>CM042314.1:8774905-9112405 GCA_023566125.1 Zingel zingel | reverse complement strand
CTGAGAGTTGCGGGGGACCTGCAGTTTTCTGGGAGTTTGTTCCAGATATGTGGAGCATAAAAACTGAATGTTGCTTCTCCCTGTTTAGTTCTGACTCTGGGGACAGCAAGCAGACCTGTCAAAAGTAATACTAAGACTGAAATGTTGTCACTATTTGTGTTTAAGTGGATGTCATTAAAGACTTTGACAAGAGCCGTGCTGTGGTGTGGTCGAAAACCCGACTGGGAGGCATCAAAACTGTTGTTTAGTGGCTCGATGGTGTTTCTTGCCTCCAACGGCGCCTTCCAGGCAGCTAACCTTAACCCTAAACATAACCATTGCCGCGCTGCCTGGAAGGAGATGTTGGGGGGAAAAAACACCAAAGACCTGTTTAGTGACAAGAAAAGGTTGAGTAGTTGAAAAACCACTTTTTCAATGATTTTACTTAATGGAAGGCTTGATATTGGCCTATAGTTGTTCATTAGTGACGTGTCTAGATTGTTCTTTTTTAAGAGTGGATTAATGACTGCAGTTTTCAGGGCCTGTGGTAAGATACCTGAGAGAAGAGACGTGTTTACAATCTAGAAGATCAGAAGCCAAACAATTCGAAACTGTTAGCCTGTTTAGTAGAATATCAAGGCAGCAGGAGGAGTTTTTCAGATATTGTTTAATGTCCTCCAGGTTTTTATGGTTGATCGTATGAAATTGTGTCATATTAGAATTTGTTTTGCCTGGACACTGTGATAACACATGTCATGTGCTTGATATGGAGGCACTGAATGTTTATCTAATTTTCTGAATTTTGTCCTTGAAGAAGATGGCAAATTCATTGCAGGCCTTGGTGGATAAAAGTTCAGATGATAGTAGTACTGGAGAGTTTGTTAATCTATCGACAGTAGCAAACGCGTGAATTATTATTGTTTCTGGTGATAATGTCAGAGAAGAAGCACTGCCTTGCATTCCTCAGTTCCAAATTATGAATACGAAGTCTCTCTTTATAATATAATACATTATATAATGGACCTGGAGATTAGATTTCCCCACCTACGTTCAGCTTTTCGACGCTCTTTTTTTCTGTTCTTACCAGTATGACATTTCTCCATGGAGATCTTTTCTTACCAGAGACAGCTTTGACCTTTAGTGGGAGCAATGGCATCAATAACATTCGTAATTTTACAATTGAAATTATCTACAAGCTCAGTGACTGAGACCCCAGAGAGGGTGGGTGTGGAGGAGAAAAGCTGAATGAATTTTTCAGTGATATACCGTTTTCTTATTATCTTTGTTTGGACACTTTTATGCACAGAGATAGTGTCGTTAAAGAAAACGCAGGAATGATCAGAGAGAGCAACATCAGTCACCACAACCTTGGAAATGTTCAGACCCTTGGAGATAATCAAATCCAGAGTGTGCCCCTTGTTGTGTGTGGGCTCCGTCACATGCTGAGTCAGTACATAGTTCTCAAAAACAAAACCCAGTTCTTTGGTCCCTCTATCCTGGGGGTTGTCAACATGAGTGTTAAAATCACCAGCAATAACTACACAGTCAAAGTTATTCAGATTATAGACAGCAGTTCACTAAAGTCATCGAAGAAGGTTGCACAGTATTTAGGTGCCCTGTAGATATTTAGAAATATAGCTCGAGGGGAGGACCTTAGCTGAAGAGCCACATATTCAAAACAAGCAAAATTCCCACAGGATATTTGTGTACATTGGCATGAGTCATTAAACAAATGGCGACTCCACCTCCTTTCTTATTCACTCTATTCTCACTCATAAAACTGAAGTTAGGGGGAGCTGACTCGATAAGAACAGCAGCACTGTTATTATAGTCTAACCAGGTTTCAGTTAAAAACATAAAATCAAGATTGTGCTTAATAATAAAATCATTGATTAAAAATGATTTTCCTGCCAAAGACCTGATGTTTAGTAAGGCTAGTGTTAGTGTGTTAAAATAATTATCTGTCTCATTTTTTGGGACAGGCTGTGGCTGACGAGGAATGGATGCTACATTTGCTAAGTTTGCAGTTTAGTGCTTCTTCTTACTTAGCAGATTCACCATTCTTTTTCTATTACCTATCACAACATAAATTGAGGAAGAATTTAATACACAGGGCCCGGGCTTGTCCTGGAAAGAATCATGAGTGCCACTAGGCGTGCACCTCGGACCCGGCACATATCAGTTAAAGCTTGCTGCATTTTGTACACAAGCATCCTTATCAGTCTAGGGAGAAGGAGTTAGCTGCCGACCTTGAGGGGGCAGAGGTGCCTGGTGTTTTACTTTCAGTGATTGAGTCAAAACTGGGACAGTTTGATGCCGGTGGCAAATGATGGGAGAAGGAAGGGGGGGTCAATTTGGTTCCAGCATATACAGTGGGGCAAAAAAGTATTTAGTCAGCCACCAATTGTGCAAGTTCACCCACTTAAAAAGATGAGAGAGGCCTGTAATTTTCATTATAGGTACACTTCAACTATGAGAGACAAAATGAGAAAAGAAAATCACATTGTAGGATTTTTAATGAATTTATTGATAAATTCCTCAGTAAATAAGTATTTGGTCACCTACAAACAAGCAAGATTTCTGGCTCTCACAAACCTGTAACTTATTCTTTAAGAGTCTTCTCTGTCCTCCACTCGTTACCTGTATTAATGGCACCTGTTTGAACTTGTTATCAGTATAAAAGACACCTGTCCACAGACGAAAGTCTGTGTTGCCCAGTGACAGCCCCAAAACATCACTGCTCTAGAGGAGATCTGCATGGAGGAATGGGCCAAAATAAAGGCAACAGTGTGTGAAAACCTTGTGAAGACTTACAGAAAACGTTTGACCTCTGTCATTGCCAACAAAGGGTATATAACAAAGTATTGAGATAAACTTTTGTTATTGACCAAATACTTATTTTCCACCATAATTTACCAATAAATTCATTAAAAATCCTACAATGTGATTTTCTGGATTTTTCTTTTCTCATTTTGTCTCTCATAGTTGAAGTGTACCTATGATGAAAATTACAGGCCTCTCTCATCTTTTTAAGTGGGAGAACTTGCACAATTGGTGGCTGACTAAATACTTTTTTGCCCCACTGTACCAGCTGCTTCATCTGGTCAGTAAACTCCAACATGGGGCAGGGGGAAAGGGTGAGTGGAGAGAGCAATGGCATGGGCGGGGTATACGGATCCTCAAAGGCATCGGGGTTGGTGAGGGGGTTTGAGGGGTGTTGGACGGGTAAAGAGGGGGATTGAGATTTCTCGTCTTTGCTCTGTGGTCTCCCATGGTCAAATCAGTAGTGGTGTATGTAGCATTTGACAGCTGAAATACAGATCTATTAGTCACTTTGATAAAGATACAGCACTGTTTGAAGTTCTAGATTTCACTCTTAATTCAATTCTATTGACTTATTCCTACCTAAACTCTTAGCTGCACATGTTAGTAGAGTTTTCCAGTGGCGCTAATTTCATTCACAGAAGCAACAGGGAATGTACAGTAAAGGGGATGATTGTGGACAGTTGCTCCATCTTGTGGTTACTGTGCTTTGAGCCATATGGTCCACCTTACTTAATTAACACATCATCCTGCTGATCCAATTACATAAGCTCTTTGACCCATATTTGCGTCGATAATGCTGCTGTCAGCTTTTTTATTTTACTGCCAAAACAGAGGCAAACTTAGTGTCACACAGAATCTCAGACACATCTGTGGTTCTGATGGAATCATTTTGTGAAAGAATGCTGTGAATGTTAATGCAGAAGTATTGTGGGAATTGTAGTCAAAATCGCAAGCCTTCATTGATAATACGGGCATTGGTTGCATTTTCATTAAACCAATCAACCAACCAACCAATCAATCAATTTTTAACTTGATCATCATATAGCTGAGGCAAAAAAACATAGAGGCAACAAAAGCATCTATATGTTAAGGCACAGTCCCAAGAGGAAACAGTAGCAGAGGAGGCTCAAATGGGAGAAAAGTAGCACAGGACATCTTGAGGAATGTTCTAGGAAACACTGTGCTTGTGATCAATTTTAAGTCAACTTGAGCCTAATGCCTCTCTGTTCTTCTCTTATTCATTTACTAAAGCTTAAAGTTATTTAGTAGCTTGGATGCCAGCCGAACTTAGCCCCGCCCACAACATTTCACGTTGGGAAGTTTGGTCTGGACTTGATCCGTTGTGGAGCAACTATGCTCGAACCAGAGCTGTTCGGACCAATCAAATTATCAGGGCGGGCTTTATACGATGATGGACAGATGATCAACAATACCGGAATCAACCACTTCACCAAAGAGCGCTTGGGTTGAATTTGTTTATAACAAAGATGGCTGCAATCACGTCTGTTATAGAAGATATCAACCGCGCATTCATTTTAAAAGAGGAACAGAGAACAGTGATCACTTACGTATACACATTGCTACACCCGTCCGCACGACACGGAAACTGCCGCCTCTGCCTTTGCTCTGTCGAAGCCTGTCTTTGACTTGCAGCTTCTGTGATATCTGTCTCCCTAGCTCTGATTGGTTGTAGGTCTGTCCAATTGAGTGCAGAGGCATTTTCTTTCCTGGGTCGGTTGAAATACGCCCCATAATCACAGCCCAATGGAGCAGTATCAGACTCATATTCTGACTAGAATCCGAGTATGATGACGTCAGACTAGTTATTTAGTTTGTAAGGTAGAAAATGTAATGGCTCCCTCAAATTCGTTATTTATGAATAATGTACTATGTTTTGATCATGTTGTCTGTTCTCTCTCTGTCTCTCAGAGCCACGGCCACAGTCATTACCCCGTTACAGATGTGGAGGAGGGCGAGAAGGAGAAGCTGCAGCAGAACGGAGAAGCCAGCAGCCTGGCTCTGGGCAAGGTGGACGCTGGGGAGGGCGAGCTCATGCTCAGTCCTGCACAGACGCCACAGGTAATGGTGGGGACAGAGGATGGAGGAGAATAAGACCTTGAATTGTTTAGTTGTCATTGTTTTATGATTGTTTGTTTTTCGTAATGGAAGTGGATCCTCTGCAATTTTTATTTTTGTTTCGTATTTTGTTTGATTTTAATCCCTGAGAATGAGTTCATAAAACCAGTGTCATAAAGGGACACAAGAGGGGACATTATCATTATTATAATATTATTATTATTATTATTATTATTATTATTATTATTATTATTATTATAACCACATATAGATTTATTAAAAAACAATATTATGAACTCTTTTTACTTTAATAAAATAATAATTATAAATAGCTTGATTCATAGAACTGAAAAGGTGTAATTATATGTTAATGCATGATTATTAAAGAAAAGATCAACCTATTCGATGGTGATTTAAGACGGTGGTTCCCATCCATGGGGGTTGGGCCCACTCAAAGGGGTCGCAAGATGATTAATTGACAGTAAAGTAATAATGATCAGATACTGAAATTGTAATTCTCATGTTGTTGTTTTTTTTTTCATTTAATCTTATATAGCTTATAATAACACTTATTCAGTTTGTGTCCTTATTCAGAGGACACAAACTGAGAGGTTATGTGGAGAAAATCACTTTTTGGTTGAACTGCTTACTGGGGCTGCACAATATTAGGAATATATGCGATATGTGAACATTTTGTTGAATATCACGATAATAATACTGTTTGCGATAAATAAACAGATATTAAAGTGTATTCAGTTCTGCATTTCTGCTGCTTTCGATATTCTGCTAAAATACAACACATTGCTTGTTGTATTTTAAACAAATAAAAGGGAATCATTTCCAACATTATTTTATTGAACAAATTGAACATTGGATTGAATTTTGAGGGTTCACTAAAAAAAGAATGACTGTTACAATTTAAAGTGCAGTCAGTTTTCTGCTGATAGGAGTGTGAGAGTGTCTTTCGCGGTATGTTGCACCCTTTCGCGATGTGTTTACTGCGCCAGTTGATATTGCGATGACGATAAAAAAACGATATATTATGCAATCCTACTGCTTACATTTCATAGACTTATTCAACCTGTGGCAAGGGATCAGCGTAAAAAGGTTGGGAACCACCTATTTAAGATGCACCTAGAAATTCATGCAAAAATTATAATAAATAGTTCTAAATTCTGTGTTCGTAGCCTAATTACCAGCTGAATTAAGAAACATGATGATGTGGTATTTGTATATTGCTGCTCTGCCCACACATATTTACCTAATGAGTGTCCCTCACTGTTCATCCCAGGAGTCCCAGAGCCCAGACAGCGGGGGGCGGTCCGGTACCAGACGCGGTGGCTGCTATTGGCTGAAGGGCACGGCCTACTCTGACATCGGCACGCTGGCCTGGATGATCACATTGAGTGATGGCCTGCACAACTTTATCGACGGCTTGGCCATCGGCGCCTCCTTCACTGCCTCGGTCTTCCAGGGCGTCAGTACCTCCGTGGCCATCCTGTGTGAGGAGTTCCCCCACGAGCTCGGTGAGTCGGCATAAGATTTGAGCCAAATGTTATCGAATGGCTTCTGCCTTGAGTATCTACCGGTCTTCAAGTCTCACCTGATACATTGTTTTTCTCTTTATGTCGTTCTCTTTCCGTTACCAGGAGACTTTGTGATCCTGCTGAATGCTGGCATGAGCATACAGCAGGCTCTGTTCTTTAACTTCCTGTCGGCTTGTTGCTGTTACCTGGGCATGGGCTTTGGCATCCTGGCCGGCAACAGCTTCTCCCCCAACTGGATCTTTGCCCTGGCAGGGGGAATGTTCCTCTACATCGCTCTGGCAGACATGGTCAGTGTTTGGGGAAAAGTGATGTTGTAAGGGTGGATGTGTTCTTGTGAGGGCTCTCATTAGACATAAGCAGACTTGAAGAACCTTCCTTTAAGGTCTCCTTGTTACAAGAAGATATTTAACACTAATTTCACACACTGGAAGAGGCCATTTGTAGTCGAGAAAGATATGTCACATCATGCATTTAGTTGATTACTGTATATTAAGAAGAAAAATATGTCATCAAACAATAAAATTGATTCAGAAATTGAAGGTTTATTGCCAGCAGTAAATGTTATTTTTCAAACTGTTCCTTATTTATTTGGTGAGTAAAATAGGCATTATTAAACTTTGAAGTTTCAATTCAATTTTTCAAATCAATTTTATTTTTAGTATCAAATCATAAAGAGTTACCTCAAGACACTATAGATAGAGTAGGTCTAGACCACACTATAATTTACAGACCCAACAAGTTACCTAACAAGGCAGAGGAAAAGGGCACGCAAAAAGTGTTTTTGGTTTTATAAATGTAGTTTGTACATAACTATCGTTACAGTACAGTATAATACAGTATCTCCACTGTGTCAGGCATAGTACCGTAAATCCATATTCATGTCTTCCCACACATATGAAAGAAGACATATTTAGGAGGTAAATCTAAGGCAAGTCTTCATCAGGGTCAGGCCACAAGCTGGAATATGTTATGGAATAAATTGTTGCAAGAGATTTACCCCATCAGACTTTTTTTCCCTTCTTCATGCATCTTTGAATTAGATAAAGTTTTGCCGGAAATCCCGACTCTGCTTCTAGAAGATATATTTACATACAATTACATAAATAAAAAAAAGTACCCCTGAAAGCTAATGGGAGAAATGTACTGGACCGATCTGTACACTGATTGCCAGTTGGTGTGTTTTATATCACTTTTCAGGACAGATCCTTCATTTGATATTGTGCTGCTGCAGTTAAATTAAAAGTGTGCAACTTAACTGACTTTACCTAAAGACACACTCCAGCAATTTATTATTGCACCACCTCAGTAAAGTAGTAAGATCCTGACTATCCGGTCCATATTATTGGTCAAGCTACAAAATCACTCGTTCCTACACTGCCAATTAAGCTTTTGTTTTACCCTCACTGCCTGGTATATCCCCACGTCTTTCTAATGCCTAATGCAGTTTTTCGGTTGAAAATTTGTAGCTAAGATACCCAGATGATGTCACTTGAGTAATTTTCTTAGATTTGACAAAGCTCCTCCAGAGTCTGAAGACATAAACAACTGATTTCACAGGCTGTGCGGCAGTCCACACGTCTAGTAAATTGACTTTCTTGCATCAGTGAAGAGCCCCTTTAATGTGAAAGTGAGTCATGAGAGTCTGAGAAGGACGGTGCATGCCTACTAATTAGGCCTGCACGATAAATCGTTATAAAATAGCGATCTCGATTCACCCCTGTTTCTCCTTCAATTAATTTATTGAAAGCATTTGACATTGACATGTTTTAATTATATTAAGACATGTTCAAGGAGTTCAGATAGAGCCTGTATCAGGGCCATATTTAGTTCAATGTGTTATATGTCACTATTTTTGGTAGCCTACCGTACTGAAACGGTCAGTATGTACTTTATTTTCTTTATTCATTGAAGCCTCTATGTTTACAGGCTCGTGGTGATGCACAATGTGCTATAGGTGCCAAAATAAATCTATGTTTGGTACTGCCAATTTGTTTTGTTTTGTCATGGTTCATGTGTGCAATAAACACTATACTTCGTGAGAAAAAAAATCGTGGCAGAGAATCGTGATATCAATTCTAAGCTAAAAAAATTGTGATTTATAGTTTTTCCCTGAATATAATGAACCCACTAATTGGACTTTCCCTCGTTATAGACAAGTTTAAAAAAGGTCTTTCTCCCTCTGTTTTTTGCTTCTCAGTTTCCAGAGATGAATGAGGTGAGTCGTGAGGAAGAGGACGCGGGTGGCAGCAGCTTCCTCCTCACCTTTGCCATCCAGAACGCCGGCCTGCTGACGGGCTTCGCCATCATGCTCCTCCTCACCATGTACTCTGGACAGATACAGCTGGGCTAGCACTGGACTCCTCTGGAACCAACATCAGCTCTGACCAGTGAAATTAAACTGAGCTGGTTTGTGATGGTGTAAACTGCAAGTCCAAAGAGGAGGGAACTTTTTCTCTCTTTATCTTTCTCCCATCCTCTGTTTTCAGGACCCTTGGAGTTTCAGTAGTTTGGCTGCTGTGCGGCAGGTACGCACACCTCCTTTTTTTCAAAAAAATACCAGCCGTTTATTCAGAGTTCCTACATGCAGTAGATCCCAGACCGAGGGGGTGGAGGCCTTCTTTTTCATGTTTTATCCACCTTTTCCTGACAGCTGCTCCCTCTTAACAGTCTAGAAATATTAACTGAAGCTGCGATCAGCCGGCAGAGACGAGACTTCCGAACTGACGTGCGATACTCACCCAGTCACTCAGACTTTTCTCTAGTTCCCAGACTACTGATACACTATAGCCATTTTGGCTCCTGCTCTTCTTTATTCTCCCCATCTTCCTTCCCTCTGTGGATGTCATTTTGAGCCTCAACTGTTGGGATTCAATAGATGCAGAGTATTTAGATCACTAATCCTCTGTGCCCACAACCTTCTGTTCAGACTTTAACCCCCATCCTCTTCCCTTTTTTCATTACATACCAAAAACAAATCATTAAGGACCTGACCTAGAATTTTAATCAATTGTCAACATCAAACTGATTTCCTGCTGTACTTTGTTGTTTGTTTATTGATGTTATATTTTTTTATATACATGATCAACATAAAATTGGACTTTTGAAGACCAAAAATGGGCAGACCATTGGGAATGCTGAAGGGCTACACAGTGACGTGTGGAAGGGCAATCTTTATTTCTCCTCAGTACGGACTTGTATACATCTTCGGCATGCAGTTTGAAATCTTAAATGAAGCCTGAAAATTAGTGGCTTCAGATCAGACGCAATAACACTCCGCGTCCATAGCAGCATTTCTCCATATAGTTTACCATCTGTGCCCTTCATTAATATAGCATTGAATTGTTTTTATTCCTTGCATTCTTGAACTCAAAGTGCAAATCTTTGGTCTTCGCACATCCCACAAACTATTTTTCCCAGAATTATCTATTCTTTTATTGTACAGTAATAGTTTGAACAGAATACTGTAAGCTATATCACATATACATGCACATCTTGCCTACTTTTCTGTGACCTTATCAATATTAAATTACATAATAATGATAGGAAAATGAAGTTATATACTGTATCTAGTTAGGTTGTTATGACAAACCCTCTGATTCTCTGAGATATTATGTGGCCAAACGTATGTGGACATGCTTATTTATATGCACTTTTGGTGTGGGGTTGTTTTTCATGGTTTGCGATGCCCTAGTTTGTTACTCTCAAAGACGTCACAGAGCTAACGTAAACATCCCTTTTTCTGAAAAAATAAATACCTGGTGATCTTTGAAAGACCCAGAATATAATTTGATAACACTGATGGCAGTTCTGAAGGTACTTATTGAATCCTTAAAGACTACGTGAAAAAATGTTCTGTCTGCTGCAAGATAAAAAAAAAGAAAAAAAAGAAATCTTGTTTAACAAGTTAAAGTAAAGGTACTTTATTGTCATACACATACTGTACATGTAGCAAAATTCATTCTCTGCAGTGGGCAGCCATTTACAGCGCCCAGGGACCAACTCCAGATCTGAGCCAGTGCCTTGATCAAGTACCCTGGAAATCCAGAGTTCTCACGAGAACACAATTTGAGTTTGCTCAGCGAGTCACCCTGGCATTGAGTAACAATGTTCATTAACTATGCCCTTGTAGCCGAGCTGCACCAATCACATCGGTGTATCTGATATAGGCTGGTCAGAGGCGAGCTAAACAGATGACAACAGTTTAATCTACTAGTTGGCTCCGCAGGTAGCTAAGCGTATGGGGCTCTGGATACGTCGCCCCGTGTATTGTTGTGATTGGTCGTAGTGTTATCCAATTGCGTGCAGTGAGATTTTCAAATGCATGCTTGGTGCCGCACCTTAAATTGGGCCATTTTCATTACTCAGTGCCAGACCCTTAATCTTTTGGATTTAGAGAACATACGAACTCCACACAGAAAGGCCCGGAACGACCTGGATTCAAACCCAGAACCTTCTTGCTGTGAGGCCACGGTGCTAACCATTGGGGCACCATGCTGCAGCACAAGCTCGGGCTGAGTTTGGGTTACACTTCTTAGTTCCAATAAAGAGAAATCATCAGAGCTGCAACTATTAGTCAATCAACAACAAATAAAATGGCTACCAATTTTTTTTTTTTTAAGCCAAAACTCTGGATCCAGCCTCTCAGATGTGTTTTCTGCTGGTTGTCTGCTATGATAGTTAATTGTATTTTTTTTTTTTTTGTTGGTTGAACAAAACAACAACAAAAAGACTTCTGATATGGATCAGACGATTAATCAAGAAAAGGTTAATAGATAATAAAAATAATTGTTAGCTGCCGCCCTAGAAATCTTGCTTGTATGTTACAACATACTACAATATGTAAGCTTCCAACTTTGCGGCAAAATTTTTCTTTCTTAACATGATGATTCCCCTCTGCACAGAGCCCGGTTCTTAAATCTGGAGGGGAAGCCAAAAACCAAAAAGTGGAGGCTGTTATAGCAGCAGATGTACTTATATGCCCATGGTTTTGGAAGAGGAGTGCAATGTTTGGGTTTCCACATACTTTTGGCCAGTGAAAAGCGGTTTATGATCTGTAATATTGATTGTTTATTGAAGCTTTCAGGGGACAAGTTGTTACAAAAACTGGAACAGTGGTATTGCTAAGGATAAAGCAGCCATTCACACCATAGCAACATCATTCTTTGTGCTACTGTTAAAGGTGCTGTAGGTAGGATTGTGAAGATCCAGGACTTGGCCAAAAAATTTGAGCGTCAACCACTTCTCAGTCCCTCCCCCTTTTCTGCTAAAGCCATAACGGTCTCCTAAGCCCCTCCCCACACAAGGGAGTATGAATGCGTGCGCATGAGCAGTGATTGACACGCAGTTAGAGACTTGAGAGACTTGAGAGACTGATTGGTGCATCTGAACAGGGAGTGGTGGATTTTTGCAAATTGCACTACAGGCTGTAGGTGGTGCCAGAGGAGCCAGAATTTTTTTTAAATGACCTGCTTCATGTAGTTCTACTTGAACATAGGGTAAATTTCAGCAAATATGACAGAAAGTTAGTTTTTTAAGTCTTACCTACTGCACCTTTAAGACTACAAATAACCCGGTGGACAATATTTAGTGTATCGTACTGTTGTATTCAGAGTCCAGAAGTGCACCAGTTTTTCTCTGTTCAGTTTTCAAAATTCAACACAGAGTAAGTGATCCAATCTTAAAACATACATACTTTTCTGTAGATTTAATATTAGCATAGAATAGAGCTGTAGATCATTGTTGGAGAGAAACTGGAAGCTGTGATTCACTGTCACATTGTATAGTCCTTTAGGTAAGTCTATACAATTTAGATTTTCTGTTATTCATGGATGGAGAAGGCATTAAAACGGGGATCATGTAGTACAGTATTACTGCTGCTTGATATGTAATATGTAAGGGGCATTTTGTGTTGTTGTTGTGATATATTTATTTTATGATTTACACCGAAAATGGAGTATACAGTTTCGGGTTTACACCACAAGCCATGAAAGCAGACTAAAAAATGATCTGTCTTTTTATTTGTTGTTCATCTTTGTTTTAGTATTTAAGAAATAGGACAGTTCATTGCATTGCACATGTTAACTATATGTTAAAAACTAAAATCAGAGCATATGCACACAAAAGTATTCTGGTCAGTTATGATAATCTAAACCTCATGATTTCAAGGTCCGACACACTAATTTATTATGAGATAATGAATTCAGGAGCACAAATGATAAAACACAGACCTTTCAACAGAAGTTTCTCTTTTTCAGCATCAAACACACCAATCAGTGTTTAACTTTCTTGAGATTTTGATAATTCATCGATGGACTTTCAGACTGTTTTAAAGAAAATATTGTACCTAATGTAATTTATGGGAATCCTCATCAGCCTTCTCTGTGTGTCATGGAAATCTTCTTTTATAAACCTCTTTTTCCAAGAAAGTCATGTGTCAAGCATCATTGTCTTGTTTTATCATCTTAGCAGTTTATACAACCAATTTAATGAGCCTTTAAATTTGGCAGACAAGATAGCCCCGTCACCCGCCAGCAACTATGTTTAAATAGCAGATGTGCCTTCTCATTGATAAATGTCTTCTCTCTCGGGGTACGTATGGTAAAAAAAAATAGCAGAACAATTCACAAGAAAATTATTTTTACAATGCATATCTTTAAATACTGTTTTCTCAAAATGAGTTGTTCTCATACTCTGACCCAGAAATCTCCACTTTAGTAGCACTTACATACACCAAACGTTCCAGTTTTGTTCCTATCTATATTTTAAAGGTTTGCATAGTGGTTTGTATATATCATTCATAGCCTGATTTATAGAACATTTTATTCCTAAAAACGTGGCAAAAATGAATTTTGTATGGCTGTTGACAGTATTTTCTGATTTATATAGTGATATAAAGTTGATATACTTTTGTCTCTAATATGTCAACAAAATGAAACAAGTTAGCACATAAGATAATGCTTTATTTGCATTTTAAACATACAATTTTAGAAAACGTGTGTCTTAATGTAGCTAAGTAATGAACTGGGGAAGTGTTATGGTGACCACACACACACACACACACGCACACGCACACATGCTGCTGCTGCAGTCTGGTGCCCGCAAGGGGGCGCTAAAGACAGTCAAGCGCCATGCTGAAAAAAAACAACAACTCTACGTCACTTCCGGGCCCATCACAGATGATTATTAAAGGTTTGGAAACTGAAACTGTTGGAAGCTACGACGAAATTGATGAGATGGCTTTAGCGAGTTACAGAGAGTCAAGTTAACAGGTGAGCAGCTGTATTAACGTATTCCCTGTACAATTAATATACATAACGTTACGAGTTACAAGAGGACGTTTATAAAGTCACCGGCTGGTTAGCCACGTTAACGTTAGCATCTCCCCATTCATTGACGTGCTGTCAGTTTGGTTGAACTTGGTAATTAGCGGATAGCTAGCAAGTTAGCTATCTTACTGGACTACGTTGTTTTTCAGTCAGAAGTTAGCTAACTCAATACATACAAACGGTATTAACAGATAGCCGTGGTGCTGTAACGTTAGTGGTTAACAGGTGGCTATGCTACATTACTTTTTATTGGCAGTGGTAACTTACGTTGATTTAATTAACGTTAACTAGTTTACTAACAGGAGTAGCTGTTTGTAGCTTATGCACTGCTGCTGTTAGCAAGCTAACGGTGGCTCCCTTAGCTTCAGCAGTTTAGACAATTTTAACTGCTAATCTTTCAGCAGGGGGTGATAAAATATAAAGGAGGAGAATTGTCTCTACATATGTTAAATTGCAGGTAATGTGCAACTATGTGATTGTGGTACCGTTAGAAGCTATTGTTATGATTAATTACATGACAATGTTTCCAGTATCCCTCAGAAATAGGTTTTCTCAGACTATCAACAAAATCACCTGGAATGTGAATGTAACAAAGCACATTTGCTCAAGTACTGTACTTTAGTACAATTTAAAGTACTTGTATTTTCATTGTATACATTGTATACTTTTACTCTACTAGTTACATCTCAGAGGTAAACCAGAATCAGCATAATGGCCATGTAAGAGTGAACACACCAAAGAATTTGACTCTGGCTTTTTGTTGCTCTCAATGTAGGAATAGACATACAGCTACAATTAAGGAAAACCGACCATAACAAGGTGAACATAAACATTTCACTATTAAATATTGTGGTTTCTACTCCACTGCTTTTTTCTGACCATGCTAGATACATTTCCTGTCCAGTGAAAACCATGTATTTCCAGATGTGTTGAATGTTTGAAAAAAAACCAAAAAAAAACTGAATGATAAAGTGTTCCTTTATATGTTGAGAAAATTCTCCTACTTCTTAAGCTAAATACACTATTTAAACCCCCTCTTGGATCAGCTGGAAAATGCATCATCATAAAGATACAAACAGGGCTATTTTTTTTATTATTTATTTTTTGGCTCATGAAAGATTGACTTTATAGAGATACGTGGTTCTCAGAGGACAGCGAAGCTACAAACATATGATGATTTTATAGAATATGATGCATTGCTGCAGATTAAACTACCCAACAGTAAATAAAAGATTAAACCACAGCACTACAATGCAAAATACACAATAATGCAGCAGTAATATTAATCCAAAAACACCATATATAAGAGTAAAACGCTGAGAGGGTACATTTTACTGGACAACTATGACTTTAAGTGCATTTTGCTGATAATGCTGAAATGCAGGACTTTTACTTGTAGTGAAGTATTTTCACAGTGTGGTATTAGTACTTTTACTTAATGATCCCAAGAGAACATTAACATTATGAGACATTTGACTTCAAACCTGATAACCATATGTGGAATGTGATATTTTTTGGCTAATTTGGTAAACACAATATACCAAGAGACCAATATACAGAAGTAAAATGTATTTTGAATTTATTTGATTTGGTAGAAAAAAAAAAACTAGAGAGGGAGAAGCCATGGCCTGTGCCCGAGTGCCACTGGATGAGCAGCAGGTGACCGAGCCGGGCCCGCTGGGAAAAGAGCACACACTGCCTGCACTGGTGAGTCAAATCATCTCATTTTATACAGAAATACACTCCAACAGCAGTCTGTGGAGCTCCAGGAAGGAACCAAGACCAAGTCTTCACCATGACCAGAGTGTTTAGAGACCAAGACCAGACCAGCGCGAGTCCCACACTGCATGACGTGATAAAATGTAGAAAATGCTAACCATAGGCACTCCTCAAATTGATCTGAAAGATCTACATTTTCATAAAAACACCCACAGAAAACAAATTAAGATTATTATTAATTCACCTCTTTTATTGCCACAAGTGTATCATGAGACGTGCCTTGATAAAATAATCAAAAGGCAGTGGCAGAGGCCTTGAAATAAAATCCAGAGTCCTCTTTATCTGAGACAGAGTAAAAATGCAGTCGATTCTGAGACAAGACATTCATAAAGTGGCCTTTTGACCGGTCTCGAGACGAAGACCGATCTCGAGTACTACAACACTGGCTCCAGGAATAACCAAACTCACTTCTCACCAAGAACAGTTCTTTATCAGAATCAAACTCTGAACTTCCTGTTCAAAAACAGCACCCGACCAGGAAAGAGGATCGCTGTTTTGTGCCTTACAAGTCCCCGCCAGAAGACGGCTCTCCTGCTGAGGTGGAGGAGTTTATGGAACATGCCAAATTCATCACAGAGGACCTAGAGTGGCTGCTCACACTGCCCCATGACAAGTTCTGGTGTCAGGTGAGGCACCATTAACATGTAAACAAACATCTCTCTGAGCCACAAAGGTGTATGGCAGCTGGACAAATGTAAATAGACTGTAGACTCAGTTCAATTCAAGTCCTTGTAAATGTCCCCTCCCTCCCTCCCTCCGCTGCTTGGGTCTGTCTCCTCCACCAGGTGGTCTTTGATGATTCTCTCCAGAGGTGCCTCGATTCCTACCTGCATCAGGCTCCTCGAGGCCTGGACCTCGCCTCCCTGCCCTCCTCCCCAGCGGTGGCCGACATGCAGCGCTCCGTTCACAGGGCGGTCTTCTTGACCTTCCTCAGGATGGCTACACATAAAGAGTCCAAGGTAACAGCAGCTCCCAAATATGAACTAGAGGCAGTGATGAGCTTCTAATCATGATCAGTAAACAGAAATGACAGCACATCAAGTATAGTATTGTCACTGGCCCTCCTGAGTACACAGCCTTGACATACTGCCTTGTGCTCCTCTTCCACAGGAGAACTTCCTCACCCCGGCTGTGTTTGGAGAAATTATCTATGAGAACTTCCTGTTTGACATTCCCAAAATTCTTGATCTGTGTGTGCTCTTTGGAAAGGGCAACAGTCAGCTGCTGCACAAGATGCTTGGTGAGCTGTTTGTGAAGGTCCAATTTAAATCATTACAGGGTATTTCAATGGTGTATCCATTAGATTAAAATATGTCCTGAAGATGGGTAGTTTGTATCTGTGTTGTAACTCTTAGTTAACTTTTACAATGATGTCCTTTTTTAGAGAATATTTTTACCCAGCAGCCATCGTACTACAGCGACCTAGATGAGACTGTGCCCACTGTGTTACAGGTAAGATCATATTTAAAAGATACCCTCTATAATTACTTCTAACTCCTATATTTATATGGAAAGTGTAAGATTGTGTTTTTATTTTGGTTTTCCAAAAAGTGACAAGATACCTGGGACACACACATTATATACTATTTAGTTGTAAATGTCTTTCTGTAAGATTTTAGATTATTTTCCTCCTTTTTTTTATTCTCTGTCCCCTTCAGGTGTTCGACACCATCCTGGATAAGTGTGGTCTCCACTGTGAGGGAGCCACAGCCATGGAGCCGATGAAGCTGAGCGCACACAAACAGCCCACTGCCATGGCCATGAGCCAGCAGGTCAGACAAACGCACACATCTCCAGTCATCACTGCATGTGGTACTATATGAAATAATAACAATATCTAGTAGGGCTGCACGATATGAGGAAAACATGCCATATGCGATAACGTTGTTGAATATCGTGATAACGATATTACTGGCGATAAATAAACCGATATTGAAGTGTACTCAGTTCTGCATTTCTGCTGCTTTCAGTATTCTTCTAAAATACAACAAGTTGCTTTTTGCATTTGAAACGTATAAACGAAATCATTCCCAACATTCTTTTATTGAACAAATTGAACGTTGAATTAAACATAAAAGGCACCACTAAAAAAGTGACTGTTACATTTTAATGAGCCGTATTCTACTGATTATGTTCTTTCACTTAGCACATAAAATCTGTGTCTATGTGTGGCCGGGTTGGTCAGTGGGTAGAGCAGGCGCAAATGTGCTGAGAGGCTTGTCCCTCGACGCAGAGGTCCAGGGTTCGAATCCGACCTGTGACAATTTCCTGCATGTCTTCCCCCGCTCTCTCCCCTTTCTCACCTAGCTGTCCTGTCAAAATAAAGGCGGAAAAGCCCCAAAAAAAATCTGTCTATCACGATATGTTCTAGCCTTTCACAATATGTATATTCCGCCAGTTGATATTGCTTTTACGATTTAAAAAAAAAAAAAAATAAATAAATAAATAAATAAATAAATATATATATATATATATATATATATATATATATATATATATATATATATATATATATATATATATATATATATATATATATATATATATATATATATAGTGCAACCCTAATATTTAGTATGTATGTGTTGGCACAAGCCCGTTGTCCAATATAAACATCAGACCGTATTTTAAAAGGCTGTTCTAGCATGGTAAGGTCTTCTCTGCAAAAGTGATTATTTAGATACAACTTGACGTATGATCTTCAGATATTATTTAATAAAATGTGTTGGACGCCTCTCTGCTTTAAGCCTCGATGAATAAATCAGGCCTTCCTTAGAAACCAGGCTGATTAGGAATACTGTTTTTTAAATGTAATTTTCATATGTATAAGAATTTTAAACTTGAGCAGTGCTTACTTTTACTCCAGGGAGCATAATTGCATTATTCTGTATTAAAAATAAAGTTGGTCTTCAACTTTAAGAAGTGTCTTCAAATGCAGATGCTGAATGGGTTGAATATAGTCAAATGTAGCATTTTATGGCATTTATGTCATTATTTAATGAACTAATTTTCTTCTTCTTCTTCTGATTCTTCTTCATCTGATGCTTTTCTTGGTTTTTCAATAAATGGAAGTTTTTTTGGCGGTCGGGACTGTTGCTTGGACAAAAAAAGACATTTCGGTTACACTTTACTTGAAGGTATCTACATAAGAGTGACGTTACACTGTCATGACACAGTCATGACACATGAACCCGAACTCTAACCCTAACCATAACATCATGACAAATACCGAATGACACTTAGGCCAGCCACACACTGCCTGCGTGGCATGTGCGTGGCGTTTCTGTTGAGTGTCAGCTGCGTGGCGGCTGCGTGGATTTTTCTGTCTTTACACACCAGAAACGTGTCTGACGCGGCGGCGCTGCTGCTGCTAGCCTTGTCTGTACACAGATGTGTCTCATTGATAAAATGAAATACCATGTTAAACATAAATATAGACTGATGTGATTACAGTAAAGACAACGTCGGCAGTATTGATGGCAAAATAGGCTCCAGAATATTTTGTTCTGTATTGACAGGTGCAATATTAGAAAATCGATTACATTTTTTTTTTATATTACATTTATATCTGCATTTATATCAAAACCTAGAGACTTTCAAACATCAACATGTCATTTATGAATATGTATTTGTGTCAAAATGACATATAAACATCGTTTCCTATTCTATTTTGCCTGGAAAAGCTTCCAACACACTTGCGTGTCGCGTTAAAAATAGGCATCGGTTCTATTTCTAGCATGCACGCGTTTTCGGCGCGGCTTGGGCCGCTCCTGAGACATGCGTGTCACGCAGGCAGTGTGCAAGCTCTAACCTGTTAACATGGGAGCTGAAATAAAAACGGACACGCCACGCAGCTGACGCGGACACGCCACGCAGCCAGTGTGTAGCCGGCCTTACTAAAAGATGCGTTATGTCATGAACGTTTGACTTGTTTATAATGTTTATGACACGTTCGTGACAGTGTCGTGTCACTCTTATGTAGATACCTTTTCAAGTAAAGTGTAACCGACAGTTATTTCTTTTTAACTGGCGCTATAAAGGTCTTAAATTGAAACCGTTTTATTTGGATATTCAGTGTACTGCTTTACTAATGGTGACAGGACGACTTGGTAATAAGCAGCCAGTGATCCATGGTAAACGTAGACTTAATTTATGAGTATGGCTGATTGGAAACACAGACGGACACTACTATACTATACTATATGTGTTTTCTTTGCTGTCCCAGGATCTTGTAGATCTTATTCTGTACCTGTGTGACTCGACCACCACCATCCATGCCTTCCTGGATATCTTCCCTGCCGCCTGCTCCAGCTTCCACTCCCATGGCTTCCTCAGCAGGTACACAGATGAAGTAAACTGGCAGTATCGCAGCCACACCTTCGCAAAAGCTTCTCATGATCATTTTGTCTTCTCTCTTGGCAGACTGACCTCGTTTTATGAGGCCGCTGTGCCTGACCTCGAGAAGGCGGTGAGGAAGAGAAACTTTGATGATAAAGGGTGAGCTTCTGCTGCATTTAATAGTTTTTAACAACACCAAAAGATTGAGACCCACTTGCTGAATACATGAATGAATGATAATTCAATTCAAGAATGATTTCTCCCAAACCCTCCTTTAGTCTTCAGCAGGATTTGTGGAAGAGGTTGTCCCACTCCTGTCGTAAGATAGTGGAGATGGCTCACCTGTTGCTGCATCACACCTGCCTACAGCCGATCCTAGAGGGGTGAGACATCCAAACTTTCAACGTTCATCTTAGCAGAGTTAGCGTTACACATGCACAAATTAATTCTGCTGAATGTTGTTGTCTTGCAGGGGAGAGAACATGCAAACATTTGCAGAGGAGCTACTACAACATTTCACAGCTTTTTTACCTGAGAAAAGGTAAAATTACGGGTAAAGATCAGGGGGTCACCTCTGAGGTGGGGGGGGGGGGGGTGCTTGTTAGGTAGTGCCCTATTAAATCTTAGAACTAGTTTGTTTCCCTTTTTCTCTTTATGTACAGTGTATAAAGGGGTTTGCCCTTTTTGTTTCAGGTTCTTGTCAGACTATGATGAGCAGTTCCCCATCGCAGATGACATCAGCCTGCTACAACAGGCCCTCCCTGTCATGTATCCTTATCAGTTTAAAACAATAACTCTGTGAACATAGATGTTTATGGCTAATAACATTCTGCACACTTTTACCAAAAAATAACCAAATGTGTATGATGCATGTTTGTTTTAAAGTGCTCATATTATGGCTTTTCCCTTTCTTTTATTGTTTTATATATCTTTTTTGTGCATGTAATAGGTTTACAAAGTGAAAAAGCACAAAGTCCACCCCACAGGGACTTACCATCTCCAACAGAAAACACTGTTCACAAACTGCTCCAAACAGCTCTATTGTAGTCCAGCCTTTACTTCCGTGACGAACGTGCGTCACTTTGTAACACGTTATAATGCTCGCCTAGCTGCTAGCACGCCCTCATACTCTGCTTCTGACAGAAGTGAGATGTCTCACTCTGTAGCTAAAACAGAGAGCTCAACACACAGGGTGAAAAGAGGAGCTGCAGCAATGTGTAGTACAACAAATATATGGTGTTTTTAGAAAATTAAACCCTGTAAACTTATTCTGATATAACTTCTAATATGAGCACTTTAAGCAGAGCAAATCAATTCAAATTCAGGACACAGATTAAAAATTGTGGACCATATGTTGTAAAAATTACTTTTAAGTATTTTCTTTAAGATCAGCAGAGATGTATATTTACACATCCGCAGTGTCGGTACAATATATTAAGTGCAACAGTAACAAAGTAAGGTGAAGAGCTGCAGTGATAAGTTGAATGATTAATTAGCAACTATTTTGCTACTCTCTTAATATTTTAAAACGTGATGGTTCCAGTTTCTGAATTGTGAGAATTTGACAATTATCTTGGTCTTACATTATAGTAAATTAAATAGTTTTGGCTTGTGCACTGTTGGTCGCACAAAAAAATACATTTCATGACCTCATTTTGGGCTCTAGAATATAGCATATTATTTTTTCCTAATTTTTTGTAAACCAAATGATTAAAAGATGGATTCATAAACGGATCGGCAGATGAATCGTAGCCCTGATCAAGTCAACAGCCAGTTGTGGTGGAGAGACATCCAGTCTCGAAGCCAGACTTAAGTATCAGTATATATCCTTAATCTGCTTCCCTCAGTGATGAAACCCGGACGTCCTACCTGCTCCAGGGGGTGCAGAGTGCCTGGGACTGCGTGGGCCGACGGAGACCACACAGCCAGACTCAGTATCAGGGAGCAGCGGGCGGTGCCGCTGCTTCAGCTGGCTTTAAATTTCAGGAGGCTCGAGAGCTAGGAGGAGAGGGCCTGAGGGGAGCGGACGCCATGTTGGATATTCCCCGAAAAGGAAACAATGTGAGTAGTTGTTGTTGTTGTTGTTGTTATTATTACACTTAACTAAATATGTGTGCTTTTGACAACTCAGCATCCTATATTCACCATCAGTGGTTACCAGCTAATGTCATATTGTTTGCCTTACAAGATGTGTTAAGGTAAAATGTAGGGCTGCAACTAACGATTAGTTTCTCGATTTAATAGTTTTGTCTACGACATGTAGGATTGGGCATCGAGAACCGATTCCTACTTGGAATTGTTTCAAAAATTACGATTTTTATTGGAATCGTTTGGAGGATTTGGTTTTAAATCTGATCATGGGTTACAAATTTAACATGCACAAGTTTTGGTTTCCGTAGTGGCCAGATGCTTGTTGCGTTGCAGCCATGGAGCACAGTAAGCGGTGCGCTAGTGTGGCTTTATTTTATGTTAAACTGCAACCCACCATTGAATCAAAATAAAACTTTCCTCGTATTTATGAAATAAGCATGTGACCCAGAATCAATAAGAACCGGAAAGGAAGAATCGCAATTGGAATCAGAATTGGTAAAAATTCGAAACAATGCCCAACTGTTTGTTCGACTATCAGTCCAAAACCCCAAAATAGTGTTGCCTTTTTCTGTTGATCTTCTAATGGACTAATCGTTGCAGCTACTAAAATGTTAATAATCTTAATAGAAAAAGATGGAAGCAGCAAACAACAACCTTTTATTGCTGTAACATCTGTCATGCAACAAAGCATTTTACATAGATTGCATGAAACAAAACTAAGTTGAGCGTTGAGTGTTGTCTTTGTTATCAGGGTGCGGTGTGTCCGGTGAGCGAGGGGGAGCTAGAGTCTCTGCTGACGTGTATCAGGGACCTGCTGCCTGATTTGGGCGAAGGTTTTCTGCTGGCCTGTCTGCGCGAGTACGACTACAACTCTGAGCTGGTCATCAACAACATCCTGGAGGACCGCCTGGCCCCCAACCTGGACAAACTGGACCGAGCCATGCCAAGGTGACACCACGCACCGAGTTGGCCTTTACTTAAAAAGATTGATATGTTTTGCTGCTGAGCTTTTTATATGTAAAGTACCGCTTGTTGTTTAAAAGAAGGCCCTCATTTTGTTTCTTTAATTTCAATTTGACTCTGGTGGCGATATTAAGTCATCATGATGCACATTTCAAAATTCCCAAAAATAAGACTTCATACAAACACTGCAAAAATACTTTGCAGTTAAATGTAAGGAACAGTATTGAGTATGTAAGAATGTGTACTGTAATATGACCATCACTATATTCATGATCAGCAATGTCTCCCAAAGGGCTCCAACTAATGATTTAATGTATTTATTGATTTAAGCTACGGATGGATTTTGTTTAGTACGTGACATGTAAAAAAAGTCTAATTTCCCAGAGCCCAACGTGACATTTGGATTATTCTTGTCTAATCTTACAAGCTAAAATATGTGATTAATTTTTGCTTTTCAAATGATTTACTCAGTTCATCAATAATTCAAATTGTTGCTACTGTTTTAGAACCTTACTATCCAAATCATCAAAATGTGCAGATCATTTGTGTATGAATGGTGGTATAAATGGTAATGTTGAAGTCAGGATTGTATCAGCCGTGTTTGACCCCGATCTCCTTCTGTCCCCTCAGGCCAGTGAAGGAGGTGCTTCCAGATGTTCTGGACGTCAGATCCAACGTGTTTGATGATGATGAGTTTGACATTTTCCGTAGAGACCAGGTGGACATGTCCCGCATATGGAAGGGCAGGAGGTAAGAGCACACAGGAGGATTAAAAACCCCTGGACTTTTTTTACGTACTTGCACATTTACCTGATTCATGTGCCTGTAAAATCCTGCTCAAAATGTTTAATAAAAGCCAAGCACAACATCCAGATGTTTTTTTTTTTTTTTTTTTTTTTTTTTTTTGGCGTTGTTTTGACAATTTTGCTCTTTTTTTCCCACTTTTAAAAAAAAAAAAAAAAAAAAAAGGTTCAAATTGCTATAAAATTTAATAAAACACCCAAATTCAATGAAAGTAGTGAACTGATCATTTATTTTATGGAACCATCCACGTTATATTTTATTTTTTTGACAATGTCCATCCATCCATCCATCTATCTTCGTCCGCTTATCCGGTATCGGGTCGCGGGGGTAGCAGCTCCAGCAGGGGACCCCAAACTTCCCTTTCCCGAGCAACATTAACCAGCTCCGACTGGGGGATCCCGAGGCGTTCCCAGGCCAGGTTAGAGATATAATCCCTCCACCTTGTCCTGGGTCTTCCCCGAGGCCTCCTCCCAGCTGGACGTGCCTGGAACACCTCCCTAGGGAGGCGCCCAGGGGGCATCCTTACAAGATGCCCGAACCACCTCAACTGGCTCCTTTCAACGCGAAGGAGCAGCGGCTCTACTCTGAGCTCCTCACGGATGACTGAGCTTCTCACCCTATCTCTAAGGGAGACGCCAGCCACCCTCCTGAGGAAACCCATTTCGGCCGCTTGTACCCTGGATCTTGTTCTTTCGGTCATGACCCAGCCTTCATGACCATAGGTGAGGGTAGGAAGGAAAACTGACCGGTAGATTGAGAGCTTTGCCTTCTGGCTCAGCTCTCTTTTCGTCACAACGGTGCGATAAATTGACTGTAATACCGCCCCCGCTGCGCCGATTCTCCGGCCAATCTCCCGCTCCATTGTCCCCTCACTCGCGAACAAGACCCCAAGGTACTTGAACTCCTTCACTTGGGGTAAGGACTCATTCCCTACCCGGAGAAGGCACTCCATCGGTTTCCTGCTGAGAACCATGGCCTCCGATTTAGAGGTGCTGATCCTCATCCCAGCCGCTTCACACTCGGCCGCGAACCGATCCAGTGAGTGCTGAAGGTCACAGGCCGATGATGCCATCAGGACCACATCATCTGCAAAAAGCAGCGACGAGATCCCCAGCCCACCAAACTGCAACCCCTCTCCACCCCGACTACGCCTCGATATCCTGTCCATAAATACTACAAACAGGATTGGTGACAAAGCGCAGCCCTGGCGGAGGCCAACTCTCACCTGAAACGAGTCCGACTTACTGCCGAGAACCCGGACACAGCTCTCGCTTTGGTCGTACAAAAATTGGATGGCCCTGAGAAGGGACCCCCTCACCCCATACTCCCGCAGCACCTCCCACAGTATCTCCCGGGGTACCCGGTCATACGCCTTCTCCAGATCCACAAAGCACATGTAGACCGGTTGGGCATACTCCCAGGCTCCCTCCAGGATCCTTGCGAGAGTAAAGAGCTGGTCCGTTGTTCCACGACCAGGACGGAATCCGCATTGTTCCTCTTCAACCTGAGGTTCGACTATCGACCGAGCCCTCCTTTCCAGCACCTTGGAGTAGACTTTACCGGGGAGGCTGAGAAGTGTGATACCCCTGTAATTGGCACACACCCTCTGGTCCCCCTTTTTGAAAAGGGGAACCACCACCCCGGTCTGCCACTCCTTAGGCACCGTCCAAGACTTCCACGCAATGTTGAAGAGGCGTGTCAACCAAGACAACCCCTCCACACCCAGAGCTTTAAGCATTTCCGGACGGATCTCATCAATCCCTGGGGCTTTGCCACTGTGGAGTTGTTTAACTACCTCAGCAACTTCCACCAGGGAAATTGACGACAATCCCCCATCATCCTCCAGCTCTGCCTCTACCATAGAGGGCGTATTAGTCGGATTTAGGAGTTCCTCAAAGTGCTCCTTCCACCGCCCTATTACCTCCTCAGTTGAGGTCAACAGCGTCCCATCCTTACTGTACACAGCTTGGATGGTTCCCCGCTTCCCCCTCCTGAGGTGGCGAATGGTTTTCCAGAAGCACCTTGGTGCCGACTGAAAGTCCTTCTCCATGTCTTCTCCGAACTTCTCCCACACCCGCTGCTTTGCCTCTTTCACGGCAGAGGCTGCAGCCCTTCGGGCCCTTCGGTACCTTGCAACTGCCTCCGGAGCCCTCCGGGATAACATATCCCGGAAAGACTCCTTCTTCAGTCGGACGGCTTCCCTGACCACCGGTGTCCACCACGGTGTTCGTGGGTTACCGCCCCTTGAGGCACCTAAGACCCTAAGACCACAGCTCTTCGCCGCAGCTTCAGCAATGGAAACTTTGAACATTGTCCACTCGGGTTCAATGCCCCCAGCCTCCACAGGGATGCACGAAAAGCTCCGCCGGAGGTGTGAGTTGAAAGTCTGTCGGACAGGGGCCTCCTCCAGACGTTCCCAGTTTACCCGCACTACCCGTTTGGGCTTACCAGGTCTGTCCAGAGTCTTCCCCCACCCCTCTGACCCAACTCACCACCAGATGGTGATCGGTTGACAGCTCCGCCCCTCTCTTCACCCGAGTGTCCAAAACATACGGCCTCAGATCAGATGAAACAATTATAAAATCGATCTTTGGCCTAGGGTGCTCTGGTACCAGGTACACTTATGAGCATCCCTATGTTCGAACATGGTGTTCGTTATAGACAATCCATGACTAGCACAGAAGTCCAACAACAAACAACCACTCTGGTTTAGATCAGGGAGGCCGTTCCTCCCAAACACGCCTCTCCATGTGTCTCCATCATTGCCCACGTGCGCGTTGAAGTCCCCCAGCAGAACGATGGAGTCTCCCACTGGAGCCCCATACAGGACACCACTCAAGGTCTCCAAGAAGGCCGAATACTCCGAACTCTTGTTTGGTGCATATGCACAAACAAGAGTCAGAGTTTCCCCCCCCACCAGCCGCAAGCGTAGGGAGGTGATCCTCTCGTCCACCGGGGTAAACTCCAACGTAGCGGCGCTCAACCGGGGGCTTGTGAGTATCCCCACACCCGCCCGGCGCCTCACACCCTGGGCAACTCCTTTTGACAATGTGGTTGAAAGAAACCCAAATTTTCTGATAGACATTTTTTGAAAATGGGTCAAATTTGAACAGAAGATAAGAGGAGAGTTAAAGAAGTTAAGTTAAGTTAAGTGAAGAACAGGTGAGACTGCCTGAGGTCAGGTGTAATATTGTGTTTTCTTTCTTGCAGGAAAGGTGAGAGCGCTCGAGAGATGCTGAACGACAAGAAGCACGTAGCAGAGCAGAGATCTCGTTATCAGGCCTACGAGACGGTGGTAGACGAGGTGGTCATCGAACCCGGTGAAAGTGCAGAAGCCTACGACTACGACGATGAGTACGACGACACCTACGACATGGGCCAAGTGGGAGCCAATGACCTGGATGGAGACAGTTTACTGAACAGAAGGTCAATCAGAGTTTCATTTTTGATCGTGATGGAGTCGAGACTGAGTGAAGTGGAATTTGAAAATCACCTTTTTAGATTTTGACAGGGTGCCTTCTAAATTTATAATTTGTGCTTTTGGTGGATGCCAATTACTGGTGCTTTTTTTTTCATTTTCATTGTGTGTTTCTGTTTCCCTGCAGGCCTTTCACGATCCCCCAGATACTGAGAAAAGGAAACAAACCAGAATTGGAGGAGGAGGGTGAAGATGAAGAGGAGGAAGAGACCCTACAGGTAATTACATCTTTCAAAAACAGCAGATCCAACATTAAAGAAAAAAAGTCTTTGACCCATTTTAAAGCTCAGTGATAAAGTTAATTATCTTATGTAAAATCTTATGGTTTAAGTGTTGCGGTTTACTCCTACAGGATTATGTATACATGTATCTTAAATTAAGACCATTTCAGACAGCATGTTGGTATCTTATACACGTCAAACTACACTTTGTAAAAGTGAGAGCTCTGGTGTATAACGTTAACTTTGAATCAGCAATTCAGTTGATCCGAAGTTATTGTTTGACTTTCACTTAGTTCTTGATCTTTTGTGATCTACAAGCACCAGTCATCAGATGTAATGGATTATAATTGCATGTTTTTACCATTTTACAAGTTGTTGCATATGAAAAGATTGAACGAATTTGGCAAATAATTTTTTTGTGCAGAATAAATTGCTGTTCAGACACTGCCTAATGGATTTTTGCTAGCTTTGTAATCTTCAATGTTGATGTAGTCTGTTGCTACAAATGTGTGGTCACTATGTATATCTGCATGTGAATCCATTGTATTTCAGAACAATGTAAACCGGGACCAGTTTGTGCAGGACCCGGCTCTGCTGAGAGAGAGGGCTGAAGCTAGAAGAGCTGCCATGCATCAAAGGAAAGGGTAAGAAGTCAATATTTACTCATTGAAACTCACTGGTTAGCTGGCTTTCCATCCAAGAAGTTTCTTCAAGAAAATAACCCATTTCTGGATTTTTCTCCTCGGTTAACCCTTGTGTTGACCTCGGGTCACATTGGCCCATTTTTTATTTGTTTTATATCAGAAAATATTGGACGTAGAAATAAGCGCTGAAAATGTGTAGAAGAAAAATGTAAACATTTAAAACGTTGGAAAAAGCAAAAACAAATTGTGAATTAAGGTGTGTGTTTTTTTTTTCAAGGTTGAAACGAAGGCAACACAAGGGTTAAGACTTTGCCTTGTATGAATACAGGGTTTAAGGGTAGAGGATTGTAAAGCCCTCTTGAGACATAAGCTGAATGGAAATGGAAAAATTGCAACAAACATCAATGTTTTTTAAATTCAGAAAAAAAAAAACTTTTCAGTGGACCTTTTTCTTTTAACTTGGATGGAAAAATGCTTAACACCTGTCTTAAACAAAAGCCCCGGTAGAAGTTCACCTGGTGGCTCCTCCCACACCTTTTGTTGACTTCCGTTCATTCTTCGTTCCCAGTTTCCGACCGGAGCAGCGTCCGAATAATGTGGTGGGCCAAGCCAAAGGCCGAGGACAAACCCAGGAGACATTAGTAGACAGACGCAAGAAGGAGGCCAACAAGGGCCGCGGGGCAAACCACAACCGCCGCAACATGGCCGACCGCAAGAGGAACAAAGGCATGATCCCCTCCTGACCCGTGTGACGGCCTGCTGCTCGAACCAAAACCGACTGATAGTAGGAACAGACGGCAGGAAGGTGGCTGAGGTGCGAGTCAGTGAAGGGAAAGAAAAACTGGGCCCTTGAGTTTTGTTCTGGGTTCAATTTGGTGCCCATATCCCCACTATCACACCTCAGTCCCAAAGTTGCTGTATTTGCTCGAAGGAAAAGCCACAAAAGGTTTTAAGTTGTTGGTGAAAAGTTGAATTAGTTTACAGACTCTCAGGCAGGGCTTTTGTGATCTGAAGTTGCCAAGCAGCTTCACATGTTTGAGACTGAACGTCTGCTTTTAGTGTTTGAGCCTAAAGGACGTTCAGCTCTCTGGCCCAAATTAGTTTCTTTTAATAGCTCATTGAAAACCAAAGTCCTGAGTGTGAGCTAGAGACTGAGGGCAAAGAATAGGACCTTTTATTTTTGCCAAGTAACAAATCCTTTTATTATTGCGACCCAGAGTGATCGAAATGAAATTTCTTTGACATCATCATCAAATAGAGAACATAGGAATAAAAAGGAAGCAACATCCAGAGTTTGGGAGAACGTGTGGTTCCTTCTGTAGCTGGAAGAACAATTACTAACCTGGTGATCACATCTGGACATCAGTGGCAGACTGTTGCTCTTACTACTCATCCTGTATGAGTAGGTTGTGTGAAAGCCGCCTGCATGCAACGTTCAAGTGCATGCATATGATGTCATCCACCCAGTTCACACCACTGTTGTCCAGCCTTTGTAAAAAAAAAATAAATAAATTTTATATATATATATATATATATATATATATATATATATATATATATATATATATATATATATATATATATATATATATATATATATATATATATATATATATATATAAAACAATCATGCTGTCGTGTTTGGAAGCACGTGCTATACAGAGGCGCCTCACGTCTCTGACTAGCTGTGGAGAAACCTCGCCATGTTGCCATGCACAGATTATTTTCCATGAAGAGAACAGATCTATTAGAGCATTTTGTAACAAAAAAAGCACATGTAATTGGTTTTTGGAGTTGACATTGCAAAAAAATAAAAAACATAAAATAAATACAATACTATGTTTTTAACATCCTTCAAGTTTGAGTCATTGACAAAATGCTTTTTCCTTTCACAATGGGTACAGTACAATGTGTTTGAGACTTCACTAGAGCTTCAGAAAGTGCAGCTGCATAGTTGGGGCTGAAATTATGATCAGTTATTTGGCAAGTAAACTGCTAGAACATTGGATAGAAAATGTCCAATTCCACACTAATGTAGACTCTTACTGTATGTGTAAACAGTTTTTGTTTGAAGATATATCCAAAGGAATAGTTCTACATTTAAAGAAGCATGCTAATTTGCTTTCTTGACAAAAGTTAAGTGAGAAGATCGATTAAAAACAGCTAGCCTGGTTCTCTCCAAAGGTAACAAAATCTGCCTACCAGCACCTCAAATCTCATTAGTTTAATCAAAAGCGTATAATATTAGTTGTGGATATCTGATTGCCAGGAGCAGTAACTTCCTGCACTTTTGAGGTGAGGTTGCCTTATCAGAGACTCCAGGGAGTTGCTGCTTCCAGCTATCAGACAGTCCTGCACATATCCACCTAAAAACCACGACTTGTCATTTTTACGCTTTGTATTTACGCTTTGTTGATAAACGATATAACAAGTTAATACGTTTTAGAGGTGCTGGTAGGCGGCTTTTGTTACCTTCGCATAGAGCCAGTGCAGCCGTACATCAGAGGTAAGTATGAGGACATGTTTATCTCATGATGAATGAGATGACCTTCTGATGGGACAGTTCTCATCTGTTTGACCATTAGAGCATGACTGTTTGACTTCTTCACACAGACCTTCTAAAAAGGAAGGAAGCAGATAAGTATAAGCAAAGAAGGGTGAAAATCCAACTAAGCTCTGGCCACAAACTCTGCAAAATGTTTACTACCTGTTTAACATCCCTATCTCTAATGGTTTTAAACTGTACAAATGCAACTCAATCATCTACTGTAACATACACGACTTAAAGAGAATTCAGGAGGTGCGTTTGTGGTTTCTTTCACTCTGCAGTTAAGTCATAAGGCATGTTAAGGACATGTGCTAACCACTTTTTCCACATCTGCTACTACCTGTAGTATAGTTACTTCTGGACTACAACTTCAAAACCAACAACTAACATCTAAAACCAAAGTATGAGTTTGGACAAGCGATAAAAATCAGACATGTTTAAACTCTGTTAATAAGTTGGTTATTGACATCATTTGGACCTAAAGTGAACGTTTACACGGGCCAGTCCATCAATACGTCCCTGCTTAAAACGCCTAGAGAGAATTGAGTTTTCACACAGAAACAACTGACTCCCATGTAATCGCCCAGGTTATCAGTGTTTACCAATTTAAAGCACAATGTCTTGTTGCTCCTTAGTTTGCAGAAACACAGAGCGAGGTGTGAGATGTCACATTGAGCACAAACACCCTCATGATTCACATCTTCACTGCTATAGATCACACACAAACATTTCCACAATTGGTAACATGATTCTGGGAAGAAGTACTGTTTACATACAACAGTACCTGTACAGTACTTCATAGTATTGTTTTTACACTGCCGCTGTTATGTCTGTGAGACTTGCTGCACCCACCCGAAGGTCAGATATCAAAATCTGACCACTCCACAGTCCAGGCGGCCAGCTGCGGTGATAAGTTTATATTTGCTCCCACAATCCATTGCTGGAAGAAGGAAGCGGCGAGGTCAGAATAAAAAAAAAAAAAAAAGAAAAAAAAAGTGTCACTGAGGATGAGACGAGACTTGATTCCCAGAGCTGCGGTGGGGGAGGCGAGGCAGCCGTTAACTGTCTCTGCAGACGCTGCCTGGAGAGGGTTGGACAAGAAAGGCATTTCAATTTAGAGCTGAAACTAAAAATCAATAGATTAGTGGGTCAACAGAAAATGTAATCCTTTATTATAGGAGGCAAAAAAGTCACAGTAAACTTTACACGTACACTTGATAAATTAAAAATTAAATTAATGGTATTATACGCTGTGCTGGTGGAGAACCTCACCGAAGGGACAGTCGGTGAAACGGTGTGCACTTTTTCTTTGCTGTTCTCACAACCATCGATATGCAACCAGATGTTTAAGGGCGTGCCTTTTGTTAATTCATGATAGTGTTGGGTTACTGAACTCACCGAGGATGCTGCGTTTGCACAGAGGACAGGTGTGATGCAGCAGCAGCCAGGGGTCGACACAATCTCTGTGGTACTCATGCAGACACGGCAGCACACGTAGACACTGAGACAACAACACAAGAAACAACAGTTTATATCATCTCACTGCAGAATCACCTGTCCTGCACATGGTCTATACGCCTCAGTAAGGTTGTATCTGAAACGATACAGCCAAGTCTGAATCAGAGTATGTATGTAGGAGTGTTGTCTGACCTGGTTGTTGTTGAATGGCTCCAGACAGACTGCACAGTTGTCCGTCTCTGCCGGCTGGGACGTGTCACACCACGGTTTGGGCTGACGATATGTTTTGGTCTTCAGGGACGACATTCTCTTCAGGACATCCTGTTTCGGAAAGAGCTGAAGAATACAACACAGCAGAACATCACGTAACATGTTATCTAAATGAGGAAAGGACAAGTTCTCCTCACAGAACATATGACCTGGTTGGATATGTGCAACATTTATTTTCCATATTTATTACAAAAGTTACTGTTAAGCTTTAATAGTAGCCCCTTGACTATCCACTTTTGTACACAGTTTGTGTCCACATTGTACAAATGAACTTCTTGTTGGTACACTTCACTGAAGCAACAGTATGTTACGGTTACAAAGAGAAGTACATTTTGTTCAACCTAAAATATACAGTAAGTACCTTTGGAAACTATGGGATCTTGGTGTAAAAAAAAATGTTTGTGTTTGATCAAGTACCTCACACTTGTACTTAAAATGTGCTCTAAGTGATGTCACGCATTTTTTAGGCTACAACATTTTTTGTCACATACAGCAAACATCTCCTCACTATCCGCTAGCTGCCTGTCCCCTGAACACACTGTAAAAAAAAAAAAAAAAAAAAAAGCGGTCTCTGTAGACAGCCCAAGCTCCACAAACAGCAACAAAAACAAACTGCACCAACAAACATAAACAGTCTTCCAGCCAAATAACCAACAAGAAGGAGTTGGTTAAGCCATCACCGCTACAGCGTTAGCACGTAGGCTACTTCCACAACGCGTGTTCATGACTGTTTCAGGAAGCACGGAAGGGAGGGGCGAGCTAGCCTCCGTTTGTTTGACAATACTTTGAACGTCAACAAGAAGTAACATCACCCAACATCGCTTAGAGCATCTTTAAGTACAGTGTAACTTTATTTTTTTTAAACATTATTTTTTTGGGCTTTTACTCCTTTAATTTTGTCCAGACTGCTAGGTGAGAGAGAGAGGGGGAAGACATGCAGGAAATTGCCACAGGTCGGATTTGAACCCTGGACCTCTGCGTCGAGGCATAAACCTCTCAGAACATATACGCCTGCTCTACCACCTACCCAACCTGGCCGCACAAGTACAGTGTAATTTTTCACCATTCTTTATAGTCGTATATATCGGCCGATAAGAAAAAAGTAATTTGCAGTACAGAGATGCCAAAGATATGTTTGTACAAGTGTAAAACTGCTCAGCAAAAAACATGTGATTACACCATCAGCAAAGACTGAGTTTACCTCCAAGTCGTCGTTCAGCTGGTGGTCCTGGTACTGCCAGCGAGCCTGAACGATGACTCCGGTGCTGAGGATCAGAGCCACCAGGAGTACAGTGTCCCACAGCTGCTGCAGGTACTTCTACAGATACACAGAGAAGAGCAACTGTACTTTATCATCGGACTCCTTTACAGTTCATTTGTTTATCAGTCTGTAGCACAACACAAAGAAGTAGTAGCAGTAGGTAGTAGTAGTCTTAACAATACAGTTCAACTACATTCACACTGAAAACTGTATTTTTACAATAGGATTTATATCTTGATTTTTGTAATATGCTTCTCAAACCTTTTATTTTTTACTATAGACACTGAAAGTACAATTGGAATATTAATGATTTTTTTTTTGCAATGTTGTAGCTACAGGGATTATTTTGAGAAAATAGAAAGTAGTCTTCAGACCCAACTGACGCCGACTCTTGAAGCAAATTTTCAGACTTTATGCAGCTCCCTCTGGAGCCACAAAGGGCTTTAAACAACTATTTTCACATATGCAGTAGTACTCCCCAACACCTGTAAACACACTTTGGTGTGTAAGATCGATGGAGCTCCCTACTGTAAGTGCTACAGCAACTTGAAGAAAACACGTTAACAAAGCTGATGGTGCGTTTGTTCGGCTCCCCCACCTGGACCTGAGAGTTGGTCTCTCCCGTGCAGATGACCCCCTGCCACTCTCCGTAGCGACCTCCTCTCGATCGACCACAGCTGGACCACAGCGTGAGCGTGGCTCCCTGCCCGAACACACAGCAGCATGCGCTCACTGTCAGCTCAGCCTGTCATCTGTTCACTCACCACTGCAGGGTGATAACAACTGAGAAACACACTGTCAGCTGATAGCTTGAGGAGCTCACCAGGTTGTCCTGCAGGATCGTCTTGTATGTGATTTTTGCGGTCGCTTGAAGACCCCTGTGGGGAAAGAACTGTCATTTAGTGCAAAGAAAGATTCTCCATTCCTATATTTACACACACTCTCTAACCTGATTACTGTGAATAACCAGTTTACATGTTTTCAATTTTTTTCATTCATGTATGAAAGTGTGTGTGCAGGAAACCATTAATGTAAACATAAAAAAACTCCATTTTTCACATTAAAATTAACAAATCAAATCATCGGTTTATCCATGATCCAGTTAATTTATTCAGTACCAGTTATTATAGCCTACGTTTCCTGCCTACGTGACTATTTATCATTAAACAATGTTCAAATACTGGTACAAATACAACATCTGTGTTTTGATATCAATTCCTAAGCAATAATACTACTTGTATTTTGCTGAAAAAAATGCCTTCCTACAAAACACATGTTAATTTCCTTTAACAAAATAAATCAAACATTTGAATCAGTCAAAGTATATAAATAATAACACTGCATAATAACTTATCCAACAAACAATATAAAATTAAACAATTGTATCACTTCAAGCTGAAAATATCTTTTCAAAGAGTAAACAATTTTCTCAACTTAATACGGACACCAGTTGGAGCTGAAATACTGCCTTAAACTTGTTATTGTTGAATTACTAGAGTAGATTGCTAGCATGCATGTCAAAGCACTGTATGATCTGTTGGCGGAAATCCTCAACTGAGGAAGCATGTGACATGATATGAACTTATCTGATTCATAAAACAAACTGTATTTTGTTACTCTAAATCAGTGCTATGAGGGTAAGGTGCACGTAAACGTATCTGTTGTATCATGTTGGCAGTAATAAATAATAAGGTGTTCTGTACCTGAGCAAAGCTCCGATCAGTTTGGTGACATTTTCAGACGTCTGGATCACAATAATGGGCTTGGACAGCACCTGAGACAGATCCATCTACAACAGAAAGTGATTTTTAGGTGATGACTATGGTCTATATTTTAAGCTTCAATTTTCAGCCACATTTCTATCATTTTCCCAAGAAATGTGGCTAGTTAAAAATCAATATAATCCATAATCTCTAAATAAAGCACCTTCAATTCTGTCCGTTTGTTCTGATGTGCAAATTCCGGAATACATTGCTTACACATCTATGGACACACACATATACACACAAAATAACAACTGCAAGAGAAAGCTTGTAAAATGACAAAACAATATGATGATTGAAAAATTAAGAAATCAACTGGTGATTTGAGTTTTTGCAGATTTACCTCACTGACAGTGTTTTGGTTGAGAGCTAGAATGATCAGTGCAGATGCTCCAAGGACCAATGCTCGCTTCATCTTTAACGGAGAGGATGAATGTTAAGTTGTCATATATGTCCGTACCACTGAGAACACAATTCAAACAGATTTAAGTAGTAAATTGAACTTCTTACCTTATTGACCATAGCATCAGTAAAGGACTCCTGGTTTCCGGTGGAGGCTTTGCTGTCATCCATCTCCACAGGCACCAATCCAATCCACGGCTCCTGCTCTTTGGTGTCATCCTCGCCTTTTCCTGCGCTCACCTGCGTCTCCTCATTCTGGACCTGAAGACAAAAACAAGCTAAACATTTGTACTGAAAGCTACCTTGCTAAGGGGCCGTTTAAGGAGGCAATTGAGCTATACTTTCCCACTCACATTTGTGACCTTTATTGCAAACAAAACCACTTAAATTCACTCAATTAAATCAAAAACTAATTTCAAATCTGAAAATACCAGTATGCCTGCTGACATTATTGGTTGTTCTACTGAAAAATATATAAAGCTAATATATCTCACATTGCTTCTTACTGTAAATCAGGATTTCCCCATGCATATGTAATTATAATTTATTGTGATATTTGTTTTCTTTTCTGAAATGATTGACACGAATATAAATGGCATGAGGTTATCAGATTAAATACGTTGGGTAACGTTAATGAACAATGGTCAGGAAGAATCAGACTGTAAAATTAAATTAATCTATAAAGTAATTGGGAAAAATAGAGGTCAGTAGGATCTAACGTTAGTATCTTATTTTGGTAAAAAAAAAAAAAAATCTATTTTTAGACTAAATGGTTATTATCCACACAAAAAAAAAAAACAACAACTGTTAATGACGTTAGTCGTTAGATGCAGCCCTAGTGCTCTTTTGTAGACTCACCAGGACCAGCTCTCCCTGCAGCTCTTCGTCCCGGTGCTCGGAGCTCCTGCTGCCCCTGCCGGACTCCACCACCTCCCCCTGGAGCAGAGCGCTGACGCCGGGCCGCTGCTCCAGGAAAACCTCCACCAGAGCGACCTGCTCCGCGGCGACCAGCAGCCCCGGCCACCGCAGCAGGACGAGCGGTAACGTTACCCAGAGACAGCACCAGCAGCGAGCTAAAGCCATGGCCCAACAACAACAACAACAACAACAACAACAACAACAGAAAGAAATACTGATGCAAACGGTTATAACTACATAAACCTGATCAACTGTAAGCCGTCATTTTAGAAAAGCTGTTAGCATTTTTTTCGCCAGTTAGCTAGCTAACAATGTAAACAACGGAGGACAGCTTTCGGCCTCGACCGGAAGAACCGGGAGGATCATTATCTTGTATACAAACCGGTAGAGACCGAGACGCCAATAAATCCAATAATTTAATAATTATCTAAGATGACTATACCGTATTGACATGAATAAAAATCAACGTCAGTGTCACATATGCGGTTCTTCCGTTAACTTGCAGTTTTTTGACCGTTGAGTTTGTACAACCAGAGAAGACTGTAACGTTTGCAACATTAGATAGTACCGCCCCATACTTCATACAAAAAGGCTATCTGTTCCATTTCGCACTTGCGCAATGTGACAATATCACATAGCCTCGTATTTAGGATTTGTCTGAAATATGAAAAAAGGATTAGTCAGTAACACTAGTAACTGATGGGTAACAACACAACTTCTGAATCAAACAAAAAATCTAATACAAAAAAACTAAACTAATAATTATTGTTGTACACATGTGCGAGATTTTCGGATTAACACCAAAGATTGTCTATTGTCTTTAATTGGAGATGAATCACTCAATAGTTTGTCCAAAATGTCGTCAAATGTGCTAAAACTCAGTATTTATTTAGGTTTCAATTTAACTTCCCCAAATGCCATGACTAGTAAATAAAGTAAGTGAGTTACATTCTTTACATTGTATTTACTAAACATCTGTTAAATCAAGCTTTTGATAACAGTGTTGCAAAGCTGGAGGGTATGAGGGGATCATCAAGGTTATGGAAGTAAAAAAACTAAATAGTTGATTTGTCTTCTCACAGTCTTAAGTGCTGTGTCTGCTAAAACAACAACACTGACTGAAAAATAATGCGACAAACTGAGAATTTGGCCTTTAAAACTTGCTTTGTAGATACACATCTGTCCTGCAAAAAAGAAAAGAAAACTGTCTGCTCTCTGACAAGCTATAGCAGTTAACCAAAATGTTAATAACAAAATCCTCCAGTTGGTGGGCACCGAGGTATTTAATCTAAACTTTATCTTCAAAATACAGATGTTAAAATGTCTGCTGTAGAAGATAATCATATCGTTATGGTGACCGCAAGCCACTACGTTTAAAAAAGAAAATAACGTTTGCCAACTAAAAGCCAATTACGACAATATAACTTGACAAAAAAGCCAATCAAATTTAGCGAGGCAACAGCCAATCAGTCTCACATATACGCATTGTTGTTTTTCCCACACTTAAAATCATAAAATATATAAATTGCAGCAACAGAGGATGTTTTATGTTATATATTAATCCGGGTTATATATATAGGCTATTTTCCAATACTAAACTACTATTTCTGCTTTCAGCAGTTGGCGCTTTGCTGTCAAGGCTTCATGTGTGCTGTACATTTTTGAATACTAAAAAAGTGTGTTAAAATGACAAGCTGCTCACATTTTATCAGGCCTACATAGATCCCATTGTGTGTGAGATATATATATATATATATATATATATATATATATATATATATATATATATATATATATATATATATATATATAAACTATAACCCGTTTTTATGTAATATTTTAGATAGAATGGTTAAAGAAATCCGGTGTCTACAAATAATAATAGAAGTAATAGACGCTAAAGGTTAGCATGGAGAGAAAAGGGGCGGGACTTCTTTGGTTCCTCCTTCTTGATACGAGTAACGCTCCTATCATTTCCCCTATCTTTGGCCGAGTCAGCCGGTTGGACTGGAGTTGCGAGTGTCGTATTTACATTTGTTTTCATCTTTTTTCACATGCAGGTAGCCGACAGCGATAAACTGCACCCGCGAAGTGAGTGAGCATCAACTGGGCGGCGTTGACGACAGAAATCCTCCTGTCACGGTTAACGGTGACGGTGCCGTTTCTCTTTCGGGCTGTCTGCCTATTCATTTGACTTTGAAGGAGCTCCGTCTTTATCCGTCTTGCATCTTCTGGTCGCAGATATGAGCGGAAGAGTCGGAGACCTCAGCCCTAAACAGGCTGAAGCACTGGAACAGGTACGTTTTGCCATAATACTAATAATATTAATTGTGCTTTATACTGTATCTCTCTTTACCATAATTTATCTTTCTTGTTTTCCCAATGACTGTTATATAATAACCTGTCTGGTACCTCTAGCTAACAAACCACCCTTTTTTAAAAGATGTATTAATATTTTTTTTTCTCAATGTCAAAACCATTCATTAATGCTTTGCAGATCAGTTAGAAGCCATTATGAAGAACAACGTTTGGTTGACGTTTTTGTTGACTGTCATAGGACTGCAACGATCCCCTAACGATTATTTTCATTATTTTCTATATTAAGCAATCATTGTTTGTCTATGAAACAAATATTGCTGGTTCAAATGCCTTGAAAATTTACAAAAAAAAAAGTGTACTACATCCACGAGTCCTGAGTCAGAGTAACTGACTCGTGGATTAAATGTTGCACTTGTAAACTGTCACCTGTTCCATGGCCTATAACTGATCTATAAAGCATTGGTAAATTAATTAATAATTAGTTTTATTAATTATAAATACTCAAGTGATTTGAACCAAGTGAAGTGATTTTGCAAGTTATTTAAATGATTTACTGAAAAGTATCAAAATTGGTGCCCATTACTTTTGTGATTGATTATTCAAATAATTGTTTAAGCTCTAAATGTTATTATTCTAACTTCTAGCCATTTTAAATCATTTATTGCCATGAGTAAAGTCATCAGTTGCATATTTTAGAAAATGCTATCCTGTAGTTACTGTGTTTAAAGTTCCCTTCCACATCACTGTTATTCATATGTTATAAATAGTTTGATTTGCTGCAATTCATTATCAAAGTTAGTTTAACTTGAGAGGAAGTCTGTTAGCTGTATGTTTATATAAACCTCATGTCATAAGGGGAATTACACTATATGGCCAAAACTATGTGGACACATGTCTACATTATTTTTAAGGTTTAGTCTAAGCCTTTTAGTTCAAATGAAGGGAAATGTCAATGCTACAGCATGACATGATACATCTATTTTAGGCAATTGTGTATTTCCAACTTTGTGGCAAAGTTGGGGAGCTTTCCTGTTTCAACATGACAATGCCTCCATGTACAAAGTCCACGAAGAAATGGTTTTCCCAGTTTGGTGAGAGTCCTGACCTTCACCCCATCAACACCTTTGGGATGAATTGAAATGTTGACTGAGACATAGTCTTTGCAGCACAACATCTCACTAATGCTCTTGTGAATGAATGGGAGAACATTGCTGCAGCCAGGTTCAACATCTGGTGGAAAGTCTAAAACCAGAACACAGGGGGCTGTTATAGCTGCAGATTCATGCCTATGGTTTTGTCATTTTTTAGCCAACAAAAAAAATTCTAGTTGCAGCATCTTAAGTTTGAATATTTGCTGGTTTTCTTTGTCTGACTGTTGGTCCAACAAAACAAGCAATGTAAATATGTCAACTCGGGCCAAGCCAAATGATAAATCAAGAAAAAACAAAACAGGCTACTTATTTTGCAGCACTAAGGCTCGAGTGTCCACATAGTTTGTTCAAGTGTCCACATAGTTTCGGTCATGTTGAAACCTAAGTTATCTGGACTGATGTAACGTTTACAGGCATCTCTTCTTGAAAATTGCACTAATTGTGTAAAACAATTAGTCTCAAAGTCACAAGTTTCAGCAGCTTTAGTAAAATAAAACCCACCATTCTGAAATGAATCAAACGCTTTAAACAAAGAAACATATTGTATTTTTTACTTTCAGGGTCAAAACTATAACTGTAAGGATTCGGTTAAACATTTCCCTGAATGTCTCTTCCTAGTACTGAATCCTCTTTGCGGAGCATAAGCAAAAACGTGTCAGTCATATGTCTCTTCTCTCCTTCCTCTGGCTACAGTTTCGAGAGAGGATACAGGACATTTTTCCTCAACTTCCTGCGCAGCATGACCACTTCCTATTACGCTGGCTCAGAGGTGAGTTGAGAATCGTGAGGCACCTGTTGCTTTTCCCCGACCACAGCTTGCACTCAGAAAAAGCAAAACCTCTCCCATAACCCTCTCCTTTAGTCCGATTATTTACCTACATATAATTATTTGCATGCATTCACAGGGAAAATCAGTTGTTGCCATAGCTGTGCAAAAAGCAGAAGCTGCCGTGGTTTATTACATGAAAGGACACGATGCAACACATGTCACCACTCTTTTTACAGGGGGTTGAGAAAGCGACTCACAGTTTTCACGCCTAAACACGATGCTCAAAAAATCAAGTCTGCTCTATGACTGGTTACTCAGTAGTGGTTAAACCAAATGAGGAAGACGTCAGTTTTTTTTTGTTTAACTTTTAAACAAAATGTGACACATTCCCAGATTCAGATTTTTCTCTGGTATCCTGAGGCAGGGTATCTGCAGGTTTTGAAAAGTCTTAAAAAGCATTGAATTCAGTTTAAGTCTGCTGTAGGCTGTAATGTTAGTTATAAAAATGACTTTGTATTTGGTTGTGGGCTGTAGGGAGATGTTTTTCACCTATAAACTAAAAGTGGGTCTTGTGACAGTGAATTGTGTTGCATGAGGATGTTCAATCCTTTTTTGCAGTTTCAGTTAGCACCATCAGACCTGCAGCACACTGCCACTACTGCTAGGTACAGTAGCTGAGAAGCTACTGTATTATATCAATATATCAATAATTAATTATATCAATAGGAATTATTGGTATAAACTGCTGGAAACTACATGAAAAAAATCAGATAAATAGTAACTAGGCCACATCGACCCTACTAGTTAGCCATCATACTTTGGCCAGTATGAACAGTAAAACGGGCATTAACTTGCATTCTCTGGTATTAAAAAGGTCTTTTAAAAGTCCTAAATTTAACCTGGTAAATGCTGCAGAAACCCAGATTGAGTTTACGTTTTTCAGAAGTGATTAAAGGAGGCCTTGTTCTCATTAGTTCTGCAGCAGAGGTCTAGCACTCTGCGTTTCAGGCTTATCTAGAGCTAATCGCATTAAAAGGTGCACTACAAGGGATGACAGCTCGTCTGCTGGGAGACTCTGCTGCTGTGTTCCTGTTGCTCTCCTGTGTTCAAGTTCCCTTCGAAATCGTTTCATAAGAAGAGTTCAGTGGCGTATTGTTCTCTTTAATTAAGTCTTACTAAATGACCATAGCGGTTGTGAAAGTCAGCGTCACAGCTCCAAAAATGAACAATGAAGTGTTTGTTTGGCCAATGATTGAAGTTATTTCCCTTACATGCGCGTAAAGATTATTCCCGTTCACGCTGTTGGAATATATGTGAGGACAGCTCAGTGCACGTAATTGATTTAAAGCTAACGATTTAAAGCCTGAGGTGGCACTAAGTGAGGACTAGTGATTGACCTTTTAATAAATCTAGTTTAGAACACTTTTTGTGCCCAGGTTCAACTCTGCATTGTGTCTAAGTACACCTTGTGATTCAAATAGTAATTCTATACATACAAATAGTTTGGGGCATATCTTTATCTGTTACTGTGTCAAGGTTTATTTCTTGTGATATTCTGAGTGAAATAATGGATATCAACAGTCTAACTGTGTGACAGATCGGTTAGACCCGGTTTCTGTCATATGATAGAAGATGAGTCTTGTACTAGAGGCCATTGACCCTCCTCTTCTTCTTAGCAGAACCAACTAAACAAATGTTTTCAAAGTCTGCCCACAGATGATTCTTAACTCCAACTGTGTGAATACAGTATTTATCTCGGAGGAACCCCACCTTAAGAGATAAAAGGGTAAGCTGGGGTAAATGGCATCAATTCAGCCTGTGTGACTGCCTTTGTACTGGCATATCAGTTGTACTGGAGTACATTAAGACAAAGTGTTATACTGCATTTGTTCCAGAGTTCAGTGAAACAGATTTTGCAAACAGCAGCTTTTTCTGAAAACTACTGAAGTCCATTTTTAGTCAGTCACGAGACAGTCGTTTTTGACATCATTAGTCACACGCATACATTCTGACTGGTCTTGACGCTGTAATGACATGAAATAGTGACTTTTGCCTTTCTTTAAATTTAGCCTATGTTCAGAGCTTCAGCGCTATAGACAGGGAGATTTTAGCTGTTAGCTTCTTTAGCTACCTGTGGAGCATATAAAAATACAATTCATGCGGCCTTCTTTTTTTTGTTTACAACTGACTAGCCAAAAATAATGCCTATACCAGATCAGTCGCATAACAAGACACATTGTCTCGCCTACATGTTATCTAAATCTTTCTGAAAGTTTGAAACTGGCAGGGTGACGATTCAAAAGACCACAACAAGGTCCCTGCATGTTTTATTAAACCTGGACCAGTGGTGTATGAGATATTGGCGGTATCATTACATGTTATTAGATAATATGCTGACTGGATTGGTCTTTGTACCAGCTACATTATGAACCTCTATCACAGCTAAAGATAACATTTCACATCACTGCACTTGGACTTTGTCGGTCTACCGTACACAGCATCTATTGCACGTCTGTCTGTCCAGGGAGAGCGATCCCCTCCACAGTTGATCTTCCTGAAGTTTCTATCAGTTTTTTCGGGTGGGGGTCCCTTATCCAAATCGAGGGTCTAAGAACAGAGGCTGTCGTATGCTATACAGATCGTAAAGCTCCCTGAAGTAGTTTGTGATTTGTGACATTGGGATATATAAATACAATTGACCTGACCCTTATCTAAGGACCACTGGGTCTGATTTCACCTTATAGTATCCAATAGGATACATTACTATGTTAAGGAGCAGCAGGGGAACCGCCAATCTATTCACCCATTACTGTGTATATTATTAGTAGTTAGAACTGTATTATCCAGTAAGATGAGGTGGTTGGAGCAGAATACTTATTACCGTCTCAAAACAACACAGCCTGGCCATCTGCTTTGTGCATTTGTAATTGTAAGTCACTATGGCCTAGTTAAGGAGCCAGACTGGAGCATTAGGTACAGTATAATCCACTGCTGGAGTAGGTTGTAAATCTAACTTCACAGCAACATTGCTGTTGTGCAATAGACAATAGACTGTCAGCTGCAGAGCTAATCACCTTAAGGAGTATTAAGACAGTGAACTGTGTGTCCACTCTGTTCTGGATCAGTCCTACCAACACGGTGGGTTTAATATGTTAGAGTAGAGGAGTGGTTTTGGATGTTATACAAGTTTATTCTTAGAGGGTATTATTGACAATTATACAATTTCTATTCTTGGTATTTTTAGCCTTTTCTACAATTTTGTCCCTCAGTTGTGGACGGAGGAAGCACCATGTAGGAATTATAAAGACACTTTTAATGAACTCTTGTGCAATTGGTGGCATTTATTTTTTTACACACCACATTTTACTGTTCTACTTGTTGTTTCCATTGACATCTATTCTGTTGGTTGTCTAAGACGTTTATACAATGTTTTTGACACTATTGCCATTGTTGGAAAAAGGTGCAAACAGACAAAACAATAAGACAGGATCACAAGTTGCTGCACTTTATTGAAAGCTTTAGAACAGTCTGCCCCAGACCTCGTCCCTCCAAATCTTGCTCTTATTTGTTGTCGTTATTTAAAGTGTTTCCTCTAAGATTTAGATATAAAAAGGTTAAGTGTGATCATGTAAAATCTTACCAATAAGTCTATTACTTTACTGACTGAATGATTGACATGTCTTAGTCCATTAAGAGTTTAAAGAAATGCTCTGCCTTTACAACATCTGTGTTTGGAGGATGTGATTCTCATTATTATACATTACATTGACATTTGGTTTAATAACTTTCAATTTAAACATACTTGCACACATTTTAAAATCATACATTTTATAACATTCACTGAAACTAAAACAGACTTGTTTTATATGGCTTTTATTGACTTTGTAACTTCATATATTTTCAGTTTTTACACAATATTCTCCTTTTTTGTATATTTTCCTCTTTTTCCCTTATTCACCACCCTCACTTTTCCTCCTGTAAAACATTGTAACTTGTAATTTGAAAATGCTGCATGTTGGTGGAATCCCACTCAAATTGTCTCTCTCTGCATCCTGGTACCTTTTATTTCATTTAGACCATTTATGGATCGTGAATGTCAGTATTTATCGTGTCAGCCTCATTTTTACTTTACCTTCTCTTTTTCAGCCAGAAACTTCAATGTCCAGAAGTCGGAGGGAATGGTGCGAAAGGTAACAAGTTCACTTTCTCTGTTGAGTAGGAGAGGACATTTTTATAGCACGTGTCACACTCTTGTAGAAATGCAATTAAAATCATGCACTGACTTGGAAGCCGAGGTGCATCGACAAAGCCTCCTCATTCCCTGACTCACTTGTTTTGTGTGTGAAAGTGCAGTTAGCACCAACAGCAGACTGCTCAACATCTCAGGAGTGGCTGCAGATTAGAGAGGAGCGGTGTAATAATGGTTCGCTGTGGGGAAACTGAGTCATCATCATCACAGCAGCCTGAGTAGATAAGATATAGATAAAAAGGGGATTAAATGAGTTATCAAGATGACGGTAAGAATTACAGCCTCCTAACTAAAAGCTGCATTCACCGTTCTGTGTCCACTAGGTGACAGAAAACTCAAACTGACAGACACACACCCTGATATATAGTCGTCTTATAAAAGTTGTTATGGTATAGTTACTTCCACAAAACAGAGCAACAGTTACGTTTATTTAAAGTCATGTTTCTGTAATTTTACAGAAAGTTTTAAACTTAGTCCAATATTACCTCTCCTTTTAGCGCTAGTTTGTTCTCCACCAACTTCTGAGAAAAATCTGTCTCTTTAGCTGCTAAGTGTTTTATATTTTCAAATTTGTCCCATTTGGGCAGGATTAACATTACAGGGAAGGTGTGGAATAAAATGTTTCATTTCAATCATCTGTTATTTCTTAAGTCTATCGGCTGGACTGAAAACAAACCTGTAAATGTGTAGAACAAATGAGCCAATTTGCTTATTTCTGTCTTTTTCCCCCTTTGTTGGGGTTTGAGGTTGTAAGCATGTGTTGGCATGCATTACACAGCGGTACATAACTGATCCCTTTCCAGCTAACCGAGCAGGTTTTATATCACACTGAAACCTCTTAAATCACCACATAGTGCTTTGTATATTATTAATCCTACGATTAGCCTAATAGCTTTGCCTAACATGCACCCATCTTTTCTTCCAGCATTTGGAGTTCAGGAAACAGATGAAAGTAGACACAATAGTCACCGACTGGCGTCCACCAGAGGTAAAACTCCCTAAACTGTGTAAACTATCATTGTACTTAAAGAGTTGTTTTAGGAAATAATTTCTTCAAATAAATGTGTCAAATATTCCAATACACGACTGATGAAACCATTTAAAATGACTGCTGTTTACAGGTGATAGAGAAGTATCTGTCAGGAGGGATGTGTGGTTACGACCGTGAGGGTAGTCCCATCTGGTATGATGTCATCGGACCTGTGGATCCTAAAGGCCTCTTCCTGTCTGCCTCCAAGCAAGACTTCATCAAGTCCAAGATCAGAGACTGTGAGGTCCTGCAGAAGGAATGTAACCTCCAGTCGCAGAGGGTAAGAGACCACGGATCGTAGTCATGTTGTGGCAAAATGTGATAAAATCTGTTCTAATTGAGTTATGGGAAATATACAATGTACAACAAATGTGATACTAGATAAAAGCTGATATGTATTTTGGTTTATATAAGGAAAAGACCTTCTCCCTCCTTGGATCATCTTCAGTTGTTGCTGTACAGCCGCAAACAGCCACCGATGGCTTACCACTGTTACAGCTGCAGTAGGATGGCCCGCCGCTGTATAGCCACAAAATCTACGGCGGGCACCAAGCCCAAACGCCTTCAGCGTAGGTGCTCGAAACGCAAGATCAGCTAAATATCTAGTGGAAAATCCCAAAAGAGGTGGTCTTTAGCCTCGAAAATAGCAAATTGAAGATTTACACACATGTTCTGAGGGTGATCATTGGAGCGTCCCACAGGAGGAGGATCTTCCTTGTGGATGATATAAGGCGATGCTAGACAAAGGACTCGTTAGCAAGCTTTGTCCGCCCTTGCTCAGGATTTCCTGTGTGTTGATTTACTTTCGTGCACATTATGCTCTTTTTCTCATCCGATTCCCTCGACTTTTGTGTAGATCTTCTTACGACTTTTTTAACCTTGTTGTACTTTAAACAAAACAAGAAGAGCAATAGCGAAGTCACAGCAAGTGTTGGAGTCCGCGCCGTTATCTGGCCTTGAACCGTGGATCTTTAAAATGTACTTCTACAGACAGGGATCCCGTGCTCCTGATCCCACTTGATACTAAAACGTGTCTGGTTGATGTGTAATGGTGTTTATAGAAGGAAGCATATCAGTGGTTCCCAAACAGGGTTGCCAGGTGAATACATGGTTTGGTAATAAATAAAAAACAAACAAAATAGGATGACAGACTTTTGGGACATTTCTCTAATCTTTCTTATGAACTACTATACAATTGTGCCTCTTAATGCTTTTAAGAATGATTCAAATGGAACAAGGTAACAACACCATTCAGTTCAACTGCTTGCAACTTGCAGACATGCAACCTGTCACAAGTAGACTTGGCTTCTTATTAAGAAGTTACAAGCAAAAGAATTTGGAAACCATTGAGTTTATTTTCCTTTATGAAACACCCAAGAAAAGGCACTATATAGAAACAGCAATCCTCGTCTCAGTTCACAAATGTGAAACATTTATTTTTAGAGCAGCGGTATCAGTTTTCCACTGATAAAAATTAAATGTGACCTCTAAAGTCCTTTTAATTTGGCAGTTGGCACAGTGAAAAAAGTGCTTAAACATGACATATCTTAAGATACAGATTACAACATGCAACTATTATGATACACACAATAATAATTTGCCTAACAGGAATAATACAACGTCACATTAAAGCTACAAACTCAACTAAAATTGAAGGTTAAGAAACAGCATGCAACTTTATATCCATACAGTACCTACTATGCCCATGGATGCCTTGGAAATCCATTTTGGGTTCATCAGTTACTTGACATTTTCAAATTCTCCATTTTCGAATTGCTGCAATTTTTTTTATTTAACCTTTATTTATTCAGGGAAGGTTCACTGAGAGGCAGCCTCTCTTTTGCAGGAACACCCTGATCACATTCACACATTCATACCTGGAAACTGCCCAGTACAACCACAGTCTGATCTGCTGGCCACTGAGCAGCTCCACTGGAGCGGTTGGGGTTAAGGGCCTTGCTCAAGGGCACCTCAGTGGTGGTGATGAGGGAGGGACAAGCGCTGCTCTTTCACTTTCCCCACCAAGATTTTATTTTGCATCGAGTTTCAATAATTACCCTCCATAGATTAAATAATTAAAATTAACTATTTGTAATTTGTTGATTTGTTTGTTGGTGTATTTAAAAAATAATAATAAAAAAAAGTTATTTAGTTTGACTCCATCTGATGTCATATGGATGTATCACTCTGTTTCAATAAAAACCTTTATCCAAAGTGACTTAAACATTTGAGGAGCAATTTCGGGTTCATCGTCTTTCTCAAGTTCACAGAAGGAGCCAAGAATACACCAAATTAACACCAATTAAAACCACCCTACAATTAATGGCTAGCCTGCTCTACCACCTTAACTACAGGCGCTTTGTTTTATACATTATTGTATGGTTTCACAGATTACATGTTCTTGTCTTTCTGTCACCAGCTTGGGAGGAACGTGGAATCAATCACCATGATCTATGACGTAGAAGGTCTGGGTCTGAAACACTTATGGAAGCCTGCTATAGAAACATATGGAGAGGTACAGAGATGTGCACATTCAGTGTAGACAGCCTGTTAGGTTGGTTGAACATTTCCAAATACAGTATATGTTCCTCTGTGTCACCAGATTCTCCAGATGTTTGAAGAGAACTACCCAGAAGGCTTGAAAAGGCTATTTGTCATTAAGGGTAAATGTGTCCTTCCTCTATGTATGAGTGAGACTAATTAATTGATTCCACCTGCACTTCTGCATGTGTGTTCATCTTTTAATCATCGTATCTGCTTTTGAAGAGCCAGGGCTTCAATTATTTCTGGTTAACACTTCGCTTTTCCTACTGCAGCCCCCAAACTCTTTCCTGTGGCCTACAACCTCGTCAAGCACTTTCTGAGCGAGAACACAAGACAAAAGATCAATATTCTTGGGGGTGAGAGTGAGACACTACACATCACTGAATCTAATTTTACAGAATATTTCACCCAATCAAAACACTTTGTTGGAGCTCAGTCTTTTACTTTAAGCAATTGACATGTCTAACCCAAGATGACCAGGCTAAGGTGCTTGGTTTGGCGTTACCTAGTCTATTTCCTTGAAATTTCACTTGCAGGATTGCTCCATTGCTGCCGGAAAATCCACCGGATTTCACTCATTTAGGCCGGATATCCGTTGCCTTGGGCTTCCTTTTTGTTGGCATTTTAAACTCGATTTATGGAGGACTATGGTTAACCTTTTCTCAGATCTCTGCAGGGTAAATCCAGACAGCTAGCTAGACTATCTGTCCAATCAGAGTTTTCCGTTGCATAAATAAAACAACTTTTAATCGTCACGTTCCACCAAAACAAGTTCCTTCTGAGCCTATTTTGCAGCGGCACCGCGGTGCTTAGCACCGCACAAGACGATTGTGACTGGTTTAAAGAAATGCCAATAAACCAGAGCACGTTTTCCTCCCATCCCAAATGCCATGTGGAGTAGCCAGACTCACCTCCAGCGCGCTTTGGAGGAGGGTCTGGCAAAGCGAGACTAGGTGTTACCATACGCTACCATTTGCTATGTGTTGCATTCAGTACAAAATCTACAGACTGCTCTTCAGGTGCAGAATAATAAATCCTTTTGTTTTCACCGTGCATTAATGTGAAAAGCTAATTTTCCAGTTTCCATCGGTAGACCAAACACTTAACTTACAATCTTTTAGTGCCACAGCAGTCATAAACCCTCTGCCCCAGACAACCGTGACTTTCTAAGCTATATACCTGAGCCCTACATAACAGCACAGCGACACCCAATGTACACACAGTAAAACAACAATTAAAGTCAGGTTATTCCAACAACATATTTGGCTTCCTACACACTTTGACCTCCCTCCTTTTTTATGAAATGACTGTTGTTTCTACAGGGAACTGGCAGGAGGTTTTACTGAAGTACATCGATGCAGAGGAGCTGCCGATGATATATGGGGGTAAACTGACGGATCCTGATGGAGATCCTCGCTGTCGGACCAAGGTGAGTCAGAGAATCAGCAAGCCAAACTGCACACCCATGGGTGCTGTTGTTTTGGCACTAAAGGTGGGCTGATGATGAGTTGGAGGAGACGAGTACCTGTTGCAGGTTAATTATTTAGAGATACTATTGATACTTGGATATGCGCTTATTGACATTATGGGCATAGTGACACTGACCTAAAAAGGACTTTTATGAAGTTATCTCACACACACACTTAAATTCTGTTTGTGAAAATAATTTCATCATCATTTGTGTTCTTGCTTGCACTAGTGGGTTAGACTTTTAAGCCTTTTCAGCATGTGAGAAATCACAAACAAAGTAAATATTTAATTTCCTCTGCATTCTGCTTTTGTCTGATACACTGTAAGTCTGTCCGGTAATAAACAGCTGTTCCAGTTTTGACAGCTACCATTTTTCAGTCTGGCTTTTTAATTCTGCCTGGGGTCATTGCACCAACTTTACATATGGTGTGTGCTTAGATTATTAGTATTTATATATTATGTACTGTTTTTATTGTATTATTGAGTTAATTGAGAATTCCACCTTAAATGGGAAGTAGACACACTGTCCGCTCTAAATAGAGCAGAGAGCAAAATGAGCGCCAAGTAATAATGTAGGTATACCCAAAATGTATGTCAATTCAATCCAAAAAATGCATTTCTTTGAGTGCCATCACTCAGCAGATAAAGCCACAGCTATCGGTTGTCGATAATATTTATCATGATGTCCTAGTTGAATACATTACTTAAGACAAACCTTCACAAAACTAATCAGCACATTTTGTCACTTTTGATTCTTTGGAATCAACCTGAATTTGTAATTTTGCTATCCCAATAAAATTACACCAAAAGTCAATGTGATAATATTATTGCCCAGTCCTACAAACAGTTGTGAGGAATATATGGTAACTTTGCTTTTCACGATTGTCAGACAAAAGTACCAACAGTCCTGCAATAGATACAAGTCTGATTCCAACAACAGATGATCAGCCCTCCTGTAAACGAAATAGGCTCTATCGACTCCATTAGACTTGTGAGTCCTGCTCTGTTGTTTTCTTTCAATGGCTTAGCGTCCTGTGCTCATGTAGTTTGTCAGCTTCCAGCTTTGCTTTGGTGAGAGACTGTCTGGCTAAATGCATTCTGTGCACTTGAAACGTTGTGGGTTTGCATTTGACTGGCAAACTATTTTTCCCACCCCCACCAGTTTGTCACAGCCAAGCAAAAAAATAGTAAAAAAAACTAGAAAAAAAAAAATAAAATAAAATATATATATATATATATATATATATATATATATATATATATATATATATATCCTGTGACACCCTGCAGTGCCCTGCTATGCCATGAACTACTACAGCTACCATTTCTAGTCACTGATCCATTATCTTTATTGTGACTATTATTGCCACTGTTCATCACACCCCCAACCGGCACAGTCAGACACCGCCTACCAAGAGCCTGGGTCTGTCCGAGGTTTCTTCCTAAAAAGGAGTTTTTTTTTTCTCGCCACTGTCGCACTGAATGCTTGCTCTTGGGGGAATTACTGGAATTGTTGGGTCTTTGTAAATTAGTGTGGTCTAGACCTACTCTATCTGTAAAGTGTCTTGAGATCATTTGTTATGAATTGATACTATAAATAAAATCAAATTGAATAGACGGGCACTCTGACAGCAGACATCCGTCAAGGCCATGCCCTATCTCGCAATGTTAACTAAAGTGAAAAAGAAAAACCTGGTGTATCTGCCCTGTGACTTGGATCCGCTCCAAATTGGAATGGGTTCTTCATTGGCCTATGCTACACCCTTCCACCAAGTTTCATGGAAATCAGAGAGGTAGTTTTTTTTTTTTTTTTTTTTTTTTTTCCATAATCCTGCCGACAGACAGACAAACCAACAAACAAATAACATAACCGGAAATATATCCTCCTTGGCAGAGGTAATCATTTCCTTAAACAGGAATAATGCAACATCACATTTAGACTACAAACAGGCCAAACTCAGTGGATGAGAAGTTCTCTATAAAATGTTAACGCTGCTCACACTGCCTGTGGCAAGGGTCCTGTTACACATGAATAAGCCAGTTCGATCACAGCAGGTCAATTACAATACATGTACTATTCTGGACTGGCAGAATGAATCAATACAGCTGCACACATGCTGAATACAGTTTCTTGCTGCCATACATATACAAATACAAAAAAGGAATTGATGCAAAAAGGATGAAAATTGTGGTTTGCCCGGTTGCATTGAACAGATGGTTTTCTTTGTGAATTATAAAAAAGGTAATGACAGATTATTTTTTTCCTGTATTTACAGACAATCCACAGGGCAATGCAGATGATAAATTAATTACTTAAACTAGTCAAGAAAAACTCCCACTTCTTCTGCTGCATCCTTGACACGCTGCGTAGAAATGGCCAAATCTCGCGTGCTAAGGGCTAGCACGCGAGATGCTGTCAAACCTGGCAGTGTAGTATCGAGCAACGTGCAGAAAGCAGCAGCTTGAGTAGTCACACATATAAGCTAATACTCTAGACAAGATAACTGACTGTGCATTTGTCACTGTTTCTGTAGATAAATAATTGGGCCCAGGAGACATGAGGAACAGGAAGAGGGAAATTCATTTCAGCTTCATTCAAGATTCAAGGAATTGAGATGCTCGGCCTCAAAGTGTTCTTTTTTCTACCCTTTTCAGTTTAGCTACCTGTGTGTCCTTGGCATTGTACTGTATTATTTTGGTTAGGTCATAGGAACTGAGCTATCTTACTAAAAAGGAATAGTTCGCCATTTTGGAAAATATGCTCATTTGCTTTCTTGCAGAGAGTCAGATGAGAAGATTGGGACCACTCTCATGTATGTACAGTACAAATGAAGATAAGCCAAGAGACAACTAGCTTAGTTAAGCTTAGCACAAAGACTGGAAGCAGGGGGAAACAGCTAGCCTGGAGGTCACTGCAGGAAGTCATTGCACCCAGTAAACAAATAGTCGAGCAAAGAAGTAGTCGGTAGGTGGAATTTTTTTACTATTTTGTTACTATTGGACAGAGCTGTTTCCCCATGTTTCTAGTCTTTGTAATAAGCTAAGTGATGTATGCCTTTAATAACTGGGCATCAATTATTGGTCTAAAAATATATGCATTTATACCATACAATTGTTTGGAAATTGTATGTAAAATTGTATCTCTTTGTTATAGTTCAAATTAACATTGATCATTTTTCTGCATCTTTCCAGGTCTTGCAATTGTTGTACAATACTTTCTGTTAAGTCATACAGCAGAAGGATCCTGTCTGTTTTAAATTACAGTGATCTGTGCAATAGGAAAGTAACTTAGTCATACAAGCTTGGTGATCTGCTTCCTTAACAACAACTTGAGCCTTATGCATCTTGTATGTGAGGTTTTTCTGACACTTTTCCTCTTTTAGGTTCAGTCAAATCTCTGCACAATTTATCTAAAGAATCAAAAATCAGGAGACACCTGATGAAGTTTTGCTCTTGAACGGACTATATCACAATGTGTGTGTTTTGTTCTTTTAGTACTGCCTTTCTTTCTGCAACTTTTCTTTTTGACGACTCTCGGTGACAGTTTCCCAATTACAGCTCTGTTAAGTTTGAAATTTCTTTAAGACTTTTAAAGAAGTAGTTTCACTGAGTTTGATTTCCCTTATAATAATGCTCATATCTAAGACAGAAACAACTTTCTGAGTTGTGTCTGTCATCTGTAATGTATAATGTTAATTAACACCTGCTGGATTTAACTGACACTCATCCCATTTAGGAAATGACTGCCCTCTGTTGGTTGGTTCATATACTGAACTGTGCAGAACTGGGAACACAGTTGATTTGTTTGATATTTATGTGAATAAACAATAGAAAAACCCTTTTTGTGCAAAAGATGTAAAATTACAAGCATTCAGACAATGTCACAAAGTCACAGTAAGTGATGGCTTTTTTTCCCCCCCCATTTCTCTTCCCCCCAGACTTTCAACATTTCATATAATTAACCTTTTGACACTCATATCTATAACTCTGTTTGCATGTTCTTGGCTGCAGATACACCACGTTGGGCCTGTCCCTCCTTCCTACTACGTGCGGGACCATGTAAAGGTGGACTACGAGCAGTGTATGACCGTAAGCCGAGGTTCCTCCCAACAGGTGGACTATGAGATACTCTTCCCCGGCTGTGTTCTCAGGTCAGCTGGATGCAACATATTTTCTTACAGTTGCAGCAATGGTGTGAAAAGAGCAATTTGTTTTGGCATAAGGCAGAGTAATATATTCTTTGTCGTGGTAATGTCAGGCCTAGTCCAATTAATTTATGATAGAAATGACTGCCTTTAAGTATTTAAACCATTATTCTTTCAAATGTGTTGTATAATTGATTTTAAAATATTTTTCCTTTCTATCTCGGTAGGTGGCAGTTTGCCACTGAGAGTGCAGACATTGGTTTTGGGGTGTTTCTGAAGGCTAAAAAGGGCGAATGGAAGAAGGCAGCTCAGATGGAGGAAGTCGTTCCCACTCAGCGCTACAATGCCCACTTAGTGCCCGAGGACGGATCACTGACCTGTGAACGCCCAGGAGTCTGTGAGTAACCTAGTACTTAGCATGCACGTGTGCTTAGAAGGCTTTATGATTATGATGTGTAAACATTAGACCTAATTATAGTAAATGCTCTGTTATGTTTGTCTTCCCCAGATGTTCTCAGATTTGACAACACTTACAGCATCTTCCAGGCCAAAAGAATCAGCTTTGCCGTTGAGGTCCTGCTCCCGGACCACTTACAGTCCCCACAGACCAACGGAGGGTCCAAAAACCATGAGCAAGCTGAGGTCAACAGTCAATCATAACCAAGGAAGGTGCCAAAATGCGCCACTTCCATGTTGTCCGATCAGTGAAGTGTAGCCGCCACTAGTAAGCACAGCCCGAGAGACTTGATCTGTGTGTCTTGAGTGTTTGACACTTTAATTATCTTTAATGATGACATTAACATGCTCTCCATTTGGAAACACTTATGAAACAAAAAGGAGGGACACATAATATGGCAAAAGGTATGTAGAAGCCCCCAATATACATAAGTTTGTGCACTTAAGTCTTTTTTTCATGGTTTGGGCTAGGCCTCTTAGTTCCAATCAATAGAAAGCTTAAAGATATAACATTCATGAAGAAATTACTTTCCCAGTTTGCTGTGGAAGAACTTGAACTTAACCCCACCCAACATCTTTGGGGATGAACTGGAGCATCAACTTCCGGCCAGACCTCAACACCCAACATCAGTGTTGGACCGGGGTCATCCCTATGTTCCCAGGGTCCACGTTGTAAGAGATTTGTAAAGGGCCGTCTTCGCAGTTCAAATTGCAAAAGAATGAATGGAGATGGATCCAATCCATTTGGCCACTGTGGAGATATCACTATCTGGAATGGAAGTCAAGAAAACTGTTCTCAAATTTTAGGGCATATGTTTCAAGGAGTATAACACCAGTAGTCTATACGCTGTAGGTGTGCGATTTCAACATAACTGACTCAGGGAAACATTTAGGTGAACATTTGATCTAGGGAAAAAAAAAGCATTACTAAGAACACAAACCATCAAGACCTCTGTAGTCCACTCCTCAACTCCGCCCAAGGCTAGCGGCTCAAGGCTAACATTAGGCCCTGCTAGCATAACACACCTGAATCCCGAAACCAAACTGTTGGTGGTCGAGATCAGTGGAAGAAGAAAAACTTTCCATCATGAGAATCATGTCCAAGTGAATCAGGTCAGTGCTACCACATCATGCTTAAATGGCATTATGGCGTGAAATAGGCCATCACTCCTATATTAAAAAGAAAAAAAAAGTTGCACAAGAGAAGAATAGTATTTAATTTTCTATAGAAAAAAACGAAGTATAAACATTTTCTTTAGATGTAATATTATATGGCATAGATATTTGCCGCAACAGTACAAGCATTTCAGGTAATTTATATAAGAATAGGTTTGTTGCCATTTTAATACTTGGAAAAAAAGAAATCTAAAAAAATACACCACTCGTCCTCTTCCTGCTTTTCCACCTTTAAAATTTGACAGGACAGTTAGGTGAGAAAAAGGACAGAGAGGAGGAAGACATGCAGGAAATCGTCACAGGTCGGATTCGAACCCCGGACCTCCGCGTCGAGGAATAAACCTCTCAGTATATGTGCGCCTTCTCCACCCACCGTTCCAACCCGGCCACCTTCCTCCCTTTTATTATTACAAATAATGGAAATTCAAGGTCACACACACACTGAACATTCCTCATAATTACACATGGAAGCTTATGGAATCATTTGTTATGAGTTTCTAAAATTAGGTTTGAGTCATCTTTTGAAAGCTTTGTTTACATTTATTGTTCATACCCCCTTGACATTAGCAATGAGCTTTCACATTTGCAGGTAACATTCCTTTAACTACACATTTCTTCATTTTCTAATTTACTTCGAAAATGTGCTGAACCAATATTTATTTCATAATAGCAAAATATTAAAGTCTATATCAGATCTACAATGTACAGTATTAGATAATCTCATGTTAACTTGTTTGCAGTGAATGCAAATGAAAACTTTACTCTCACCGAACAATAACTGAATGTAAATTATGGCAAATTGCCAGAATGGATGATTATTCACATTATTTTCATATTGATAACAGTACTGATTGACTGTGACAAGTAAAGAAAGTAAGCTTACTGTTATGGCCATAATGTCTTGACTGTCGAAACGGTGTTTACTTTGATAAAGATCTTTCACTTATGATAAAGATAGTACTATTAACTTAAATAATTGTAAGACATGTAAATAAATGTTTGCTGTACAATTTGCAGAGTGCGTTTCTTTTTATTATTTCCTCCATTTGAGAGTTGCAGGTTTGTCATGAAACGTCATAACATGTACACATCTCTTCCAGTCCGAAGTCTCTCCCAGCTCCTGTTGATTCATTATTTCACCAGTTTTATTTTAACGCCAGGCGTGCTGGCTGTAATATGAACACACGAGGGAGCTCTCTGCCCAGTAGAAACAGTATTTAAAGCATGTTTCAGTGAGTAGCAAAGCTTCAAGTAAAAATATGGCAGTTAATATTAAACAGTCTATGTATATGGCACCAACACAGGTGTTTCCAATTACTGCCAATTAGCTTAGTTTACGAATACAATGAGGTTGTAAAGATGTTCCTTCTGGATAAAATAAAGGAAGAGGCACTTAATTCAAGTAAAAACAACAGCAAACTAACTAAATACAATTAGGATAAGACACAGAAGCTCCACACGGGCAGTACAGCCACAAACAACATATTAAAGCAAAAATAGTTTTGCTTTAATATGTGCTTTGCTTGTGTTGAGTGAGTTAGATTCATCAATGGGTTGTTGTACTTACCCGTCTGAAGACATTCTGTCTTGAGCACCGCCAAGTCCTACACATTCTGCTCCAGGATTCAACTTTAATCCTCAACTTTAAACTCAAAGTTTAATATAACCAGTCCACTCGGCCTCTCTGGTCCCAGTATAACCAGTCCACTAAGCCTCTCTGTCCCAGTATAACCAGTCCACTAAGCCTCTCTGTCCCAGTATAACCAGTCCACTCGGCCTCTCTGGTCCCAGTATAACCAGTCCACTAAGCCTCTCTGTCCCAGTATAACCAGTCCACTAAGCCTCTCTGTCCCAGTATAACCAGTCCACTTAGCCTCTCTGTCCCAGTATAACCAGTCCACTAAGCCTCTCTGTCCCAGTATAACCAGTCCACTAAGCCTCTCTGTCCCAGTATAACCAGTCCACTAAGCCTCTCTGTCCCAGTATAACCAGTCCACTAAGCCTCTCTGTCCCAGTATAACCAGTCCACTTAGCCTCTCTGTCCCAGTATAACCAGTCCACTAAGCCTCTCTGTCCCAGTATAACCAGTCCACTAAGCCTCTCTGTCCCAGTATAACCAGTCCACTTAGCCTCTCTGTCCCAGTATAACCAGTCCACTTAGCCTCTCTGGTGCCAAGATAACCAGTCCACTTAGCCTCTCTGTCCCAGTATAACCAGTCCACTAAGCCTCTCTGTCCCAGTATAACCAGTCCACTTAGCCTCTCTGTCCCAGTATAACCAGTCCACTTAGCCTCTCTGGTGCCAAGATAACCAGTCCCTTCGGCTGGTCCCCGGATAACCAGTCCACTCGGCCTCTCTGTCCCACTGCAGTCACTAATTGAAGGTAAATTATATGAAGTCACCACTGGAGGATCCACCACGAGTATTTTAGCATTTAGCATGTTAGCCACACCCAAAGTGCACCTGTTGGTGACGCAGCATCGCGGGTTTGTTTGATTTTGGTCACTTTGCTGCTGGCCGGGTGGTGCATAGTGATTAATTAAGGTTGATTAAGGTCTTGAGAACATACTATAAAGTACTGTAAGTGAACAGACAAAGGACAAGAGCCACTGTATTGATTCATAAATATTATATGTACAAAATATTGTTACAAGCATATTCAAGATATGTCACGTTAGAATGATAACTACTTTACATACATTTGATCAATCTTTATATTTCACAGTACATACATGAAAAAGATCACAATTCTATTTGACTTTGTATACAATAAATACATGCTCTGCTCGTAGGCTTATTTCTTTCTTTTTTTTTTTTTTTTTTACAAACTTACAGTTAGTTTTAAACAGAGTGCAAGCGTTCAGTTGTCACTACAGCTGTGGCCATTGTAAAATAACTTGTACCCTACTGTGGACAAGCATATATTCAGTTTAATAAAGCAGAATCAAAGACAAAACTAAACTAGTTTCCAGACTATCTTATCTAAATTTTCCAAAACATATCCTGTTGAGTTTCTAACCAAAGTGCATCCAGTTTGAGCAAACCTGCAGTAAGAATTTGGACATCTACAATGGCCACATCTGTCCACAAACAACCCCCCCCCCCCCCAAAAATGTGAAGACAGCTAATTGAACATGGCTCACTGAACACTTGCGTTCCTTGGCACGTAGTAAACATACAAGAGTGTGGATCAAACCCAGTTACACATTAGTCAATTGAACAACCTGTCTGCATGTTTTTTTTTTTCTCATCCAGGTCCAAGTTTGTAGTGTGCCTAATGCAAAGACACCAATCAGTTATTTATAAACATATGATTGGTACATTATGTGACTGGGCATGCATGGCAAGGCTGTGGCATCGGAAAGACTTTTGTTCTCATCCAATTTAAAACTATAAAAATCTTAAAGGTCAATTTCTGGTCCTCCATAACGGTGTTTACACTATTTAACCCCTGAAAACAGGTTGTCAACCTTTAGATTGTTCCCATTCAGAGCAGGTCGACAGTGTTCACAGTCACAGTTAAACACTTGGCAAAACAGAAGAGCTAAATAATAAAACCTCTGACACTGCATTTCTGCTCAGTCCAGAGAAGCTGCACTTTGTTCAGTCCAGAGGTCAGTCAGATACTTTAAACTAGGCTATTATACCCATAGTTCTTTGCTTCTGAAATAAATAAAAAGAAATCTATCCCTTTTTACTTTACAAGTCAATGTTGTAAAGTCTCTCTGAATCCTACAGAGTACAGTGACTTAGCTAGCCTTAGCTAGCCAACTTTTTTATTTTTTTTTTATTTTAAGGCTACACAATTCATAAGGAGTGTGTCATCTTTCTTTATTTTTAAGGTTTTATATATTTAGTCTGGAACAAATATTACCAGAAGTTCATCACTATTGGGCAACACACAATAACAGCATCTTGACACACTTCTTCTTGTTTTGACTCAACAGAATATGCCTGTCCTACAGTATTATTTTACTGCATAAACTCTGCAGAAACACTGCCATTTTACAACATTCACTTTCTGGATTGACATAGTCTGACTACTTCTTTCCAAAGATGCATCAGGTTCTCATGTGTCATTGCTGTGAATCAAAGGATGTGACACATGATATGCCCATGATCCCTTTAAAAAGGACCATAAGATGTTTTAACGTCACTCTTTTTGCTCAAGTTCCATTGGTATACCTGCTTAAATGTTTCATAAAAACGTAAGCTCATGCTAAGTATGACATTGGTTCATTTTAATGCGTTTTTTTACTCTAATTACCATTTCTTTTGGAAAAACAGTGTGTTGGGATACCAGAGTCAACAGTGGTTCCAATGTCATAAGATATTTGTTAGAGATCAAAAGGCCTCAAAGGCTCAAACAGTACAATAATCTAGGATAACTTCCTCCAACTCATTTTCATCTCATGTCATAGGTATTTATGATCATTAATTTGGTGCCTTCTTTACATCTTTTCATACTGTCAGGTAAACAGAGACTCAAGTACATTCATTCCAGTGAATCTATGTTTGGTAAAAAAAAGATGTGGATTAGCAGCTCTGATGGCCAACAGATTACAGATTCAGTTTGCTACAGACAACCAAAATAGTCCGTCAGAATCATAAGATGAAGAAGATGTCAATAGTTTTTCTCCAATGAAGTGAAACAATTTTTGACCTCTGAGATGGTGATTTAAATCCATATGTCACTTGATAGTTATGATATGGTGGCTGAGTATGTTCTTCTTTTTCAACATTTTTAGAAAGCATCTGCTTTCAAAATGTGCCCATTGAATTAAACAAGTTTCTTTTCTAACTGTGACAAATAGTCGACTTGCTTGTGTCTACTGTGTCTTTGGAAGGATCTCCTTCACGTCAAAGGCTTTAGCGGTCCGTGTTTACTGAGGATGAAGATGACAGTGCTCATTAACAGCAGACAACGCCACGTAGCCCTGACTCTAAACCCTGACCGCGATCCATGTCAGTTTTACTTTTTCCAACAAGTCTATGATCTTGAGTCAGTGTCTCTGCTCATCTGCCCTCCTCCACAGGACGAGTTTCAGATTTCAGCTTGACAAACTCCTTGGCCACCTCGTCGGCAGGCCGTTGGGACAGGATGCGCAACACCGTCAAGCCCGTCTCGTCGGTCTGAATGCGTGGCCCCAGCGGACACCAGCACACGCAGCTCTTGCGGTCAGCGACGTCACGCAGCTGAACCATGGCCATGCCGACCACCCGGTCCGCCCGGCCGAAACAGTAATCCTTTACTGTTACCTGGAGCTCATAGCAGTCTGGGGATTCCTTACCCAGGACACTACGGAGCAGAAGGGGAAATCAAACATCAGCCTCTAATTTCACAAATACATTTCAGCTGTTAAGTGTTTGGGCTCATTTGGAGCTGTAAGAGCTCTGATTTCAAACTCACAACTGGAAAGACTCGTTGAACTTTGGCGACCAGCTGTTGTTCTTGGATTTTGTGGTGAACTTGCGCTTCTTGTCGGCCAGGAAGGGACCAACCATTGAAACGTCCACGAAAGGCCGGAACATCCCTGATGTCTGCCATTTAATGTCGTTCACGGCGATGACTGGATGTAGAGAGAGGTAGAGATTCAGTGTGAATAATGGTGCTGTCTGATGTACAATTGGGTGTGTGTGGCTGCATGTTTGTATTTACAGTATATATATACTGATGTTCCTATTAGGTCATGTCACCACCACTTTGTTTGTTTCTTTGTAATATTCTCTTTGGATCTTATTTTGTTTTTACGTGCACAATTTCCATAACTAGTTGTCTGTTTAAAAGTGAGGAGGGTCTCACAATGATAGTGGAAATATTTCTTCCTTTGCTTCTTTATTTAAAAGGACCATATTAGTGATTTACATGTTTATTATAAAACTATAAAGAGCCAATCCCTTGGCATTACTGCTGACCATTCAGTCTGTTTCAGTTTATTTTAGTAAGATAACTTGCCCAGGCCTGAGACTTACTCTTAGGCCATCACATTTAGTCACCTTTATTCATTGTTATTTGGACTGCAAAATACCTTTCCAAATAAGGAATCTTTTGAAAAAACATTTCCTTGTTGGTGCTAAATATGAGTCTTAGAAAATATACCTTGAGGTGTGATTGTCTCGTGACTTTTGTTTTGTTCCTAATGTTGTTGCTGTCAGGTATAAATCCCAAGCTTCAGATGTTAGTTTAAGAATGAATGCAGTAATACAAGGTATAAACAGTGTATAGCGGTACAGCGGTATAACGGGCAAAAACATGCAAAACCACTAGTTTTCTCTTTTAAAGGTGTAATTCAAGATTTGGGCCTGGATTTTAAAATTTGAATTAGGATGAGGTTAGGTTTGGGACTGTATGCAGCTGAGAGCTTTAAGGTTGCAGTTAAAACATCAGGATTAAATTGTAAATGTTTGTGCAGTTTGAATTTAGGACTTTTACCTCTGACAATGACTTTGCGGTCCTTCCCGAGCATCATGTCGATCTGCAGAATGGCCTCTCCGATGGGCTTCTCTATCCCAGAGCCTGCCGAACACAACCATTGACACGATTAACAGCATCTTTAAACCTGACTCTCCGTTTTTTCTTTTATTCATCTTGATCTTATTGCTGCTGTAGTGACCTACTTTCTTATCTTACATTTCAGTTTTCAGGCACACTAAAATGTCCTTTTGTCACATTAAAGACACACATATCTTGTACTTTTATAGTTATGGTGGATTCAGCCTTACCACTGTAAACTCTGCAACAGGCAATGATTAAGAAATATCTAATCTAAGAAATATCTAATTTAACCTTGTAAAAAAAATAAAACTGTGACTCGGTGCCTTGTTAACGAATAGAGTTAAGCAGCGTTTCAGTGACTGGTGTTACCAAAAAGGATACAAAGACTAAAAATGAACAAAGTTTTAGTTTTCATGAACCTCAAATATTGGGCGTTCCTCCAGATTTCACTGAGATTTATTTTTCTACAAGGAGCACTACCAAGAAGCTCCATGGTTTCCTGTGGAACCCAGGAGACCCCTAATTCAGAGTGTAGTGGACTTACCCCTATCAGGTCGAATCTTATCATTGCCAGTGATTCTGATGCCCATCCCATCATGTACTGAGAGGACAGAAAAGAGCAAAAGGTTTAGGGCACTTTTTCCACTGAAAAGCCTACAGTATATACTGTACATGCAGTTTGTGTGTGTGTGTGTGTGTGTGTGTGTGTGTGTGTGTGTGTGTGTGTGTGTGTGTGTGTGTGTGTGTGTGTGTGTGATTACCTTGGGAGTGTTGTGTGGTGACAAAGGTCTTGATGAGAGCATCGGTGCTCTGGGAGTAGAGGGAGAGGGCGTAACGCAGTGAAGCCAGTTCAGGACTTTTCTCGACAAATGCCTTCTTCAGCCCGTTTCCTCCTGCATGGAAGTATTGCTGAAAGAGAAGAGAGCAAGCATGGTGAAGGTGAGAAATAAATCCTTTAAGGTTGAGTACTTATAGACTAATAGAGTACTTAATTAATCCCACAGGAAAATGACACTGTTACAGCAGACCGATCACACATATGAATCACAAAAACAACACCAGGACATTCAAAGAAGATGATAAGAAATAAGTAACAAAAACATTTAAAAAAACAAAAAAATTGGAAAATGATTACTACTAAAAACAAGGAACACATAAATACACACCATGATGGTGCCTGGTAATATGCTTAACATGGTTAGTGCAAGTCTACTATTATACTATATTTAGGCTTGTATTTAAATGGCAAGATGCTTAATTGGAATGACATAAAAATAAGTGCAGCGACTCTATATATACACACAGGTATGTACATGTATGTAATTTAGAGCAATAATGTAAAATACAGGAATACATTTTGTAACAGAATTCAAGTTTACACTGTATGTTGAATATGTAAACAAAATATGTTGTTTTCATGTTGTTAAAAACATTCATTAAAAACTGTACACTGAAGACTTGTAAGTTACCCGACATGAACAAAACATTATTATCTTACACGTTTGATATGCCAGCTGACATGTCAGTGTTGTTTCTTGCTCGACACGTTAATGTGCAGCCGGTCTCCACTTACCTTGATCGTCTCCAGCCCTGCATCGATAATTATACACTGTTTGGGCGTCAAGGTCTTGGCTTCACCACCTCCCTGCAGCAACCAGAGTTCACAGACCGACATTATACAAATTTCCTTCATAAAATAAATAAATATCAACGAAACAGAAACTGGGAAAATCATGAATTCAGGTGTTTGTTATCTAGCAAAGTTTTGACATTTAGTGCCGCTTACTTGCTGGTTTGTTCACTTGAATCCAGTAAGATAATAACCTGAATACATTTAACAGACCAATGATCCCTCATCTGTACATTTAATTTCATTTAACTTGTACTGTGTGAGCAGCTCCAGAACAGCAGTTTTAATTTACTTTCTACGTCCAAATGTTACCCAGCAGCCTATCTAGTCTTCAAACTGCCTGCTTTGTGCAACATCCTGCATGCTGCGACAACAAGCAGCCACCAATGACTATGACTCATTTTTTCTGCTAGAAGGTGTGGTCTCTTTAGCAAGTTTTACTTCATCTTATGAATGTTTTGGGAGCGGTTTTTAAGTAGCTGCTTGTTTGTTAGCATCCAGGCTCTAACTCTTGTCTGGCTTCAATAACTAACCACATGGTGATGAATAGTAAACCAAAATCCAGGCTTTCTAATGTATCTTTGGAAACATACAGTACAAGTCGCCCCTTTCTCTTCGCCCTACATGTGTTACCTTGAGATTCGACAGTCCTTTAGCTGCTGTGAGGAGCTGGGCACCCTGCAGAGAGGAGGAGAGAGAAAGAAGTTATACAGGATACAGTATGTTCATGCCTCATTCTCGCAATTCTCAGTACAAAAGACAAAATGCAGTGATTTAACATGATTAACATATTCACAGAAGAAATCAAACTGGAGAAGACATAGATGCTGCCATCCACCACTAGGTTATGAGGGGTGGTAAGTAACACAAATTCATTGAAAAATTGAAAATGCATGTGAATGAGATATCAGATACTATATAATCCAACGGTACACAGCATATGTCTACAGATTTACTACAGTACCTTCCATTTGTTTTAATCAACTTTCAGAGGCTTTGTTGAGATAATTCATTTATGACAGTAAATATTGTGTTCACTGTGATTTCTTTGTCAAAAAAAATGAAATAAATATTGTGCACTTTAGAGAAACTTGTTTGATGCCGACTCTAAATTCATGAGCTTTGCCACTAGAAGACACAACAACAACAACAACAACAACAACAACACACAAACATGAATGTTGAACGTGAATATGATTGCATGTGAAATAGGTCACTTTGTGTGTTATAAACTTTTGCTGTGTGACAGTCGATTTTCAGAAATTGCCGCACCAACAAGAAGAGTTTTCAAAACAGTGCCTGCCTGCTGCTCCATTACCACAGGACATAAATATATATATATTTTTTTAAAGAAAATCCATACAGAACAAAGCCCATAATTGACTAACATGGCTGGCAATAATAAGTGTAGTCGATTTGTACTGAATGGGCAAAAACATGCTCATATATTGTTCTTGAATAACTGTGTTTTTTTTTGTAGGCTTTTCCGTCATTGTCATCTGATGACTCTCATTAGTGTGTAAAGCTGGACTTGTAATGACTGTAAAGACATGTGACAGAAGAAAAGAAATAAGAAATATGGATTACTTATTATACAACTTTTTTATTATCTTGTGTTTGTGCCCTTATTCTTCTATCTTTGTGACCTAATGATGACATTTTTCTGTGAATATCTCTGGTTCTGCTGCATTGATCCTTTCCCCTCTAAAACCGTTGATAATAACTCTAATAATGTTATAGGAATGCAATGCAGAATTGATGGAGTACTCTTTAGATTAATTAGGTTTCGGTTTTGTTTCGGTAAGAAGGGCAGTTGTGACGGTTATAGTTAGGGCTGTACTTACCAGGCTGTCGTTGCTCTGAGGCAGGACGATAGACTTCTCCAAGCTGCTCAGGACGATCTTCCACAGATCCTTCAGGATCCTCTTCAGCACTGTCTTCTCACAGATGTCAGCAAATATACTGAGGCTGGATCACACACAACATCAAATATGTGAGCTCAAACTTGTTTGGTCCAACAGTCTTTGTTGTAGTGGAAGTCATTGTAGAGGGCAGTTTGCAAGCATTCAGTCGACCAGTTCTTTCATAATATACTATTTTTTTAATTTTTTTTATGAGAGACCTAAGTGCTACACAAAATAGTGAACAAAATGACATTATATATATATATATATATATATATATATATATATATATATATATATATATATATATATATATATATGCAACAAGATAAATAATTCATCCATTTTGGGTTAATATACCATCTTCACCCATTTCCAATTGGTTGTTTTGACCTGGAGTTTTTTTAAATATATTATTGATCAAAACCACAATATGGTAATTTTGACCCAGTGTTAGACCCATCAAGTCTTACCTGTCACACAATAGGTACATATAGTATAATTTTAACACAAAAACAAATAGGGACATGCACTGTAAGTTTAAAAAGAGCTTGGGAAAATTATAATTATTATATGGGTAAATATTCAACAGTAATATAAAAAATAACAGTAACACTGGGTCAAAACAACCCCCTGTTTTGTATGGTTTTCTACTCATGAGTAACGTTAACTCCTTGTTGGTGCTATTAGTTTCGCATTGCTAGACCTTCCTCCACAGCGCTGTGGAGAAGGGTCTGGCTAGTCCACACAGCATTCCGGGATGGGAGAGGAACGTGCTCTGGTTTATTGGTATTTCTTTAAACCAATCACAATCGTCATTGGAGCCCCGGTGCCGCTGCAAAATAGCGTCGGGAAGGAACTTGTTTTGGTGGAACATGTGTACATTCAAAAGTTGTTTTAGTCGTGCAACAGAAAACTCCGATTGGACAGATAGTCTAGCTAGCTGTCTGGATTGACCCAGCAGAGATCTGAGAAGCAGTTAACCATAGTCCTCATAAATCGACCAGATTTTTAAATTCCAAAGAAAGTGTAAGGTAACTGACATCCAGCCAAAAAGAAGGACATACGGCGGAATTTCCGGCGACAACAGAGCAATCCAGGAAGTGGAAGGTCATGGACATAGACTAGTGCTATTAATATTGACCCAAATTGAGTCAACTTCGACCCAGTGATCTGTATTGTGTAGGTAAATAAGGGAAGGCAAAACAAATCATAAAACAATAATTTACATTAAAAGTTGGGGACCCTCTTGTACAGTCGTTTGCCAGCAGCTTACAAAAGGAGCCACTGTGTGTGCCTCATGCTTTCACTTACTTCCCATCCAGGAACTCCATGAGGGGCCTCAGCACGGCATCAGCATCTGCCTCTGCAGTGTTGTGGTTGGGCGGGCCTTTGATCTGGTAAAGGATCTCAGCCATCTGACGCATGCAGCTGTTAATTTGAGTCTGGAAACTGGAGGGAGAAGAGACAGAGGCAAACTTAGATAAGAAAACTTCTGCAGGGCTGACAGAGGCTTGTTCCTCAGACATCCATGGAGTGTGTGTGTGTGTGTGTGTGTGTGTGTATGTGTGTGTGTGTGTGTGTGTGTGTGTGTATGTGTGTGTGTTACCTCTTGGCAAACATGGTGCTGAAGTTATCCAGGAAGGTGCTGAGCTTCACCTGCAGCTCATTGAGGATGTCAGCTGCCTCTATATCCAGCTACAACACACACATAAATGAACAGGAGGAGAAAAGTGATAACGCGTTAATTTAAGTCTTCACAATCAGCTATATAAAGCCATTACTAGATATGCAAAACCCGGAATGTCAACTCGACGCTGCGGTTACAATGTCCGCTGCATCCAGTTCTTCTGAAGCCAGATTTAGTTCTTAAAAAAGGCAAATATTGTACAGTACATGGACATAATGTCTAGTGCAGGAATACATTTGGAGTGCGTAGGCGAGATGAGTAAGAGTTTGTAACACCAGATTAATTTCTCATGTCAATGGGTGAGACATTTCAACTACAGTGAGTCAGAGATACTCAAAGTGACTTACAGTATGGGCGTATTTTGTGTGTAATGTGTCTACAGATCAGGAAAGAAATGCTGACTAAAATGCAGCTGAGAAGAGTTTGTAGATATAACGGGAGAAACAGATTATCATTCATGCCTCTTCAAACCCATTCAACAGCGTATGAAAAGAGAACTTAAAAAAATATGAAAAGCACACCATTTCCTGAAGCTCAAAATCGACCATGAAAGGCTGAATATTAATTTTCTTTTTATTTCAAGTCAAACTCATTTGACAGCAGGAGGCTGTCACTCTTTCCTATGTTAACAGACATTTTTTTTTTTTAGTAGAAAGCTAAAATTGGTCAATAATAAGTCATACTTGCTGCATATGGCATCACAAACATTTAATAAAAAAGTCTTGCAGCCTGCAGAACAAACTGGCCTTGAGGATTCTGGCACCAGACCTTCAATAAATCAGGGAAATACAGCCTGCAGTTCATTAGTATGCTGGACCTCCAGTATGCACCACATGTTACAAAAGCCAAATGGCTAGACGATTGTGAGATAAGACATCCCTAAAATGTCTTTGTAGAAAGTGTGCCATCTGTAACTGTGCAACTGTGTTATTAGATAGAGGACGTTGGGCAAAGTGCCATAACATATAATTGGACAAAAAGAGGGCTGTGACTTTGAAATTACAGTGTTTTAGTATCTTGCAATTTAATTGAGAAATGTTGAGTGAATTGGAAGTTTGGACTGTCCACCCCTTCTTGGTCTGAATCCAAGAATGAAATGTATAGCTGGCCAGCATAGCCAAACATCTTTATAGGCTTTTGGAGGTGAGTGTGCATGTGAATGTGTGAGGTGTCCTTGAGAGATGAATAAAAATACCAGGCTATATAATAAGATCTAGTCAAGCCTAAAACTGGTCCTTACAACTTTGTACTTGGGATTCAAACCATCCGCTTTATGATCACATGCTCACTGTTATCCAAAATAGCAATTAGTAGGCTATTGTTTGTCTTTTAGGTGAATTAGATCAGAAGACCTCTATCAATTAGATCTCACTACCGATGATGTGTTTAGCCTTTCCTAGCATAAAAACTGGAAGCAGCAAGAAACAACTAGCCTCTGTTAAAAAGGGAAAAAATAACCTGTTGAACCAACATTTTCAAAATTATCGAGAGGGATCTGCCACAAAACCTAATGACAGCAAATTAAAAATAATTCACTCCTTCTCACTCAGAATGAGAGGGTAAACACTACTTTAACTGTTTAAAAAAATGTAATAAAAAAACTATAAGTGATATAAAAATGAAAAGAAAGGCAAACACAGAGTGAAATGTGTAAGTACTAATGGGCAACTTTATCTTCAGTGTTTTATAAAGCGAGCAGTTAAAAACATTTTGAAAAACATTAACAAACTATAGATATACCGGTACTTTTGTTTTTGGCTGTTTTAGGAGCAATCACGTATTCATGCACCTGATTTTTAGCTTTACCTCCTATAAAAACACTATATTTGCTAGTTCAACACTTCACTTTAGTTCAACAACATATACATTACATAATATTTGATGTAAGTAGTATTTCCTACATACTGTAAGACTACCGGGCTAATGACTAAGAAGAACAGCTTTTAAGAACACTAGCACACACACACACACACACACACACACACACACACACACACACACACACACACACACACACACACACACACACACACACACACACACACACACACACACACACACACACACGCATGCACATGTTTCCAACTAGAATAACAGCCTGAAATTAGAAATGTCCTTTACAGGTAATACATTTTTGTCCAACTCTCTTATCTTTCTCTACCACACAACTGTACCTTCTTTGTGGCAGCTGTGGCTTCAGTCTTCCCGGAAAGACAGAAAGGAAAGAAACAAGAAAAAAGACAGAAAAGTAAAAAGAAAAGTCACACAGTACACACACACATTAACGTCACAGACACAGGATTGTACATTATGGTATGCAGCAGGTAAAAATAGTCTGAGGGTTTATTTTGGGTATCTTTTGTCATATTGTCTGGTGGATTGGGTAATGGTGAGTGGGTGGTTTTAATAAAAGCTTTATGTTTATTGCCTCTGGTTTATTGGGATCTTACAAGACAAAGGGGAAAACTGACATCACCTGTAGAAGTCTGATGTTTCACTACTATGATACTCCTGCACACTGACTTCATCCCAAACAGGAATTGTTTGGAGGAAAGTCAACTCTTACAATGAATGATCAGATACTTAGCTAATTGAGACAGATATTTACATGTACTATATGACTTCCCAAAGCTTATTTATGGACCTATAAGGCTTGTGAAAGTAGCTCTCACCAATGCACACACTTGAGACAAGCAACTGCAACGCGAGCATCATTGTTCATACTATATACTTTGCTGGTTACTTTGTGTGTAACTAGAAGTATAAAAAGAATATGGAGTAGGTGTCAGATGACAGCAGAATCATCCCTTACTGACTTTGGATACGCAGTTGTCATGATGCCATGTTGCACATGCAAACATGTAGTTAAATGCAAATATACCAGCGCTCTAAGATGAATTTACTATATTCTCACACTGCAAAAATAGTAAAACTTCAATGCAAATATAAGTGTACAAAAATTGAGATATTAGAAATATAAAAATACAATCCCAAATTTTGTTGTAGCTTCACCAAAATCCCCAAATGTCCCCAAGGAATTTCCAAAATTTGAGATTGGCTCACATTTTTGGCTACTAATCATTGTACACGCGACAAGCATTGTATTCAAACACACTAAATTACGACAAAAAATTAATAAAAGAATCCAAAGAGAGTTTTCATTTTCATGCGTTGATTGGCTTTGAACAGCTGCATGGTTTCCTAATGCCTCAATCCGGCTCAGGTTATACAAGATTGAATTTACTGTTGTACAAAATCTACCTGCAGATGTTTTACATCTGTTTGGCTGTAAGACAGAGGGTTCTATTGTACCACGGCTAATAGGCTAATAGTCTAAATTCAGGAGTTGCATTTACGAGGTGGATTAGAGGGAAAAACTGTACAGAGGAAAAAGGGAGATGATTGTGACAAACAAACCTTGTTAACTTCCTCCTTTGACTAGTCAGAAAAAAAACATAATTAAACATTAGACAGGTGTCCTCTACTGTCATGTTTCACCTTTTTTTCCCAATATGTTCCCTGCATGAAAGGGAATGCTAAGCCAACAATGTAATTGTAACAAACTGAGAAACAAAGTGAAATGACTAAGCTCAAAGAACAAAAAAACTTCACCCTGGAAAAAGTATAAATTGTATCAAGCAGTGCTGCCTCTGTTTACGGCCAAATCACGTTTTTTTGCTAAGTGGGAATGATTCTTTGAATTGGATTCTGTGAAAAGTCTGAGTCAACATGGACAGCAGATAGTGGAACTATAGACAGGTCAGGTCCTCCGCTTTATCGGGGAGTCATACGCATCCCAAGGCTCACAAATACATACAAATATGGTCAAAACTACATTTTTTTCTGAGGTGCAGTTTAAACTTGATTTGTAAATGTGTATAAAGAGTTAATACATTTGTTATAACGTAAACCAAAATGTCCTTATTACTGTTGTGCCAACATGTTTTATAGTCTGTTATAAATTATTTATTAACAAAGTTGACATACACACTGCTTATACGCATATACATAATGGCATCTCTCTGGTCACTGCAGCACTTTTCAATCATCAACCCATACAAACTTGACCCCCATTAACTTTGTACCTGAAGTCTCAAGAAAAGACGTTGCAGGTGTGTTCAACTACACATTTGCTTTAGTCCAAATCATGCAAAGTGCATGAGTAAATGTGGTTTGTTAGGTCCACTCTGTGCAATTTCAAGTGAGGTTATGATTAATAACTGTCTTTGATTTTGGTAACCAATCCCATGGAGATGCAGCTGAACACCATCTGCAATTTCTTATACAGATAATCCTTTTTGATGTATTTTGTACCATTTATTTGGCCTAATAGTCCTAGCTGTTTGACTGGAAGATGACTACAAGTAATATTTCCAGGCATTGTTTTGTAATCAATTTCAGGTACATTAATTTGATTAAACCGATAATCAATAACCGTTAAATGCCTGATGTGACTGCATACGTTTAAGCCATTCTAAACATTTGCTTAGGCTCTACATGTTATGGTTTTGGTGTTTTGTCTTGTCGTAAGACTAGTCTGTTTTCCTGTCATATTTTGGTAGCCTGGTTTTCTGTCATGTCTTGTCTCCGTGTGATTGTGTGATTTTTGGTCTTGTCTTGTTTTATGTTCTGTTTCCGGTCATATTTTGATAGTCTGGTTTTCTGTCTTGTCTTGTCTAGTTGTCTTGTGTTTTCCCGCTCTTGTGATTGCCTGATGTTTTCCACCTGTTTCCCAGCCCTTGTGTCACCTGCCTCTTGTTACCTCGTTACCCTCTGTATTAGTCTTTGTGTTCCCCTTGTCCTGGGTCAGATCATTGTGTGTTTTTGTGTTTGCTCGTGCCTGTCGTGTCTCCCAGTGTCAGTTTGTGTCTGGTTCTTTGCTCCCTGGATTTTCTTTGTTCTTAAGTTCTGGTTTGTTTTCTGCTCTTGTTTTTTGGATTCCCTGTTATTGTTTTCTACACTCTGGATTAGTTTTTGCCTGCCGCTTTCAGGACTCCCCTTGTTTATTTGTACTTTGTTTTTATTGTCTAATAAATCTTCCACCTCAAACTTTCTCCTGCCTGCCTGCCTGCTCTCTGCCTTTGGGTCCTCAACTTCCCTGAACTTAACACTACAGTTGTGCAAGGTCTTACTAATTTTGTTACTTTTTTAACTTTTCTTACTGCTTTTTAGGTCTGATGCCTTTACTGGATGTAAAGCTTCCTTTCCTACGTTTGACTGTTTTCAACAATTAGTCAGTGCATACAAAATTAAGCCTTTAGGCGAAGTGGGCAGGTGATCAAAATCAATACAAATTATAAATACAGATCTAGGAGCCACATACTGTATGTTGTTTTTGTTCTCATTTATATTATTTATTGATTATTATATTGTGCACTTATATTGTAGGTGTTGGGTGTGTTCATCGCGGCTTGAGTGGAAGTGATGACATATTTGTTTGCTTCACCTGTTCACCTGGGTTTTTTGGGCTTTGACAGAGAGGGGGTGAGCCTGGGAGCGAACACTTTCTGTTGACCGCCGCACTAACGCACTTATTTTGACTCACAAAGCAATTTTACATTTGGTAACTGCAGTACCAGTTGTATTTTACGTGTGGAGGAATAAATCATTGCAATACAATCTTGAGCGTGTCACAGTGTGTTTATGCATCTCTCTGTGTTTAGTCCCTCGCGGCAGCACTTTGTTGGACTGCTTACAGCCGCAACAACAGGACACACTTGAGAAAGATGCAGTGTAGGACCCTTTTACAAAATGTACAAACCCCTACTCGTAGCTACTTGTCTACACTGATCGATCCCAACATCTCTAAAGGATGAGGATGGTTATCTGCGTTTCGAGCACCCACCTGTTTACTCTTTGTGTCCTCCTTGGGGCAAAGAAAGGAAAATAAAAACGTTTGAAAAGAAAGCCAACACCATTAATTTATTTTTCTTACAAACAAACCCTTTCTATTGAATTTGCTTAAAAAAGGTGTATACAGTGAAATGAATAAATGGGTGCATTCAAAATGACTTAAAAGATCAGATGTTCACACATTACAGGAGAACAAGAGCAGATCTGAATAGATTCAGAGAAAACAAATAAAGAAAAAGAAAGAGGAGGTGAAGGAAACAGAATGACTACAAACCAACCAACCTGCTTCTCTTTGTCTTTCTTTTCAGCCTGCAAGGACACATATTTATGAGTGAGGTATGCTTAGATGCTGAAAACCCCAGTATAAATCCATATTCACACATTCATTCATACGCTAACCAACACACTCTTGTTTTGGCAGTTTTATTAGGTTCACCTTTCCTGTTAGCCTTCAGTATCTCCATACTCAGTGACTCACATATTAATAAAGCTTTTGCTGCTTACAGGTGAGACCCTCATAGGTCCAACTTTGCTGATTGCCAGGTTTTATATCGAGCTTGGAGGCTCACACCCCGCTCTGTGAGGTGATAAAAACGTACCTAAAACAACCCTTGATATTTTAAGGGTACAAGGTGTTTTTCTGACAGCGTTATGCATAAAGCACGGACAAGATTTAGACCTTTAGAAAGTGTCCGTATAAACATTATCAGACAACTTTAAACACGGATCATTAGGATCATTAACAGGCATGCTGGTTGCCAACTCCCTGGGATTTTAACACACTTCTGCAGTCTATCCTTCCAATGACCAAATCATTTCACTAATGACTTTCTCCTTTCTGCGCTTACAGGTGTGGTAATAGGAATAGTAAAATGTATGTTTTTTAATGGTGTTTAATTCCGGTTCATACATACACACATACCTACAAAATGTTGGCTCATATTTTATGCAAAGTGCAGGCCGTGCAAAAAAGAATTCTTAACCAAAGTTTTGTCTCAGTTTTATCCTGTTAAAATGAAGGTACTTTTTTTTGGTTAAATCTGCAATAACTGATTTTGTTGGCCACTTGGCAGCAGCTGCAATACGTTGTGAACACAACCCTGACACATCATCGCCTTGATATGGCGAATTGGATACTACACATCCAGCAGTAATGTTCACCAGCTAGTCTCGAAATGTGTCTGTCTGCTGTAAAGTTGCGAGTCGGACAGTTAAACAATGAGCTGAAACTTGCTGTGAAGCTAAGGGGAGCTGCAGATTCAGGTGGTAATTTCCCCTCAAGATCAGACTTGACAACCACACACACACACACACACACACACACACACACACACACACACACACACACACACAGTGCATTTCACTATCTTTGTGGGGACCAGTCATTGACATAATGCATTCCCTAGCCCCTTACCCTAACCTTAGCCATCACAACTAAATGCCTAACCTTAACCCTTATCTTCACCCTAACCATAACCTAATTCTAACCCTAACCATAACCTAAAGTCTTAACCCTCAAACAGTCCTTTAACCTTGTGGGGTCCAGCATTTTGGCCCCACAAAGCTATCAGGACCCCACAAGTATACTGGACTCCCGGTTTTTGGACCCCACGAATATAGTTAAACAAGAACACACACACACACACACACACACACACACAAACATGACTTGCACACAGCTTAGTTGCAAACACACCTTTTCCTTCTTGGACTAGGAAAATGTGAAAACAGAAAAGAAAAAGACATATGGCATAAATGTTAATAAAGTAAAATAAAAAAACATGTATCATTAAGTATCAGAGGGTACATGAGGCAATTTGGCTGATGGCTCACCTTTTCCTTATCAAGCTTTTGGACAAAGAAAGAAATCAAACAAAGACATTAAAGACAGAAAACAACAAATAGAAGGCATGGGGAACAATAAGTTAATGGTACTGTATGATGACAGGAAAAAAAAGGAAACATGAACACATACTGTATACAAACACAATCTTAGACACTGTCTCACACGAGAACAGCAGGGTGAATGAAGGATCTAGTCAACCACATGTGAGGATTTCAGTCAGCTCTGAGATGACAGCCGGCAGGAGAGGAGAGGTTAGTTATGGAAATGTTTGTTGGAGGAACCTATTTTATAGAAAGCAAACCTTCTCCTGCTCTTCCTCACTGTCATCATAGCCTGAGGACTCGTCCTACAGAAGGACAGATGGCAAACAACTTACTGTAGACACAGATGGTTAGATAAGCAACAGAACTCTAGTTTCTTAAGACTATTTAAATTTTAGGAGAAATATATGCTCAGTGATCAATATTAAAGTTTAATATATATATATCAATATTCCACGAAATGTTTCCAGTGTGTCGTTCCCTTTGTTGTCTCCTTGTTTTGAAGAGGAGTCACACTGTTGTAGGTTTTCAACGGCTGCGAGAGCTTCGCATTTTCCTTTTATCACCGAAAGTTTAAAATATCTCAAGCTTTTGTTACCAACTTCAACCAGAGTAACAGCCGGCACCATGTAGCACCCATCATTTCCCTGAAGCATTTCTTTAGTGCTGCTAGTTGAAAAACAAGATGTCTGGGGAAAACATAGCATTTCATGTTACAGCAAGATGCTGATCTGCATCGTGATCAGCCGACTTTCCCCAATAGAGGACTGGAATTTAGGAACAGTGACAGAATCCAGGGACCTACTTGTCTTCCAACATGTGATGTTGCTGTAATAAATAAACTAAATATTCTTCCAATATTTGAAACAACATCAGTGATCAAAGCTGCACTAGGCATCAGTGCAAAACATGAAATGAAACAAGAATGTATCACCCCACAAACAACCTAAATAATAATAATAATAATAATAATAATAAGAGTTGAATATGGTCAGTGATGGGAGAAATGATCTTCCTAAAGGAAGCAACAAATTAAAGTTTCAATTGACAATTTTCTTTCTTTCTGGCCTCATTTTGGTGTCACAGATTAGTTGATAGACATGTGGGCAGGAATTTAGGTTTTAAAATGGTTTCCTCTGACCCACATTTGGTTTCACCAAGCAGCCTTGTCCAGCTTTTAATAAAATTAAACTCTTAACAAACAGTGTCTACTCTTCTTCGCGATACTAAATGTGTAGATGAGGCCTGCATTTTCATATTCTAATAAGATTCAGCTTATTATTTTTTTGTAAAAACAGACCATAAACATACACAGGTGAGTCTAGTTCACAAAGAACAGCACAACACACAAAACATAAAGTCCCAGTTGCACAGAGGCAACATCACATCGCTGGGCCTGTCCAACCAACCTTGTTCTCCTTCTCTTTGTTGTCAACCTATAGTAAGGGTAGACAGGACAGGACATATTGAAAAGGGCAGGACAGGACAGCATTAGCAATCACTAACAAGACTAAAGCAATGCAATGAAAGCAAGAAACAGAAACAGAACAGAAACAACCAAGACTAACATACATTATCTACCGTGTGGGGCCCTGCTTTTTGTCCTTAGATGGGAGCTGATTCCCCACATTGTGCCTGTGTGAACAGGTTTGTCCTCACAGCGCTCATGAACACATAGTTCACCCTCACCTTAACACTTGTGAAGACCTTCTTTGAGATAATGCATTCTAACACCAAACCTTTAACCTAATCTGACTTCAACTTTGACAAAATGTCCAAAAAATGTCTTGACGCTCTCCAGAATTGGTCCTACCAAAGCCAGAAGTACAGTACTAGAGCACACATACTATACCAGTAGTTTATTACCAAAGTAATGACATCACCTCTTGAAGGGTGTGCCAAGCCATAAATCAACCCTTACTTTCACTCAATCATAATCTAACACAAAACTACAAAGCACCCCTGAAGATCAACTTTAAAAAAACTGAAACTTGGGGTGCATCGGGGCACATTCAATACGTATCTCAGGGTTCATCCTTTAACAAACAGCTCCTTTAGGAAGGTCTTCAAGGAATATTACATTAAAAACAAACCTCTAACGCCCAAGGCATCCCAATTACATTGTTTAACTACCACATGAGGACAGCAATTAAGGAGTTAAAACCATTCATTGTGATAATTTCACACACAAAAAGTTATTATAGAGAGGGCTTGCACCCCAGTTTCTCCAGACAACTTTTTATAACCTTTCACACAAATCATACATACACACATATAATGTCATACGTAAAACATCCTCTCTTCTGCACAAGCCCCTGCGATACTAAAGGAGCAGCACATTTAGCTGGCCCATAACAGCATACCTTCACTCTAACACCCCATTTAACATCTGTTAAGATAACAGTAACTTTATCCATTAACCACCACAGCCGAGACTTTACCACACTTCATTTTTGTTTTCACCCTCTGCTCCAAGTCCGACTTTCCCTTCTCCTCTCTGACATGCCACAGACCCCCCCCCCTCCCCACATGCTGACAAATTAAGCCATTTCAAGAAAGCCATTATGTGGCAGCTAAATACAACATTTTATACACTATCCAATTCAATTATCTGGCAGCCCACTGTCTAGTCTATTAAGCACTCACTAGAGGAGGGAGGTTGTGTTAGTGTTAGCACCCAGCTGTAAATGTGTTGAGAGCTTTGCTATCATGTGGTTCCCGAGGCTTTATGGATGTTTTAGCATCAGCGATATGGAGAGATTTATCAGCTGTGCTCATGGAGAAGCAGCTGGGGAGTTCAAAGTGGTAATAATAGTTCTTTGACAATAAGCAAAAGTCATTTAAAATGTAACTTGAAATGTTTTCCTGTGATCTTGGACACTTAAAGTTTATGATCAGAAGTTTATCGTAAAGCAGAAAAAGTTTGAAGTGGCTGATCCAGGTTTATCATGCAGGTAAATTGCTATAGTAACCAATTCTTGAAAACAGAAAACAGCCTGAGACAGTTTTTAAGGGTCTGGAAAAACATATTTCCTAAATCAGTTTCTATCTATGATTGATGGGTTCCACAGTTTTCTGACTATGTGAGAATAATTTCATACAAAAGTGATCTGAATTTGTGTTTTTATGTTAATCTCTTGGATGTTTTTTTAGGATGTTGCACTGCGGCAACACATCACTACAATCCAGATTTAGAAGGTTTAATCTGGAGAAGAATCTTAAAATGTGATTCCCTGTGATTATCTGTCTATGAAAAATGGTGTGTAAATGACAGACACAGCTATTTTTGTTTTGCATTCTATTGTAAGTTCTTTTTGAGGTCTGTGTTGTGTATGACATCCCTGAAGGTAAAAGATTGTGACCAAAGGAACCCTGAAAGAGAAAATAAATGAGCCCTATTCCCGCACTTCATATCTACATGTATTGTTGTGAGGACATTTTCTAAGGACACAGCCCCAATAAGACTCAATGGCTTCCTTACAATTGAGATTATTATGATATAAAATGTCCAAGATCTCAGGAAAGTTACAGAACTGTTTCTATAGAGGATTTTTGCCTTGATTGTCAGTTTGTCCTTCCTTAATTCCCTCTTACCTCAGATCCCTCTGAGTCTGAGCAGCCAGACTGGAGTTGAAATGAACAAAACAATGAGAAAAGGTGTGATGAGACAAAAATAATTAGAAAAAAGAATAAAAGATATTTACAAAGATTATATGAAAGTGATTTTTGTTTTGTTTTGCTGGCAGCTTTTGCTGGTGCAGCTTACCCACCATATCATCCTCTCCTTCATTGTCAGTGATGGCCTGGTGGAGATGGTATGGAAATAAAAACAGAGTAAATAAAATGTAGGACAATGAAAATGTGATTATATAAAGAAATAAAATGTAAAAGAGACAGTTGTGTTGCTCTGCTGAGGTTTTTGTAAAGGACACGGCTAGGGTGCTGTAGCTCTCAGAGTCATTCTCAGATTTAGTCGTCCACGAAAACTAAAGGAGACACTAATTTATAATAAGGAAAATACTGCTTGTGAATTTCTGCTAGCTCAGAATAACTTCCAATGATAGTCATTAAAGATGAATTTGGTTAAAAACACCCTAAACTCTGACGAGTCCACATTTCAAATTGTTTTTGGAAATCATGGACGTCATGTCCTCCGGGCCAAAGAGAAAAAGGAACAACCAGATTGTTATTAGCGCAAAGTTCAAAAGCCAGCATCTCTGATGGTATGGGGGTGTGTTAGTGCCCATGGCATGGGTAACTTGCCATCTGTGAAGGCAGCATTAATGCTGAAAGGTGCATACAGGTTTTGGAGCAACATATGCTGCCATCCAAGCAAAGTCTTTTTCAGGAACGTCCCTGCTAATTTCAGCAAGACAATGCTAAGCTACCTTCTGCATGTGTTACAACAGCGTGGCTTCGTAGCAAAAGAGTGCAGGTACTAGACTGGCCTGCCTGCAGTCCAGACCTGTCTCCCATTGAAAATGTATGGCCAGTATGAAGTGCAAAATACGACAATGTAGACCCCGTACTGTTGAGCAACTGAAGTCGTACATCAAGCAAGAATGGGAAAGAATTCCACCTACAAAGCTTCAACAATAAGTGTCCTCAGTTCCCAAGTACTTATTGAATGTTGTTAAAGAAAAGGTGATGTAACACAGTGGTAAACATACCCCTGTCCCAGCTTTTTCGGAACGTGTTGCAGGCATCAAATTCAAAATGAGTGAATATTTGCAAAAAAACAATAAAGTTTATCAATTTGAACATTAAATATCTTGTCTTTGTAGTGTATTCAATTGCATATAAGTTGAAAAGGATTTGCAAATCATTGTATTCTGTTTTTATATATGTTTTACACAACGTCCCAACTTCATTGGAATTGGGGTTTGTATAAAGAGTAACAAAGTCAGCATCTGAGAAGGAGGTCGTGGTGGATGCATGAGTCAAAAAAGCACAGGACTTTCACCCAGGAGACCACTGTTCACATCCGATGGGAAGGCAAAGGTTAATATTGACTTATTTTAACTTTTGTTACTTTCATAGGCTAATGCACAAAAATGTCTAACTTTACTTAAGAAATCATACAAAACCGTTGTGTGAGGATATGTTGCATCAGTGCTGGACCTCACTAATGCTCTAGTGGCTGAGTTGGAGAAAATCCCTGCAGCCAGGTTTAAAATTTTGTGGAAAGCTTTCCCAGAAGAGTGGGGGTTGTTATAGCAGCAGATCATCTAACGTTTAGGTGGCCACATACTTTTTGCTATTCAGTGTATTTGCTATTTAAAAAAGTAAGTCAATCAATCAAAGTAATTGATCACAAAGATCAAAAAGAAAAAGGAATTAGTCTTTTGAAATGTCTTTAGTTTTCACGTCAATCCAGTTTAAAACCACTAAAAAGTAATTTTATCCAAACTAAACTATGAGGTTTGAGGTTGTGCCAGACCCACCTCCTCATCAAACTCCTCGGGCTCCTCCTCGTTCTCAAGCTTTTGGAAAGAAGCAGCACCGTAGTGAAAAACACACAGTATTTTTTTCACATAAATCATATTAGGTGAGAGGAAAAGTTTATTTCTAGGAGTGAAAACTGGGAGTCTAGGAAAAGGAGAAAGAGTTTGAGTTGATCTCTTGTTTACAAGTAAATTGGGAAAAATTTAAAAATAGACACATACACACTACTGGGTAACAACAGGTTCAGGGTGGATTTTTGCTTTAATGAACTCTTTTATTTCAGATCTTTGTGTTCCAGGAGCAACAAGGGAAAGGAGAGCGAGGGCAAAAAAATAACCTAGACATACCATCTCCTCCTCAGCAGTTAACTGTAGAAAAAAAAGACACACACACTCATTCTCACCTTACTTGAATTAACTTGCAGCCTATGTATGCTCATGCACACACTTTTTTTCAACACCTGCTGCACCTTCATCTGCAAACGAATAACTAAAACAAGATAAGCTATTATTGTAGAGCTGTCTCCACTATTATTATTACACAATATTTCAGTGGGGTTAATTGAACACAAAATGCAATGTTTTCAACTGTACTACTCTCCAAGGTTGTCCACATTGCAAATGAAATGTTGCAACTACACAAAACACTCTTTTTCAAGTTTTATCCAAAGCTTTGAAACATGAAATAATTACAGGTTGAACACAAACACAGAAATAAAGATACCTGCGTGCATATAACTGCTTCTGCTTCAACTGGTAGCAACCAATGAACCCAAATACATATAAAATGGTTCCATTGCCGTAATTAGGTCACACCTGGAGGATGGTGAAATGACCCAAATAGGTTTCTCTATGTACTAACAGGATCAACAGGATTCTAACTTTTGCAGCACAATTTTTTAGAAAAGCCTAAACAACTTGAAAATCCAGAAGCAGTTATTGGATATGCTGTGATTTTGAAAACGCCCACCTCTGGAAATGCACCTCTGGCACGCGTTTTGTGGGAAAATCTTTTTCACACATTTGAAGCATTTTTCTGCACATAAAGGCCTCTAAGATCTGTTTCCTTTCTTATGGGGGTGAAAACCAAAACATCCACACTGACAACAACTATGTAGAAAAACATTTTAGTGTCCAAACAGCCAGTGTATCATGCTCTGTTGGACATATGATCACATCTTTGTCCTTTATGTTCTCTGTGGTTAACATGGACGCAGAACTGCATTCAGTCAACAGTACTGGCTTGTATGAAGTCTTTGTAACACAAGGTTCAATGCATGTTTCCATTAGAAATATATGTGTTTTTCTTCTCATCAGACCAAATGTGTCCCTCTGCTGTTAATGCAGCAGAGAACTCCTCAACCCCTGTGGATCTAATAAGACTGAGACCAGTTCACCGTGGCAACAACCTTTGCAATACATGACACATGTGCACTCTTATTTGATGTTTTTGTTGCCATCTATGCTTTAAAAAGGAGATTGAATAAAGTGTTTTGTTTTCTAAACATACTCTGGTCTGAAAAAACTCTCCTGTCACAGTTACATCATCCTGCTGTAAGTAATACCAAAGTTTGTCTTTCACATTACACGTTTTCTTACAAATCTGATCAGAAGGGCACTTTGTGAATAAAAAATTCTACAGTGTAAGCTGGCACTTTAAAGACCCAAAAACACTGTTTAATTTCAACAATTTGACCTAGAAACAGAGAGAATAACATCTTCAGTAGCTGCAGGTTGAAATGAAAAACTCCCAGGTCCACAGGTGTGTGTGTGTGTGTGTGTGTGTGTGTGTGTGTGTGTGTGTGTGTGTGTGTGTGTGTGTGTGTGTGTGTGTGTGTGTGTGTTCATCTGTTAATGCTCACCTGCTTTGCTCCCATCGACTCGAACATCTTTTCCAACAGAACCCTCATCTGCTGAATGTTGTTCATCAGCACACAGGGCTGGAGGGGATGATAGACGAGAAGGACAACAGGTACAAGTGGTTAAGAAAAAGAAGGTAGGCAAAAAGTAAAGAATAGAGGCAAAATGAAAGTCAGGCAAGAAACAGAAGAAGAAAGGGGATGATAGGAAGATGAAATAAGCAAAGAAAGAGAAAGAGTTACTGTGGGCAGCAGCAACTCAAATATTAATCAACTCCAGAGAAAGTACACTAGCTTTCAAAAGTGATTGGTCACTCTCTAAATCGGAGATGAGCAGAGTGAGGTAGTTTGGTAGCAGAGTTGTGATGCAGCAGTACTCACTATCTTCTCCTTCTCACAGTAGGAGGGAAAGCTCTTGGCCAGCAGGGCACAGTACTGCAGCAGCACTTTGGTGATTGTCTGTGGAAACAAGATAACACACACGTAGGACATGTTTACTCTGGGAACTTCGAGGTAGTATTTACTTCTCTAGTTTGATTTCTTTTCTCAGGAATGCTGCTGTTTGAAATCAAATATTGTGCGTCTCTCTTGTCTTTTCCTAAAAGAGCTGCAGGCAGTTTGTTGGTAGTGAAAATGTCCTGAAATCAAAGGGACTGTTAGGTCTTTTGGGACAATTTAAAATCATTTCAAGCCAAGTCTTTAGTCTGTCAGAGCAAGTCTCAAGTCAAGTCTTCATAAGCAAATTGTGGTTGACAACTGAAGTGCAGTGTTGGAATGCAACTACCTGTAAGTACATTTACTCCAGTACTGTACAATTTTGAGGTACTTCTACTTTACTTGTGTTATGTGCTAATTTCTGTTTTTGCAAGGCCCCTCCTGCCAATCAATGACTGTAGGCAGCACTCCACTGACATACTTTTCCTTTCAGATCTCTCTTGATTAACAGTTTCTCCAGCCACTGTCTTCTTAGCTTGTTCAGCTATGTTGGCTATTATGTACTGTAGCTCTCATACGCAACCACTTCTGTTTCCATCTATTTTAAACAAAGCACTGTTCTTGTTGCCAGGAGAAGAAACTCATATGTACTGTGCAGCATCTAAAACCATTATTTAATCTACTGTTCACTCGATGGATCAAACTTGACAGTGAGTTGCCTGTACTTATAATGATAATAAGTCATACATAATGTGACTGAGGTGTGTGGTACGGTATAAATCAGGCAGACCAGCATTTTTAGCATCAGTGAGTTAAACTCATAATGAGTAAGCTTTGTGACTTTTAACACATAAGATTACAAAGGTTTACGCAGAATGGTGCAAAAAAGCAAAAATAAACAGCAGCAATTGGAAATCCTGCAGAGAATAATATGTAGGGGATCAGGGGGGGTCAATCATCATCGATTTTGAAGGTAACCTTTAACCTTTACCGCTGTTTGTTGAGCAGCTATCTTTTACATGAGGATACACATAAGGGACTGTTCGTTATTTATTTAAGGGGCCACCGGGGGAGTTTTGGGACCTTTAGGCTAAAAAGACTTGACCCTCCCCTCGCTAGTAATAATTTTTCTATGACCCCCAAAATGATTTGAAAAAGAAGCATGACCCTTCCCTTATGTGCTAGCTTGTGCTTAGCAAAGATATACAGATGCCATTAGATTTTTTACAGCCATGACATACATGAGTTAACCTCTGCGTTCTCATCTTACACATCACACTCCTCTGTTATGGTGTGGTTGCCATTTCAGTAGATTTGCTCACTAACATTGTTGTGAAAACACAATAAGCATGGAAACTAAATGCACACTTCCTGCATTACTTCAAATACTCAGTTACTCATCTAGTAAACTAGTATTTACATGAAATAAAACAATAAAACATTGAGACCATTCAGCAAAGGACACTGGGAAATCACCAATTCAACACTGGTTGCTATGGACTCGTCACTAGGCTTCCTCAGTCGTATATTTAGCACATAGGTAAAGCTGCCAAAGCTGAACATTATACTCCAAAACATATATGTTTATTTTTGAAGCAGATTTTAAATTACATTGTAACAATTTAACAATTCGCCCTTATGAAATCCAATCGCGGCACGGCTGTCTTGGAACGCAATAGAAAGAAGGTGGCGGAATGCCCCGACACTTAAATTCAACTAAAATGTAACAGTGAACAATCAGTGTTGGACCTACAGTCTGTTGAGATGCCTCTCCAAACTCACCATAAAATGTTAAGATACGTTGAGAAAAAAGATCTGTATTTTGCCGTAATCCAATGACATGGAAAAAAAAAGTAATCCACAGCAATCAGTAGATCCACAAACAGAGTCACGGTGTATCCAGCAAGGCGTCACATTCACCAGCCAGCTCCAAACAGGTGAACGAGGCCTCTCCACTTCACCGTTTAAACAAAGTGGAATAAACGTATAAAAGTCCAAATCTACACAAAACCCGCAATCAATTAGTAAGCTGACATCACATGTATATACATGGCATTTAGGAAACCTTTATTGCAAGGTTGGCAAGGTAAGTTGTCCAGAGATAGTGTAACAGTAACTTTATTTTTTTGCGTCCTGCTGCTCCCATCGTCAGCCAGGTAATATTTTTTTACTAAAGCAGTATATGAAATCTGATGTATTACCTACCACCATTTAGTTGTTTAGTGTTATTTAAGATATTTATAAAATATCTGGTCATGCCAGATATAATTAATTATTCCACTAATTTTTTAAACAATGCAATTACCCGTTTCAGCCACTAGGGGTGCAGTGCTCCCCCAGCAAACTCATGGGTCAGACCCATCTGGTAGCGAAGGAGGGCAGAGACTAAGAGCTACATGAAAAAATATGCACCAAACAAGCCACTTTGAAATGTTGCTTTTTTCATGAATACAAAAGTTGGGTGACCCCCCCCCCCCCCCTAGACTAAAAAATGTTGGGTGACCCTCCCCTCAACAAAGAATCAAAAGACATGACCCTCCCCTATTTTCCTACGGTGGTCCATTCCATAAATACCGAACGGTCCCTAAATGCCACAAGCATGGGGCATGTTAAGCTTTTCAGAACCTAATTTCAGGAAATATACGTCATCAGTTGCTAACTAGACCTGCATGCCAAATCAAATGAAACCTCAATAACTGCCCATATTTATCAAATGAAGGAGATTTGTACTATATGATGTCACACAGCTTTAAACTATTGCAGTATGGTTGCAGTATGTATGCACTATACAAGGAAGCACTGCACCAATAAAAGAGCCCAAATTACAGTTTTCAAAACAATATTAAGATAATGTATTTGTGAAAGTTCAATGAGGTTATAAAATCAATCTGACGTGTTTGTTAGGACTGAAGGATGCACACGAGACCTTTTGGTAAGAAAAGATAAATGTTCTCCACGGTATACTTTCAAATAAATCAGGTAATTTACTGACCATGATGTAACTTAAGGGACAGGACATGACAGAAACGGTGCCTGAGACCTCACAGCGTCTCAGGCTCGCTCTGATAGAGTTCCCTACTTTTTGCTGAGTCGGCCAGATGGCCCTCACTCGTACATTAAACATGTGGCCTGCTGGCTGCCTGCATTACTTAGTATGGTTTCCTCTCTCATTGTACAACTCTGTCAAATACTTTTTCCAAAATGAACTATAACTGCGCTCGCCTGGAGGCAGAGGAGCAAGAGAGGATAAGAGAGGAAAAAAATAGGGAATTGGAGGGTGACAAAAAGACAAACTGGACGAGAAATGGAAAGAAGATAGAAATAAAGGCAGAAAATATCTGAAGGCCTAGGAAAGACAAGATGAAGAGTTCATGAAGGTACGAGACAGCAAAATGGTAGATGAAAAACAAACTAAAGCTAAGACAGGGTTGAGATGAAAAGCTAGAAAGAAACATTAACATGAGTAGAGTGGCAGAAAATGAAAAGGGAGTCAAGGGTTGGGGACAAAGAGATGGACAGCTCAGAGTGATGGCTTACATTAGCCATTCTTTTTTTTTATTAGTCCCATATTGATCGAGCCATCACACCACACACGCACGCGCAAATATATGCAAGCACAACTCTATTGCGGAGAAGGGTTTGTTGGATTTAATGGCTGTGCCTAAAAGCAACTGCCTTAAATTAAATTTGTAGAAAGAAATCTGACATCAAAGGTTGAATAACAAAACATTGCACTGTATACATTTTCCAAACAAATACCAGAAACTCATCAGCCAGAATCTCATAGGCACAAGAGATTCAAGAGTAAGTAAAGCTCGTATGTGACTCTCAATTTAAAGCAGCATAGGAAGAAGTTTTGATGTACGTCATCCATTCCTTAGTGATGACAAACACTTTATCTCCTCTTAATAAGGAACCACATATTAATGCTATTTGTGATCATCTTTGTATGCCGCAAGTGATGAATTGTAACATATTGGGCCTCATGCAGGAAGCGATATACAAACAAATTTCTTTATTTTTGTCCGTATCCACGATTTGTTCTTATTTTGTTAGAACCCATTGTGTAAATGGCAGACCCAAAAATGCAGAGACAACAGGGCAGTGGTGAGCTTGAGGATTTAATAAAATAAAAAGAGATACAACAAAAAGAGTCCTGAAGAAAGCAGGCAAAAACGGTACCAAAAACCGTTGAGGAACCAAAAGACCAGGCATCCAAAAATAAACTGACAAACTTTTCTAGTTTGACCAACAGTCTAAAAGCCAAAGATATTCAATTTACTATAAAAAAAAAAAAAAATGAAAGACAAGGAAAAGCAGCACATTTTCAGAAGCTGGTACAAACAAATGTTTGTCAATTTTTCTTGACATTTTTTAAAATTAAATTAAGTGATTAGCAGCTCCAGCTTTGTAGATCATAAGGGCACTGCTTCTTCTCCGCTTCACTGTATTGAGGTGGAGGCAGAAAAGACAGAAACATATCTATAGACACAGTGTAATAAAACCAAAACCATCTCCATTATGCAGATACCACTAGAGGCGAGGGAGAATATGTATTTCTTGTAAATTGGTTGACACGACCTATTAACTGCAACAGAGGAGACATTTTTGATGTGCTGATAATGTATATGAGTGACATGGCTGCTGTCTGAACAAACCCATGTCCAAACAGTTCCCAGAGAGATAGAAGATATGTATGTGATCAATGGTACAACGAACAGAAACGAATGTAAACACGCCTCTTGTGTTTCAGATCTCACCTTGGCGAAGCGTCGATTATAATGGGCGACCACAGTGGGGTCAGGGCAGTCCAGCTTCTTGATGATCTCAAAGCTCTGATTGAGCTGAGTGAAGATGTCTACCACCGAGCTGGAGAACAGAGCGTGCTCAGACGTCTGCTGGAACTGCAGGTGGAGGGAGGGAGAAGACAAATTGCAAAATGTTAGCCCACTAGAACCACTCTTTTCTTTAATTAAAAACGCAACTCTCCCATCTCCACTCTGTTCCTCACAACAACCTCCTTACTGTCTCATACACCCTCTCCTTCTCTACTTTCCTGTAATTAAATAATAACTCTAACCATTCTTATTTCTTTTCCAAGCTGTGCTCTAGTATAATTACTGTAATTTCAGGGCACTCTGACCATTACAATTATTATCATTCATTTAATATGACTGCTGGTCTGGGAATAAAAGGCTTATTGAACTGTTGCACTAATCATATGTTCCCACAAATAAATTCACCTCTTAAATATTACTTTTGAGCTTAAAGCTCAAACAGAAATAAATAGACACAAAATGGTACCCAAAGGGTTGGTGTGGTAGTTAGGACAACCATGCCACATATTTCCCAAATGGCCAAGTCCTGCTGTTGAATCCTGTGGTTTGTCTCTTAGTCTCAAAAACCTACAGTCTATGGATCCATAACTGGCTCTTTAAGAGCCAGATGGGGCCAATAAGCACTTAAGGCTTCCTCAATAAACTCTGTCTTTAATTGACATTTGTCCAATGCACCCTTTCAGTGTTTAGCAATGTACTTGGACTAATTTTGTCAGTGCTTTGCTAACTCGTTTGCTGCCACTGCTTCTGATGCTGTTCATATAGAATTTAAAAAAGTGGAGAGTGATGAGGTAAGGCCTAGACACTAAACATTAACGATGTACGTACAGCATTATATATTTATTACATATATTGATCTAGTCCACCTAACTTCAATAACTGATAGCTATAACAAGAAAAACCTTGATTTTTCTAAACCATTCTTCTTAGGCCACTTTCTTCTCAAAAAAATGCAGTCCTTTACTCATTTGAATGAGGCCCAATGTGGAATAAAAAACAAATAACTTGTGCTCGAGCCCTCTGCGATGGCAACGTAATGTCATCATGCAAGCACACATTACTAGTAGAGTACTTTGTAACGTGAATTACCTATTTCTACTGTTTACAGCATGGTCAACGTGAGTAAATACAAAATGATTGCTTTAAAATCCTTCCTCATAATATCAATATGTGTTGGTGTCTAGTGATAAAAAACCATGTCAAGACTGAAGGGAGCAACCATCGGTACAGCCCATGAAAAAGATTAAAAAAAAAAAACAAGCATCCTTACTCCCTTACTCTCCTTGAGGGAAGACATGTCTGAAAGCTTGTGTGCCCACTGTAGAGTAAAAAGTAGGACTTCTCTAATGATCAATAAAAAACACTTAGAGTGCATCAAAATTACACTTAACAATCGTAGTGTTCAGTGCCAGCCCTGACCAAAAGCCTTTTCTGCTCTCAAAAAACTCCCGGAGCAACAACAGAGTTCCTGAAGATAAAGTGCAGCTTCGGGACCAGCAGGAGGTTGAGAGACAACACTTGTCCATCATTATGTTATTCTGGGACTGGCTGGCCATATGCAGAACTCTGCTACATGTGGATAAATCGAAGCATCCTTGAACAAAAGGTCATGAGACTGATGCTGTCTTTCCTTCTGTCGTGGATGTCAGTGTTGTACAAAGCTTTTCTTTCTACTGCATAGCTTTTCTACTGCTGTTGGCTCCTTTCCTACAGTATGATCGACAACTCAGAAAAATATGGTTTCACAACAACAAATAGTCAGGATGTAGCATAGATTTGGTTCTGCTGTATAATTAAGTAGGTTTTATGTAAAACTTAACAGGTTGCATCCGTTTTTAACAGAGAAATTAATATTTTAACATTCAGTAGTGTTAAGTAGTAGCAGTGAATTTCCTTTCACATTTGTGTCCTGAGTCACCTTCCATTTCCTACTGATAGAAAATATGAATTTATTACATTTATGCAAAATTTGTGTTGTAATACACCAGTCATAATTGTTTAGATCACAAACATAATGTCTCCGCTATCTGAGTGCCTGCAAATTGTTCCTTTTATTGCCTTAATTCAATTCTGGTGTCTGGTGAGGCAATCTCTTTGTCCACAGGAAACATGAAATTTAAATTTCAGAGTGAAATGCTACGCTTTATTCCAACAGGGAGATGGTTGATGCTTAAGTTACAAGAGATCATTGATAAAATTGGTAAAGAAAAGCATGCTTTATACAGTTACTGACATCCTGTGTAAAACACAAATTTCTAACCACCTTATTTTATTATATACATCATTTGTGTGCTTCCTTAAATACATATTGACACATATACATGGCTTTACTGAGAGGGTGTAATGTGTACTGAAGTTCATTGCTCTACATCCCTCCAGTGCGAGAAATTAGGAAAATATAAGGTAAAAGGGACAGTCACATTATGATGATCTGGTGTTCTAAAAATCTGTTGTAGTTTTACCCTTAGCACACTCCATCTTCTCGAAGTCATAACTCAGTCAAATCTGAGCACAAAGACATGATGCACACATTTTTATATTCAGTATGACTTACACTCTGAGGATAGTATCATCTCTGGTGTCCATTACAAATAAAGCTTAGAAATCATTAAAAAAAAAAGTTGCTTGATAACACCGGCACTTAATCCAGTTATAGTTGTCTGTACATCCATGGGTACACTGCAAACAGGAACTGCTAATGGCTAATTTGGCATACTTTTATGGGTGGCAATTTGCCAAAATGTTAAAAGATATATAGGCTATAAAAATGAGGCCCAAGTGGCAACCCACAGCTAACTAACTGACTCAAAAGCAACATTTTACTTCACCAAATGATGGGAACGGTAGGTTCAAAAACTTGGAACATAATGAAATTGGCGAGGTTGTTTTTTCTTTTTTTTTATTATATTTTTGGGCTGTTCTGCCTTTAATTTTGACAGGATAGCTAGGTGAAAGAGAGGGGGAAGACATGCAAAAAATTGTCACAAGTCAGATTTGAACCCAGGACTTCTGCATCAAGGCATAAACCTCGACGTATATGTCCACCTGCTCTACCCACTGAGCCAACCTTGCCACTATAAATGTTTTTGATTCTCTAACCATAGTAACTACTGATAGCGTTGTGTAGCTTGCTAGCACACAAGTAAACAGAAGTAATTGACAGCTGTGATGTGATCAGGATCAGAGCTGCAGGACAAAACTGTACTGTCCTCTGCACTGCAAATAGCATTTTCTAAAAACTAATTTTCATTTGGTTTTTTGTATTATTGATTTGTTATCCTTTGTTGAAAATAAGGACGGATAAAATCCTGGATTTTTAAAGTAAAGAAAGAGACCTATAAACCGACCGACCACAGAATAGTTTTTTTGCCTACAAGGCCCTCCACATTCTGGTTTTTGTGACTCACCCCTTCTCTCTTGTCTCTCTCCAGCGCCCCATGCATGAACTCCATCGACACTTCCTCGTTCTCAGCCAGCCAAGCCAGAACAAACTGGAGGAACCACCTGGAACAATAACTAATCTTATTAACCTTCTCTTTGATGAACCATAAAGTTGATACATGAAACATTAGAAAACTTACTGAATGTGATATGTACCTTGTAACTTCTAAACCTGTAAGTACTTCTGTAACCTGTGAGTCCTAACAGTTGCTGTATAAATAAAATGTGTTATAATTATCACCATTACTCTGTCATCCATATTGGTAGTGTCCAAACACAGTGAGGAGAGCTTTGAGTGTGTGGATATATGCAACAACAGGCCAAGTCTCAGTGGAAAGGCAGAAATGATGAGTCAAGATGACCACATTTCTGTCTGGAGGAGACAGAGAAAGAGTGAGATAATGTGTGTGTGTGTGTGTGTGTGTGTGTGTGTGTGTGTGTGTGTGTGTGTGTGTGTGTGTGTGTGTGTGTGTGTGTGTGTCTTACGCAGGGTATTCAGGCACAGTGTCTGCAAAGGCGGGCAGGTCCTTAACATACTCGTTGTAAAGCCACTTGACCTTGAAGTGCAGGTTCATGTAGTCAGCAGTCTTACAGAGTCTATGCTTCTCATGTTCTGTAAAAACGACAACCATGAATGCACACACACGCACACACACACACACACACACACACACACACACACACACACACACACACACACACACACACACACACACACACACACACACACACACAGATACAGACTTGAGGTGTGCTGCAGCAGTTGCAGGTTTGCAGTCTCTTGGTAAAGATTTGTAACACTGCAACTCCAATGTAATAAAGTGCAGGTTGGTTTGTACCCATAAATCTTCAACATTTTTCGTCAAACATAATGAGTTGATAACCCCATTGTGGGGAATGACCATATTAAAAAAAAGGATCATAAAGTTTGTTGAACTTGAGAGTCAGGCAAATAGCCCTGCAGTAGAGGCACGCAGTGATTTGCTTGGGCCAGTTGTAATTTAAGTTTCAACACAGTGGTTGAATCATTCACTACAAGTTTCATCAAAATCCAATCAGTGTTGTTGGTGTCACATGAACCAAGAAAACAACAAATGAATGGAGGAATAAGAGCAAAGTAACCAACCCTGGAGATCAAAAGTCTCCATGCTGATTTCATTATGGGATCACTCCAACATTACAAACAAACAGTAATAAGAAGTGGAAGAGTCAGTGCCAAAGTGCACTGAGGTAGTTTTATCAAAGATATGTATTTTTTAGAATTATTCTATATCATGGAAAAGCAGTAAGACAGGACAGATGCCAATATATTTGTAATCTGTACGATAAGGTGGCTAATGTCTATTTCTATAGGTCTGGATGTATTTCCTGTTTCAACAGCACAGTAGAGATACATATTCTGATTAACAAACAAATATTTCCTCTAGATCAGAGGTTCCCAACCCTCAAATATTTTGCTAATGGGCCACGAAGAAACACAAGCTAGCTCAAAAGAATAAAAGCTTAATAATAATGTCACTTTAAAGGCTACTTTTTGCGCTAATTACTTTGAATTTGGAACATCTGTCTGCGCTGCATTTTCACCTATCATGCTACAAACATCAATATTCTGATTGACCAGTTGACAATCACCTTTCAGCAATTAGCAGGACATGAAATCTCATGAGGTCTTTTTGTATTTAAAAAAAATTATTTAGTAAGTAACCACAATCCAGTTAATGATGCACTTAAAGACAGTTTTGTCGTTTAGTTTTTTATGTTTGCACTCTCTTGTCTCTCTAAAGTCTTAACTTTCAGCGTGCCTACTGAGAGGATGTGGAGAACAAACCCACCCCCCACCCCCGTTAATATAAAAAAGGGTCCAAGGTGCAAATAGGGTTGGGAATCTCTGCTTATTATATAACTGCAAACAACACACACACACACACACACACACACACACACACACACACACACACACACACACACACACACACACACACACACACACACACACACACACACACACAGCCTTACCAGCGTAGAAATCAATTTTGCGGATGTGAAATGTGCTGGGAGCTGAGATGGCAACAGAATTACAAAACGAGTTCAGAGAACACAGAGAAGCAGGTAAAATAATAAAATGATAAATGATAAAGCTATTACTGAAATGAGAATGGCTTTATTGGTGAAAAAAAAAATAATGTTAGAACACAATACTATAGGGGAGTTGGAAGGTAGATTAGACACAGAAAAAAAGCCTAGAAGTGGGTTTCTAAATGGACTTGTCATCATCAAATTTGTGATTTGAACTCAGTCTGAAAGCATCATAGAAAACAAGCTGACTCAGCTACAAAAAACTCATTTTCACAGGACTCAGTGTGCCAGACAATGTTTCAGGATACAATAGTTTCTACAAGTCTAATATGAGACACAGTCAAAAGCCAGAACACTGAGTAGCTAAGCAGGTTTCAAATGAGACAGAGGGACTCTCTGATGATGGCTCACTAACTTAAAACAGCTGTTCTTGCATTTATCTCGAAGGTATATCTTACAGTATGTGGAGAGTAGCGGCGGAAATCAATCATGTTATAGACACAAAACTATCAGTTTCTCACGGAAACTAGATGTCCTTGAGGCACCACATTTGGTAACAACCTAAGAACTGGCCCAACACCCAACACACAATATCATTAATTTTTTTATAGCATTTTAAAGTGTTCCATGACCTACATGAGAGTCTGTAAACGTTTGATGTACTTTATTTGGACATAATTATGACCATTTCTCCTGGTTGGTTCTCAGACGATGTTAGACTATAGCTTTGACTTCTGACTGTATCTTGTCATCAGCTACGTTATGTTTGTCTATAATCTCACCGTTGTTCCAGCGGCAGAGGTCAACTTTATGCAAAACTGGAAGACACAATGGAAAAAAAGGACAGTTGATGGAGTGAAGAAAAGAAAGTGTGAATGTCGAGCAGGAGGAATGGCAGAACGTTGTTGCTCTTTTCTCTCTCTTACGCACACACACAGATACTACACACACATTCTGTGTACAGAGACACATAGTCTTACCCTCCAGGGCATATTTCATGTCCTGAGCAAACAGCCTCCAAATGACCTCAGTGCTGACTTTACCCACATCGAGCTCCTGAGGAAACCTGAAAGTAAGTGGGAAGTCAGAGTTTAGACAAAACTAGTCGTTAATCTGCTAGTGTGAGCATCCTCAAGCAAACACACACTCATGCACGCACGCACACACACAGACCTTAACAGTTCAATCTACTGTCTTTTAGAAAATTCAAAATAACATTAAATAGCATGTTTAAAAAAAACACACAGAAAATGCGATGTTTTAGATTCAATTTTGATTTTAAAATCACTCAAAAACAAACCACAGACAACATTGCCCACATATTTTTTATTTTGTAAGTACAAATGATTGTTTTAAATATGAATGTACCTGAAACTTTTGATTAATTTAAACCTGTCATTACATATACAGTAAAGTAGCTGTTCCACAGACTTCCACGTATTGCTTGTATGGCATGCGGTGGCAATAGGAGGCTGCTGTGAACACATTTTCTATAATAATGGAAATTAAGCTACGTTTTTACTGTCAACTCTACTCATGTCGGAGCTACAATATGTATAATAAAAATAATAAAACTCATTACTGACTGGTTAATGATGGGTGTGTAGGAGTTCTTGTCCTCCTCAATAATGGAGACGATGAGTGTGATGAGTTTAGGCCAAAAGTCTAGATTCTGGATGCTCGGGCCCTGCTCCTCCTGCTGGTTCTCCTCTTTCTTCTCCTCCTCCTCTTCCTCCTCCTCCTCTTCCTCTTCATCATCTTCCTCTTCCTCTCCATCTGCTTTTTCCTTCTTTTTCTTTTTCTTCTCTGGCTCAGGCTGAAAAAGGGAAAAACAAAAGATGTAATTATGTGTTTAAGTTCTTTACACCTATGAAAAGTTGAAGATCCAGCACTTGGAAGGAGAAACACATGCTGTTATGAAAAGAGTGGCAGCAATAAATGATCTTTTACATATTAAACTGTAATCATACTCTATGTTAAAGGGAGACACTTTATAAGCCTCTCTGGGTTTCTTGTCTTGCTTGCACATGTTTTTATGATGGATTGGTTATTATGTACAAATTATTTTGATGTGCTAAATAAAGAAAGAAAGCTCTGCACTGAATAATTAATAACAATAATTACAATATTATTCCTCTACTGCATTGATTTATTTTCAAAGATTCTAGCTCCATGTTTGTGTGACAAAGTTCTGCACACTTCATAAAGCTGAAAAACAGACTTTTCTTGATAATATTGTTAATTTATACAAACCACAGGCTGGTGTAATGAGTTCAGACACATTAAGACATGAATCTTTCCGGGCACAGTTAAAAATATTCAGTGTTCTGGAGATAATTCTTCGGCTGATGGAGACTCAGTTAATTTGTGCATCAATTAAGGCAGCCAGCATGTGCTGTATGTACTGAGATCAATATGAGCAGTTGGAGGCGTTATAGCAAAAAAGTAAGATTCCAATACTGTTTTTACTTGATTACTATACTGTAAAATGGAGCTCTGTCAAGGAACAACTCAACTTTAGCGTTCCATCAACCATAAGTGGCTGCATCTGATTCACACAACTATTCCTATGAGGCTGGTTTGTAGCAGTCTCTGACCTAAACAGTCCCGAGGTATGTAGCAATCAAAAGGTAAATTGTCAACTGGAAACAACTATTGCATTAATAGATTTCCACAAATTTGAAACAGCTCATTTCTCTAGAGCATTTACTGTAGAGGCTCAAAACACGTCGATGCTTAGCAACTCACTGGTTGGACAGCGGGCTGGAACTGGCGGTTGAAGAGCTCCAGACAGTTGTTGAAGATGTACTCGTAGGTGGAGTTCAGACAGGCCTTGACGCAGTCTCGCACCACGTTGGCGGCCCTAGGAGGATTCTGCAGCTCTAAGACCTGCACACGACCGGACAAGTCAGACATAAATTGTACCAAAAACACGTTCATAAGCCTTACAGTAGGAACATATATGAATATTATCATAGCAGTTTGGTTAAGTAATATGAGATAAAAAAAAAAAACTCTTCAGACAATAAGCAAGAATCTGGGATCACCAGACAGTTTTGAGGTGGAAGTCTGAAAGTTATAAAAATTCCACTCAAGTATCAGATAACCATGAAAAGTCAAAACACAGAAAAAAAACAAAAAGTAAATGATATGGTTTTCAAATGATACCAACAGTATATAAATAATCACAAGGTGTAAGTGGGTTAAAAGAGTAAGTAAGTAAGTGGGGGAAAAGAAAAGAAATTGCAAAAAATGCAAGCATGGATACATAAAACATGAACAAATACACAGATCCACGACCGTTCCTCTGTCCTCCATGGAATCAATCTTTCCAACAGACCTGTGTGTGTGTGTGTGTGTGTGTGTGTGTGTGTGTGTGTGTGTGTGTTTGCTCTTGTGTTTCTACTCCTATGAAAGTCTTCTCAAGGACCAAAAGCTACAAAGAATACTGACAATTCTTTTGGCATTTTTTAGTGACAGTTGACTTAGGGTATGTAACACAAGTGTAAGAGTTTAGAGTACAATTATCTTACCATTGGATATTGTAACAATAAATGTAATTCTAATGTAAATATAGGTTTTGGACTAAAAACAACTTTTGTTTTCAACATAACAAGCCCGTTTATAAAAAACGAAAAGAACAAAAAATAGAAGAATGTCTTCTGTGGTGACATCAAACAAGCAGTGTTGCATGTATCTGCTGTTTGGTTTCATGATTTGGTCATTTTTGAGCTGATATTTTGTTTCTACCTTCATCCTGAAGAAGGTGATGCTGGTGAGAAGATCCACTGTTGATTTGAGGTCATGGAGGCGAGCCTTGCTGCTGGCTGGAAAGTTGTTCTGCAGACAAACACACACACACACACACACACACACACACACACACACACACACACACACACACACACACACACACACACACACACACACACACATTAATTTTTAAATGTATCACTGAACAACTGATTACAAGCAAGCAGTCATGACACAAATCTAGATGCCCATCACCCTGAGGCAGATTATATGTGTGTGGTGAATAAAAGAATAAAAGCAGCTGAAAGCAGAGACTCACTCTGTACATGGAGAGGTCGATACGCAGGGAGTTGTGCAGCTGATCGAGGAGCTTCACAAAACGATCTCTCTGTTGGAAAGAGAAAAGAAAGAGCAAAGAGATTTCATGAACAGCAAGGAAGACACAGATATGAGCCATTTGCAGCCTGTGTGTGTGTTTGAATATGTTTGAGTCTCAGTCTATGTGTGAATTTGTGTGTAGTCTAGCACCATGAAGAAATAACAGAGGGGATGAAATGATACAAAGAAAAAGAAATGTTTGTCTGCAAAATATATCAAACTAGAGACCAATTCTTCTGCACAAAATGGAGAACCAAATATGAGAGCATTAGAGCTACATGAGTATATTTAAGTTTGGAAAAGCACTTCATGATCCTTGCTGATGATAAAAAAGCTTCTTATTGTGTTGAAGAAACAGAAACAATGCAGGACTGGCAGCTCAGTTTGGTACATGCTGCCACAAAACAAGACAGGCAGTTAATAATGGAAGGCTACCCGGCAGCAATGGCGCATCGATCGCTCATTGGCACATTCGGATGCCTCTGTTTCTCAATATAGTGAAAGAGTAACTTTACTTTTATGTGTGAACATGTAAAAGTCGTGTTAGCAGTTTTGGCCATTACACAAAATGTCTCCTCGTTTATGACATCTCACAAAAGAGATAACGGTGCACACTCTGATGCTACAAGCCAAAAAAACTCAGTTTTTCCTGTCTACACTGAAAATAAAGTTTCTCAAAATCTTCACCCTCATCGTTTTCCTAAAGATCCGTTTTCAGTTACCTATATTGCAGTTTGTGTGTAAACGAAAGGCCAAAACGCATACTGTAAAAAAAGCAACGTTTAAAAAAATACCCATGTAAGTGTGGATTAGGCCTAAGAAGAACCTCTTTTTCAGATTTTTTTTTCTGTTTTGACAAGTAGTAGCACTATGAGGCAATGTTATTGACAGTTGATTTTGCCAAGAAATATAGAAATGCGCTAACAAAGTGAGTGAGACTGCTAGCAAGCAAACATTAATTGAATGTAAATAATGGACGATTATAAATCTCTAAACAATTGGCTTTTCACATGTTTTATGAGAAAGGAAAGGCACTCCACACATTTGTTAGACCTGAAGGACATGCACAAGATGCTTTTGTACACTTTTCACAAGTCTTTCTATTACATTCATGAAACAATTCCACACTCTTATTCAGGGCCTGCACTGGGAGAAATTTCGTTTCAGAGTCTTGCTTAATAACATGGAGACACATGGACAGGAGGAGCTGGGGATTGAACCACCCTGTGAACAATGGCCAACCAGCTCTACCACCTGAGCCAATAGCGGTATCCTCATTGCTTATTTTGTAATTTATCCACTACTTTCCTTCATATGTTTTGGCAACACAAATGTATTTCCATGGCATGCCAACAAAGCAAACAGAGAGAAAGAGAGTACTCTGGCGGAGGGGGAGTCACGACATGGCTGACAAACTAAGGAGATAAAAATGAATTTTGTCTGATGAAGAGAATGAGGGGGAGGAAGAAAGAGAAGCAGGGTTTCCAACCTAACTGGAAATTGTCAAAAGTCAATCACTAATTTGCAAGAAAATGCAGTAAAAAAAAACAACGTAAAAGCATCGGAGAATCCCACATTGGTGCAATTTGATTATATAACAGAATATAAAGTTTCTTTGGAAATCTGTTATACTTGTCATGGTTGCACAGCAATTAGTTTGCACACTGCTAGTATATTGGAAAGGGTTTCCCTTTGTTTTGTTTTGGATGACAATATGAACAATGGCAAACATTACCTGGCACAAAATACCAATTATCAATTGCCAAATTGTTTGTGTCTGTGCGTCCCATGGTGGCAGGATCAATGCAAACAGTTAGTTATTATTCCACAAAAGCAGAGAAACAGAGTGATATAGCTTTGTGACTCATGACAATTAAGAAATGAAGGAGAATAGTTTGGTTTTGGATAAGAGAAAATGAGGGAGAGAGGGAGTGAGAAATCCCCAAACACTAACTTGCACAAGTACACGCCAAAGCTCAACTCCAAACTTAAAGGACAATACTAGTGATATTAATTTATGTTATTTTTATTCTCAACCAACTCTGAAAATAAAACCAACAATGAATGTATCCTACTAACACGTTTTAGAGCCCCATTGTTGTCCAAAAACTACTGCAAACATGCTTCATAAGTTCAGTAGCTACAGTCAGTATTGATCGAATAAGAAAAATATATAAAATCGCCAGCCTTCTCCATTAACAAAAACCCTTAACCCTCAACTGTAAAGCCTTAACCTTCAAACAGCCCTTTGAAGAAGTGAGAGCCAGACACTGTCCTCACTTTCAAAAACCTGTCCTCACTCTCAATGTTTAAAATCCAGGAACACACGCACATCTGAGCAAAAAAAACCAGAGACAAGGATACAAGATCAGTTTTGACCTTTAAAAATATAACTCATTGTCACACTGTCCTTCCCGAAAGCAAGGCCTTCCTCATCCACACACACACACACACACACACACACACACACACACACACACACACACACACACACACACACACACACACGTTACTCTCTTCAGGTCTACTGCATGGATTCCCTGAACATCTCTGTCCTCTGCTGCTGTGACACAATTTATGTGACCATAAAACATTTGGCATATGTTTCAATTCATCAGACGTGTGATAGAAGTTTTTTTCAACTGGGAATAATTAACATTACAAACTTAAAGGCTCCACCTCACAATTAAGTTAAGTAGCCTGAAGGGGAAAATAAAAATGATAATTTGGAGCTGAACATCAACTTTTTTGCATAAAAGTCTGCAACCAGTTCCATTATCCTTAGAAAGGCGTTTTCAATATACCAAAATAACCAAGTCACCCATTCAGATGGATAGTTACATTAAATAAAAGTACTATTATATTGTTTTTTTTTTAATATTATTTATATAAATATATGTATTATTGTTTGTTATGGCCTTGTTATATCCTTTTCCCCCTTGACTGCTAGTCCCAGACAAAGTGTTTGCTCTGCAACTTCTAACGGAAGTCATCCAAATCTTGAGACATTAATCAGTCGTGCTCACAGCCGGCCAAACAATATATTGTGTGACCTTTGTGACACAGTAGCACAGTAAATAGAGCAGGTCAGTGAGTCCAACCTAATCAGGTCTTTCTACTCTATTGTCTGGTTTCAGCACCAAAGCATCTCTTGTCCTTGTGGAGCAGGTGCAGAATCACCATAAGCTAATAAAGGGTACCTTAAACAAGTTGTTGAAGGCAGACAACATTAAATTATCTTGGTAGAAAACAGTATTGATTGTTCTGTTCCCTTAGAATTGGTTGCCCAAAGCAGGAACAAACACTATAATAACAGAAGTCCAAGAATCAAATAGAAGTTAGTGACAAACTGTTAATCTGATTAATTTGGCGATGAGACAGTGTCAGTTCTCCTTTAATGTGTGTCAGTGTCCATTCTGATGACTTCATTTTAGATGTCAATCATCATCAGTAACATGTAGGAAAACAGGTAGCAATTTATTTGACCGGTCCTGTAATTTCTTAATAATTCTGTTAAAATGATGGTACTAATTAAATGGAAAATAGAGACAGTTATTTGAGTTTAGTTAGTTGTGATGAGTTTATTTTTCAGAAGAAATTTCAACAGAGAACCACTAATCTTAATCTTAACGTATTGTATTGTAAATCGTATTGTACTGACGCCATCTTTTACACACAGATGCATGGCGAGGCAGAAGAGAGGGAGAGGGAAGACAGACACAGACAGGAGGGAAGGAAATGCTTAACTGAAGTTTTGCAAATTAGCTATCACCTTATTGCCATGGCAGCAGTTACATTGAGCAGTTGCTTGGCTCAACATTTAAAACAAAAAAGCAATAAAGAACCAGAAAAAGAGAAGGAGGGAAATAATGTGTGTGCTTTTCAAGGTCTGTCTGGGAGGAAGCACAGCAGCACCAGGCAGACAGGGAAGAGAGAAAGAGAGAGAGAGAGAGAGAGAGAGACTGAGAGAGCGAGAGAGAGAGAGAGAGAGAGAGAGAGAGAGAGAGAGAGAGAGAGAGAGAGAGAGAGAGAGAGATACAGTAAAAAATAAGCTCCAGAAAATGAAAGAGACAGACAGACAGACAGACTGTGGCCGAGCAGATGGTGAAAACCAAACAATCACACTGCTGTCTGTGTTGTTCTGTCTGAAACCAAAAAATAAGAAATCAATGAAGAAAAAATACAAATGATTTGAAATTGTTACAAAATGCCATTTGCTCAAGAAATCAACTCTAATTTTAGTATAAAAAGAATCATTTTTAAATTTGTGAATAACAGACAAACCAAGAATAACAATGGAGTTCATGGGATAAAAATCAATCACCCCACAAAGAAAATCTTTTAACAGGTATTGATTAAGGCTAAAAACTACAGATGGATGGATATCAGGTTAATGCCAACATTTACAGAGACCCTCCTAATGATTCGAAAGGTCTTACTTAGTATATATTCATGACAACAGTAAACTGATAAATATGATACAATGCAATATGATTCAATTCAGCTTTGATTAAATATTGATCCAGCTCATATTTGATATTTACTTCTGCCAAGAAGGTTATTTTTGGTTTGTTTATCTGTCAGCAGGATTATGGAAAAGACTACTGGCCTGATTTTCATAAAATTTGGGGGATTGGTGTAACATAGGCCTCGTAAGAACCCATTCAATTTTGGAGTTAGGAGCCATGGTACTGTGGAAGTAGTGTTACTTTCCTCATGTAACTTTGTAACACCAGCTACTTCATCCTAGCAGAGGGATTTGTGGTACCAATGAGTCTTGTAACGTTCTTCCGATTCGTATCAGTTCACTTTAACACCCTTGTATTCATTTTAAATATTTTTGTCTCTTTATTTTATTCTTTTAGCTTAGCACCTTTTTGTGTTTTTCTGTATGTAAAGAACTTTGAATTGCCTTGTTGATGAAAGGTGCTATACAAATAAACTCGTTCTCCATATTAGTAAGTAATACCATAATAAATGGTGTACAGCTAACAGGTTAATTAATGTATTAAATATAGAATAATTTGTTTTTTTATGTGGGAAGTCAAAAGACACTTAGTCATTAATTAGTGTGGGTCCTTAATGCTAGAGTGTATAATATGTCATGCATTAATTCATACATTAATTCAAGCTGACTCATGCATTAATTACTGTCAAGTCATTAGACTTACTGATGTCCTCTATTATCAAACAGCAAAGGAGAGAACAGCTTAATGAGCAAGCAAACTACCCAGATACCCACATAGAAAACGACTCAATTCAGAGAAATTTTAACTTATCAACCTATCCGGCAGGGCTGGTTACCAGGGGCGTCGGAATGGGGGGAAAAAGGTACCCAGGGCCCTCATGTGAGGAGGGCCCAAAACGATGCTAGAATGAATAGCTGTGAATGTGGGGCACATAGAAAATGCCCTTCTACAGGGCCCAGAATGTTGTGCTACGCCCCTGCTTGCTACCAAGCTGGCAACCCAGAAATAGAACCACACAGTTGTAGCCCATGGTGAACGCAGGTCTGCCTGCATCCCCTGACCCATTAAAGCAAGTGCACGCTTCTGCAGTCGCTCATATATCACCAGAGTCTAAGTGCAACTGGTAGGAGAACTCAAGTTAGCACTGTTGGCAAAGATCCCAGGATGTCATTAAGCGTGGCCTCTAACTGTCATTGCCCCTCTCTCCCCCCCCCCCGTCTGTGGCTCCTGTGGGGCCCGCAGGCTGAATTTGGGCCACTGCAAAGTTCCAAAGGTACCTGAGTGATAAGACATTACTTTTTATTGAGGAAGAATATTAGCAGCATAAATGAACATCCACTGGCTCTGTACAGGTCATGCTCATGAATGTCTATGTGAAACAGATCCTTTACAACGCTTTAAGTATTACAGACAAACCAAGTCACCTTCTGTGGAAAAACTAGCTTTAAGGCCAATTTCTTACCAGTAAAAGATGACATCTCAGTCTCTAAATGTCTGTTCTTTTGTTGATTTTGTGTCTTACTGTATATTTCCACTTGTTTTGGTAGGTGCGGCTTGTGTTTTAAGTAGGGCTGTCAATACTCTGTGATTAATTAATCGAAATTAATCGCATACATAATTAACGGTGCCTGAACCGATACTTTTTAAGAAAGTAAAAAAAGAAAAGAAAAAAAAGGGTGCTAAACAACAGTCAGTGACATTAAAGAACGGCTTGTTTATTGATTTACTAATAATGTATAACAATAACAATAACTTATTTCACTAGTAAATTGCTGTTGAACGACAAAAACAACCACCAGATGGAAAAGGTCATTTCCAATAACTCCAAATGCACCACGAGGCTGTAGTTTACCAGTTTCATTGAACGCACCGTTTTTCCTACGGCAGCTGCAGATTGTTACATCCCGGTGTTGAATTCTCTACAGTAAAACACAGTCAAACTTTACACCGTTTAGCGTTAGCTGTCAGCATTTTAACCGTGTTTAATCCAGCTACTAGCTAGCGGTAGGCTAACGTTAGCTGCTGTCGAGTATAGTGTTAACTAGCGTCACGTGCAGCGGTGTTTGTGTTGCCTGTATCGTCTTCAGAGCATCAGAGAGAAGAGCAGACATATCAGTGGCACCAGATTTCGGTAGCCAGGGTTGGCAGGAAGAAGATTTTTACAAGTAAATGTTCCAATTAATGATCCAGGCAGCACATTCTCGTCTCCCTCCTTCATTTTACAGTCCAATGGTGGCTAGAACGGCTACGGGTCAAACGTCAATATGGAATGGATTAATCTGCGTTATTTTTTTTAATGCGTTATTTTTTCTCAGATTAATTAATTGAAATGAACGCGTTATTTTGACAGCCCTAGTTTTAAGCGTGAAATCCAATTGTCTAGTTTTGAACTTGAGTTTAACGCTATAAGATCTCCATTGGGGCTTGCAGAGAATTGTAATTTTTTAAATTATATTTGTGTAATCTTAATCAAGAAGAAAAGAGCATTTTGTTTTGGTAAAAGCAGGTCAAAGGTAAATGTTGAATTAATTAGAAAGAGATGCTTTGACCGCCAGCTGCCCTCAATATTTTAACATTTTTATGTATCTACAATGCTCAGGCAAGACACACAAATAATAATGTAAACATGTCATCTACCAAGAATAATACAGCTCCTCCCAAGGCATATTATACTGTCATTGTTTTGACCTGTAATTGTGGTGCAACCAATATCCATGTCAGGGTAATTTTGAGAGGGTAATCATTTCCCAGGCTTTATCAGAATCAAATCAGTAGTGTCTGAGAAATCAGTTGTGACTGAGGAAGGATGAATAAATAAATAAATAAAGAAAGAAACAGACAGAAAGAGCTGACACTGAGATGTCTTAGTTGTTTGTTTGTCAAAAGTTGAAGGCTTCCACTGTGGCCACCAAGGTGCATAACATTATCCAAAAGCCTCATGTGCACTGAATCTTTATATCAGCAGATGCAGCTTTAAAAACATACTACCAAAAGGTCTTGGCTTGTCGGATTGTATTGAAAACATTAGTGTTTATCTGTGTTTACTTTATTGTGTCTGGTGGTCACTTACCCCGAAGTTGGAGGCTGCAAATCTGGCCGGAGCAGAGACGTTGGTGGAGGCGATTGGGTGGGCGTAGAAGGCATTGATGTTGGCCAGCAGGGTGCTCATCACTGCTGGCACCCCTGACAGCATGTACTTAGAGGACAGGCAAGAGAAATGACTGAGGGGGAAAGGAAAGGAGAGAAATGGGGGGGGAAGGATGAGACCGGGGGAGACAGAAGGAAGGAGGGGGTTGAGAAGAAGACATATAGAGGCCAGAGAGAGATATCAGAAGGAGGATGTATGACATACATTGTGGGGATGAAAGTAGAGGGAGGGAGGGATGGAGGGAGAGAGAGTGGAAAGGGTTGGGCATAATTAGACATAAAGAGAGAGAGACAACAGACAGAGGGAAACAAAAATGAAGTAAGTGGAGATTAAGTAAAAGCAGTTGATCTCCAGTGTAAAATTGTCAACTATCATGACTTAATATCACTATCAGACTACTACTACGTTTGTATATATCAGACACATCATGAAACAGCTCATTTATTTTTTTGTAATTAGGACAAATCAAGACACAGACTACAGAGCCCGGCAGCTTTCAGAGGTCATTTTTTTGTGGTACTTAATTAATTCCCCCATATTAATATCATTAAAGGGGTAACTGAGGATCAGTTGACTTGTCATGAGAAGTGCTACTCAGTGTTAACAGTTGTATATGTTTTGTGTCTGAGGTATTAACCCATAACAGGGTTTATGAACTTGGAAACTACACATTTTGCATGGGAAGAGAGGGGTTACAAACTAGGGTCATCAAGTTTGATGTGGACAAATATCGCGCATGGAGAGACAATATCAAGCTGCATCATGGCAAGTGAAGGATCCTGCATTTTTGAAGCAAAAGAATACATTCCTGCTTTGATTTTGACCATTCGTTTTTTTTATTTATTTATTTATTTATTACATTTTTTAAAGATTATTTTTTTGGGCTTTTTCCACCTTTATTTTTGATAGAACAGCTAGGTGAGAAAGGGGAAGACATGCAGGAAATTGTCACAGGTCGGATTCAAAGCCTGGACCTCTGCATCGAGGCATAAACCTCTCGGTATATATGCGCCTGCTCTACCACTGAGCCAAACCGGCCACAGACCATTTGTTTTTTAAATATTTTTGTTTTTGTAACTCAACATAAAGATCTCCTCCAGATAGATGTTGTAAGACATAAACTAGACTTTGCTTTGAGTAATATTTGTATCTGATATCGTTTTTATACAAAAAAGTTTAATTACATTAATTACATAATTAATTTAATTACGCCATTGACAATATATGTATTCCCCTGGAGGTGTTGCCAGTTAAATGTTGTATTATCTTTAAAACACATTCTTTAACTGTTAACTCAAGTTCAATTATAAATTCTAGAGTACCAATTTGTGTACTAATGAACCAAAATTATTAAGTTGACAGCACAAGTTACAAATTCGAGCAGTTTGTTCGTATGTGTAACCAAAATGTAGCTGAGATTCAGCAGGCTTTCAGTGAGATGTGAGGCTTTTATAATGGCTAAAGTGCATCTGTGTATTTCAATCACCATTTTTATTTGGCTGAGTTATTGATTGGCTCATGAAGCCTATTTCCATTAGGACACAGTCTGAGCCATTTCTGCTTACTACTTTAATTTACTCAATTATTCCCAGTATGATTATGTTGTTTTGTTTGTGTTTCCTGTTTTATTTTTGATAGTCTGGTTTTCTGTCTTGTCTTGTCTGGTTTAACTTCCTGTTTTGTGTTTTCCTGCTTTTTTTGATTGTTGTGCCCAGCCCTAACGTGTTTCACCTGTTTCCCAGCCTCTTGTTACTTCGTTACCCTGTGTATTTAGTTTGTTTCCCCTTGTCCTGTGTCAGATCATTGTGTTTTGTCTCCAGTTTGTATTTCAGTTAGTTTTTCTTCCTGGTTCGTGTTAGAGTTTCTGTTTTACTTGGACTTTATTTTTGGATTCCCGTTTTGCCTGCTTGTTTCCAGGACTCCTTTGTTTTTTTGTGCATTTTTTGAGTTTATTAAATCATCAAAACTATCCTCAGTTTCCGCCTCTGCATTTTTACAGCCTTCCATGACTGTGTGTGTGTGTGTGTGTGTGTGTGCGTGTGTGTGTGTGTGTGTGTGTGTGTGTGTGTGTGTGTGTGTGTGTGTGTGTGTGTGTGCGTGTGCACGCACACTCATTGAGTCTCTCTCCACCTGCCTACAATAATCCAATCAAACAGCCAGGACATCTCTGAGGTGACAGGTCATCTTTCCTCATTAGACATGATAAACTAATTTGATTTCTGTTTATAGTTAATGACAGCTCCGCCCAACTCTCATGACATCAACACACACACACACACACACACACACACACACACACTAATTGAGAGTATTTCCTGATTTGATTTACCCACACCTGCACACAATCGGCTAACATCATGGCCTGGTGAACTTGCATATTCAGATACACGCTTTTCAAATTGAATCCCATTTTTACACTGAGCTTACGTCATGGCCTGGTATATGGACTCGATGCCATAGCGCATGGCGAACTCGTCCACGATGTCCTGCTGCACCTCATCAAAGTAAACCTTCCACGCATCGTCTCCCTGAGCCGCTGGGATCTTGACGACGCCGCCTCCCTCTACATCCGTCGAGTAGTGGAACATGTTCTACAAAGAAAAAGGTTGAGAGAACCAGAAAACATCAGCAGTGCTAAAGTAAACGACAGCCAGGAGTTTGAACAAGTTACACAGTAGTGAGCCGAGATGTTCTGACTTTACGTTGTTGAAAAATGTCACTCTTGGGTGTTGACATTACTTTTCTTGCCAACTGAGAAAATGTCACATCTGGCAACTGAAACTATTTGATAATCTGAAAAGGCTTTAGATAAAGAATATCAGATCTGCGTCATTTGTAGAAAACTCCAAAATAATTATTATACAATCAGAAAAAATGTCTAGGAATTTCCTGGTTTTCTCCTTATTAAATTTAGTGCCTAAACAATTAGTCAATTCATAGATTAGTCTGCTGTATTTGCAGAAAATTAATCAACAACAATTTTGATTACGTCTGGAGAGATTTTAAAGTCATTTATCGAGCAAAAATTCAGATTATTCACTAGTTCTTTGTGTCACTCAGCTCAGTGCTACGTCATACGTTTTGTTGCTCTGACTAGTTGTACGTAGGTCTATCCAACTGCATCCAGGGCATTTTCGTCTGTGGCCATTGGAAATCGAAATTGAACTGAGAGGTTCCAGACTAATACTCATTTGTGAATTAGTCTGGTGATGCCAGGCTAGCTGCTTTTCTCCTTTTATATAATTTATATTTGTGAATTGGATATATACTGCTACTCTGGTATTGTTCTTGATTAAAGGCTCAACTCTTTATGGACTGTGTGTGTGTGTGTGTGTGTGTGTGTGCGCGCGTATGCGTGTGTGTGTGTGTGTAAGTAAGTGACAAATGAAAGGAAAGCAAGACTCCAGTTACTCCTGAACTTCCTACATCAGCTTATTACTTAAGCCTGTTGTCAGTTTCCTCATTACCAGTTGTATCTCTGTGTGTGTGTGTGTGTGTGTGTGTGTGTGTGTGTGTGTGTTACCTCATGGAGGCACGTGTATTGTACATGGTAGGGTGCCACCTTCTCCTCTCCTTCAATCTCCACACTGATCTGAAGGCGAATGGCACCAGACACCGCCGACTTATCTGTTCTCTTTTCTGCAAGTGGAGACGCACATGCATACATGCACACAAAACACACAAAAACACAATTACACCGAAGTCATACATCGCTCAGAGTTGAACTTAAGTTGAACTTTGGATCTAAGACGACAACTAAACCAAAGCGCTGCACGGCTAATGAGCAAATCCATACTCCGAAACACAAACACAACTACCAAATAAACACTCCCATGTACTCCACAAATACAGAATTACACACACACACGCACATACACACACTCACACGCACACGCACACACACACACACACACACACACACACACACACACACACACGTCTCCTATATTCCCATGGTTCTCAGTGACTACATACCCAGGTTGTACCAGACATCCATCTCTCCGCTCAGAGTTCGGACCTCGATGATGCTCTGACCCAAAAAGTCATCAGATTCCCTCTTCAGACGCTGCTTCACTCGCGACTTGATGTCATCGTCTTCGTCCCAAACACGCAGCTTTATACGATCCGATGAGTTGTGACACTCGCTGTGAAGACATATAATATAGTTTATGAAACGCTTTTATAGCTAAGTCTGTTAGACATACCTTAACTATATAGTTTAGAAAATATTATAGGCTTAGAGTTAGACAAAACTAACAGTAGGGCCAGCAATTACAAATCCGTCGGCTACTTCAGCACCATGGACAGCACCATGTACTTTTTACTCCACTACATGTATTCACGGCTATAGTCGTAGCATATAAGAGTTTACATTAAAAACATATGATGACTTCATAGAATATGATGTGTTATTCGACATTAAACTACCCAACAGAATATAAAATTGTTAAAGTAGTAAAATGTGCTTATTGGAATAATAATGAAATTATATATTCTATGCACTGAACGATGCTAGTTGGATCTGACAGTAATGAAACACAAATATACACAGGTATAATAATATAAGACATTATTAGTATTTTTACTTTTGATACTTTACAAATACTATTGATGCATTTTTATTATGTATGATTTTGCTATTATCAAGACCTTTGCTGATAATACAGTTTTTATTTATTTATTTATTTTTTTACATTGTGCTGTATTTCTACTTTTACTTAAAGGCACTGCACAACCTGCAACAATTTGCTAACAGGAGATCAAGGGAGTGTACACACACACACACACACACACACACACACACACACACACACACACACACACACACACACACACACAGTCCTGAGAAGAGCTCTAATCAACCAAACAAAGTGGGTGTGCACTGCAGGACCTAAGTAAAGGATCTGAAACTGTGATTGTGACAGTGACAGTGTTTTCCTGACACCTGGCCAGACCTCTGAGAGCTCCAGCTGAGATTTACAACCAGAAAGAAAATAACGAGCTGAACTTACAAGCTGTATTTTTCCTCCCAGACTGGGTTCAGGTTGCCGTAGATGGTCTTTGTTCTCTTCTTGGTCTTTCCAACTTGGATGGTGACATACGGGTCACTGGAGCCCGTTCTGTCCTTGGCCTGGAGACCCTGTGCACTGACGACTGATAACACACACACACACACACACACACACACACACACACACACACACACACACACACACACACACACACACACACACACACATACACACACAATGACTATGAAAATTGCATAAGAAAAACAAACACCTACTCGTTACCATCATCATTCTGTCTCATTCACTCACACACACACAAATACACACACAAACACACACACACACCAAAACACAAGAGTGTATCATCCCACGCAGTTATGCAAAGCCTCATAACACAATACTTGTGACTCACAGGCAGATGTTGAGTAACAACATTTCTCACCACACAACTGTTTTCACCCAATTGTTTTGCCCTTTCTGTGCAACAGGTAGTCAAAGAGGTCTAAAGACTTGAAGAGATGATGTGGCCTTGCTTTCAAGGGAAAACATCTGTCACCACAGATAGTATGCTTGGATTATACCAGCTGACATGCATATTTGCTGAATTTTAAATGGAATATATGCACTTTGTAGTCTGCATATTGTTTCTGTACATTTCTGTCAAGATAACAAAGCAATAAATGAAATAATAAGCAGTTTCTGTGACACTGTTGTGCTGATGCTCAAACAGCATCAACACAGCAAATGTGTTTTCCTTGAAGGCCATCTGTCTGGCTTCCATTGTATCCAAGTTAGGAAACACTTTTGATCAATGGAGATTAAAGGCTTATAAGCCAAGTCTGGAGACATTTCTTTGAGATGGAAGGTCAACAGGCACAAAGGAGGTTGAAAGAAAGTTGGTGAGTGTCAAAATGTGTTTGGGCTTGCTCAGAAAAAAAGGGCTGCAGGTGTTTTGATGTGCACTAAACATAGGGAGTGTGTTGTGCTTAAGAGGATCTTACTAATTTAAACCAGGAAAAGTACAAGGGAGCTTACTCATCTGCCAGAAATAAAGTGCCATCTACAGCCAATATTTTTCTAATTTTCCACATTGCAGTGCTTAAAGAAATTGCTTGACATTTTGGGGAAATTAATCACCTTCTGGCTGAGAGTTAGACAATAACCACTCTCATAGAGCTCAACAGTGGCGGCCCACTTTTTGAACAGCTCTAGTTCCGGAAGTGAACCAGAGCTGTTCAGACACAACAGACACTGTTTCAGCTTTTTGATTTCGTCACTTAACGCCAATACACATCAGTCCCTGTAATGTCTTTGCTCACAGTTCATTCAGTGTTGGTGACAGATGCATTTTATCTTTGCTAAAGGGAGTTTTGAATATTAATTGGTTCAGATAATCCCTAATGAAATCGATGAATTCTTCAAAGAGCGTTGTGTACAGTGTCTCCTGTCAGTCCACCCTCAAGTTCAATCACAACTTGGCTTAAATACAAAACTGAGTTTGAGTTGAAAGTTGAGTCTGAATGTATTATGCATAATAGACTGTGAAAAAAACTGTGATGAAAGAGCAAACATTTGCATATTTCAAACAACTTAAATGATTTATAGGTGCCTTTAAAAAAAAATGGTATAGTCTTTTCTCCTCCATGTGTGAGGGGACAACATTAACGAAAGCTATATGACAGATATACAAACAATATCAGGAGTGTATGATTTATCATTGTACTGAAAACCAAAATTCCTTTATAAGTGGTTATAAGTAGCCACATACGAGGATAGACAACTTAAAGGACAATTCTGGCGCAAAACGAACCTAGGGGATAATAACAGATGTGTACCCACTCTGTCGTTCTCTGCTACGAGAGAGAGAGCTACCGGTAGTCAATGCCGCAACACAGCCTCGTACTTCGGGAAACTGGTGGTGTACCTGCGGACATTGTGAAGCTATGGCCACCAAACAGGAGTGTCTGAGTTGCACGGAGTGGGACCTGTTGCGTCGCGATGCCCAAGAAACGCAGTGTTTTGTACAGTCTGAAGATTTCACCTCTCTGATAAACAGGGCTGTACTTGAAACTTTTTCGGCGACCCAGACCGGAGGGACCAGATGGACAGTTATCCACTGAGTAAGTACACTAGACAAGTTATGCAGAGTGCAATTATTTCAGATATATTGAGCAAATTGCTTTTGATTTTAGTTTGCATCGCCAGCTGTAAGTCATGACTGGTTTTCAAGACAACAACGGCGGCGGCATGTAAACATGAATGCGAGTGTCTTTATAATCTATCTTTTCAATAAACTGTCGGTACACTTACAAAGTTCTCAATGCTTCAGTTAACATTTAGGGACCCTCACTATGTTACCGTTGAAGTTTGGTGATATTCTGAGCCTTTTTAGTGGTATAACTAGCGATTTGTTTTTACGTTCCCTGTGCCCCGAATACTAGCGTTGTAAGCTAATCGGCGGTCCGCGCTAGCGTCTTTAAAGCTAGAAACTCATTCAATTAGCATGAAAACATGTCCCGGAGAGCAACAGAGTGGGTACACATCTGTTAATAAGCCCTAGGTTAGTTTTGCGCCGGAATTGTCCTTTAACAAATGTTCTTTACCAAACCTTTATAATGAAAGCGATTGATACCTTTAGGTACAATGGCAAATATTAATCTAGCCTGACACATTTTTGAAAATCTTTTAATTGCATATCAAAAATTGATTTGGTAGAATCTGTCAGTGTGTGGTCTGACCTTGATCAGCAGAAAAGTGAGTGACAACGACCAGCACATGACCATGAATGAATTTGAATCAAAGCGCCAGCTGAATGCCTGTCCCTGCATCTCCTCTTTAAGGGAGATCATCACCGGTGATCGGGGAGACAAGGTGTGATGGATGCCATGGCAACACTGCTGCCATTATATGGTGTGATGTGTTTGGTTGCTTTGGTAACAGCGGCAGTCATGTCTGGTAAAGGTCTGAGAATGTTTGTTCAAATTAGTGACGCTTGCAGATAAACAATTAAAGTTTCTCAACAGTTCAAAACAGACTGTCAGATGAAATAATGAACTTTCATAAATGTGGGATAGTTTCTTTTTTAAGGTATTTATGTGGGGAAACCTGACATGCTCTGGTTCAGCAACACTGCTTCACATTGTCACAGCTGCAGGTTTTCACAGCTGTCAACGTGCAGTGTTTCTTGAGGGTACCAAGGCTTACAATAAACCTTTGAGATTTACCATCAAGCTTTTACTAACACCTTCCTGGGATTTGAATGTGCAGCAAAACTGCTTTTCTAACGTTTAACCATTGTCATACAATTGTGCCCGAAAATGTGTTATGAGCCCTGCTTATTCAGCTTTTGAATAAATCTCAATTTTATTCAGTTTAACTGTCCCTTACTGTTTTTTACGCATCCGGCAAAAACTTAATTACTTTCACTTTGAACATACTACTTACAAAAAATAAATCATGCATCAACAGTGAGAATATAAGGCCGTGCAACCTTCACTCTGCAGATTGACTTCACACAGAGTGTGAAGTGAGTGTTATACACAACGTAGAAGTGTGGAAAACACTAAGCCACAGTGGGCTGTTGCTACAAGCATTGTGTACACTGATCACACAATATCAAGCAGGTTCATATGTAATGATGGAGAAAGATAGAGTAAAAGAAAAAGACTGTGAGAAAAGGCTCTCACTGTCTCTCACTGAACATCATGTTTGCTAATCAGTGTTAATAAATGTGGTGTTTTTGTACTTTTTTTGCACTGATTTTGTCTTTACTCAAAGTACAGACAAAATCAGTAATTATTATCAGTGATAATAGTTGGTAAACAAAGAGCGCCACAAGAGATTAAAAGAGACTTTCTTATGACAACTCAGGAAAGGACTGTGTAAAGACTACAGTAGATTTTTTCGCAGTCAATGTTCCCTATGGATTATTTAGGTAACTTTTCACGTTTTCCATTTTAAAGCTTAGAATTTACTGGACGTACTGTTGATGGTGATCTTGGCAGACCACTTGGAGGTGCCGTCCAGGACGCTCTGCTTGATGCTTTTCATGTGCTGGATGTGGATAATCTTGGTGATGTTGAACACCTTCCGGATCTCCTCAAAGATCTCCGGCTTGTTCCTCTCGCGGATCTTCATCCTGTCCTTCATAGCCATGATGATGTGCTGCGTTCGGTCCTCCGCCCCAGTCTTGGAGCTCTTCTCGGCTGCTCCTTAAGGCAACAAGGTGGGAGGAAATGGAGGAGAAGGGTGGTTGATGAGATCCAGAGGGTAAAGTGAAAAAAAAAAAACAGAACTAGAAACACAAGTGTGTTTTTCCTTTTATGTTTATCAGTATGGTATTCACGTAGATCCCTCAATTTTCCAGGTACCACCATCCCTCCTCACACTTTCTGCAGCTCCTCAAAACTACATCACAGAGCGAAATATATTTGCTCAGACATTTTTCTTTGCAAAGCTCAACTGTTGGAAGCTCTGGCATCAGACAGTTGAAAGGTAGCTGCAAAACACCATTTAATTTGAAGGCCAACTCCTGATTAGGGAAGTAAGTTTTACAATATGTACAACAGCAACGGCATTTTTAGCAGACTTTTCAGTCAGTCTACTCGTTCACAGGAAGCAATAATAAGCAATACATATTTTTTGGGTTGGGGTAAATCTGTATATGGTACAGAATATGGGATGTCTGGGCATGTTTTCTTATGTGTTTCAATTTTTAATAACTTTACTCACTCTGCAGGCAGTCAGCGTTCAGCAGCTCTTGGCATTTCTCGTGCACTTTGACCCCGCACTCCGCACAGCGCATACCCTGCCGGGCGATTCCCCACAGCAGACCCTCGCACTCGTAGCAGTAGGTGGGCGTAGTGGCCGTCCAGACCTCAAAATTGTGTGGCGTTGTGCAGGAGATTGGGTAGATCAGAGACTGCAGGGTCTTCTTGTACACATGGTTTTTCTGTTGGATTGAAGCGAAAATGAAAGATGAATGGATGGATGGGACAAAGGTAGAGGGTGTAAGAAAAGATAACGGCATAACAATTTTTCAAGGCACAACAGGGTATAGAGTGACAAGAGAGCATGTGGGATGAAGTGTGAAAAAGGTGAGTATGGACAGTGATTACAATAACACAATAAGACAACACAAAGGACAACAAGATGAATGACACAAATACAACCGAACAATGGAAAGGGAATGAATTAGTAACTTTGTCTGTAGCAATAACGCAGCATAGCTGTTGGAAAAATTCATTACATTTTGGCTACTGCTAAAATGATAAAAAAAAAAGAAAAAGAAAAGTGGTTTATACAACTGATTTATGTTTTTATAATTCTTAGCTTCTTTATTGATGAAATAAATTCTGCTGTTGTTCAGTGTAGGAGGAGAGTGGGAGGAGGTGAACACATCTCCACAGAATGAGAGGACACCTTGACTAGAAGCCCAGCTTGATTTAGTAAAAACTGAATTTGTATAGGGGGAATGTGAGTCGTTATTATTTTTCTTATTGTCACAGTAGAAATTGCAATATAGTGGTATGCATATAAGGGAACATTGTTTTCTCAAAGAAAAAATATTTTCTTTTGTTGTGGGTTTCATTGCTGTCATCTCTGCTTCTGGATTCACTTAATCTTCTTCTAACTGCTTTATTTATCTGACCTGTGTTGTATCAATTACTTGTGCCATTTGACTATATTTTTCTGTCCTGGGCTTTTACCTGATTCTATTACCTCTGATTTACTTCCTTGTCTCTGTAAAGCATTCTGTAGCTTTAAAAAAAAAAAAAAACCTTTATTGATAATAAGATTTCAACTATGGCTATATACTATTGTTATTGCCAGCGTTATTATGACTAAAACATTATGGATGAATGGATGGCTAAAAACAACTTTCATTTTGGCATCACAATTTCATGTTTGGTCCAGGTTGTCAACTTGAAAATATCTCCTCAGTGTCTGTGTCCATGAGTCAGGACAAAATGTTGCACATTTCTATACATATGCTACTTCCATCCGTCAGTATAATGTAATTATGGAACAGCTAACATTGTGTATATACATCTTTAAATGTCCCTGTATTCTGTGTGTGCAACACCCACCTGCACATCTGGTAAGTAATTACAGTCAGTAATTTATGCATTTCATCTACACACTACAAACACAGGACTAAAAATGCTTTCAATGTTTTATTTTTTCTCAGGAATCCTTTTTAGTGTAATTAAACTGTATAAATTGTAATCTTTCAAATGTGGCAGTTGCTTTGTTCTCCACTGCTGTATTCAGTGACCTACTTTATCCACTAAAATAATTCATGTTTCCCTTATATAATATAGTTGCCATGACTAATCATGACTTGACACAGTACAGAAGGAAAGCCACAAAACCAACTATATTAAAAAATAGTAAACAAACCTAAAACGTCATCCTGTCAGGGAAACCTTGCTGCTCCTGAAACCTGCCTAAAGTTGACTCAGCAACCTACAGTATAATGGATCTTTAACAAACAGACCAACAATACGGCTACAACATAATGACAGCAGGAGTGTGTGTGTGTGTGTGTGTGTGTGTGTGTGTGTGTGTGTGTGTGTGTTTGTGTTTGGCCACTCACAAGCTCTTCGTCTTTCAGGGAGGTCCGTGTGGCCAGTGTGTGAGCAAGTCCAGCTTTCCTGGACTGTATCATAGACTGGAGAAGAAAGAAAAAGCATCAGCCACAAAGAAAAAGAGAAAAGAACAAATCAAATATAACTGTCAATTCCCTTTGTGATGTTGGGCTCTTTGAAGGTCATGGAAACTTGCAAAACAACACAAGTTTTTCTCCTCGGTTTGAACACACTTTTGGAAACACGTCACACATCTCTCCTTTATTCCCTTCTTGAAGACAAACATTCACACGTTTGTACTATATTTGTGTATTTGTTTCTCATCTTGGGAAATAGGCTTATTAGCTTTCTCGCAGAGAGTTAGATGAGAAGATCGATACTACTCTTATATCTGTCCATTTAATAAGCTACAGCTAAACAGCTGGTTAGCTTTGCACAAAGACTGAAAACAGGGGGAAACAGCTAGCGTGACTGTGTCTAAAGATAACAAAAGACAGGTGGGCTGCCGTCACAGGAGGCAAGCATAGACTGTGGCTTCATTTAGCCCGCCTCAGCTCCATCCACGCACCACCTCTTTGCCCATTTTTGGATTAGCCAACGTCAGGCCCTGCCAAGATGGCAACGGCCAAGATGGCAAGGGCCGGAGACACTATGTCCATATTTTATACAGTCTATGGACAAACTGTAAAACTGTAAAACTGAAAATTCACGGGCAGTTAAGTGCCAGACTGTTTCTTGGCAGGAACCAGTAACTTCTTGGAATTACCACTAGTTACCTTGCAACTGCTCAGAGCCAATAGTCTATGAGCTTTAGAGGTGCTGCTTTGTGGATTTTGTTACCTAGAGACAGAACCAGGCTTGCTGTTTCCCCCTGTTTCCAGTCTTTGTGCTAAGCTAAGCTAATCACAGGCTTGTTTTGGCCTTATATCTAATGGACAAACATGAGAGTGGTATCAGTCTTCCGCTTGGCCAGAAATACCTGTATCCCTAAATGTCAAACTATTCTTTTAAGAAAAGTACAGCACAGCCTTCGTTACAGTTTTCCTTTAACAGATTCCCTAATATTTTGTATCATGCCCTATAGTGTTGTGTAATATTTGTGGATCTGTGGATGAGGAGAGGCACTGTCCTGTTGCAGGACGTTTGCCCCGGATCTGTACAGCCTTTCAACATCTCCAGCATAAACAAAATACTGAAGTTCAAAAGCATTATTCAACCTACAGCAGCACTTTAAAGCTGTGATACACCTGAGAAATGTCCTTGAAATAGAAGCACAGCTCTTTTTTTAACCCAAAGCTGCTCACAGCATCTCACCAAGGCATCCTGCCAGTCATAATTAAGTCGAACTGCCATGTATTTGATATACAGTAGCACTCAGTGATTTATTAGCTCATTACAGTATAGCTCTTCAATTTAAGAAAGTGTATTTCAATGAAGTGCAATAAATCTATAGTTGGTGTATTTAGATATGTTTCATTCATTCATTGTACATTTCAAGAAGGTGGACATCAAGCCAGGTCACAAAAAATAAGTCTAGTTTACAGGATAAAATCAAATTATTCAGGATCAAAGGTTTAACTGGACGTAGGATACTCCCATTCATTGTGGGTGAAGATGCTAGACCAAGGGTAAAGTGGTCTGTTACATGAGAAATGTTACAATTAAAGCCATCCATAATTAAAAAGGGGGGTTGTGGGGTGTGAAGTCTGAAGCCCAGGAACACCTGCAGCATTTTAACAGAACCACACAGATTACGAAACATATTACAGACGGTAGTGCTTAGTGAAGTGCTTCATCTCTCCAGCTATGGCTCACCAGGAATATACAATATACAATGCTGAGACATTTTGAGCTCCAGATTATTTTAATACTTCAACAGTAAGCTTCTTCTTATCCATTCTGACAGCTACAAGACCACAGAAGAAGACATGCTATCACCTTACAGGAGAAGAAATTAGGGTACAGAAGCTGACCAGCAGGGGTCTAAAAAATATGAAGCGTTGTCCAGCAACAATGTTGAACAACATGGACCGGGTGCCATGCTCCTTTGAGTTTTTAATTAGGGCACCTTAAATTATTGTAAGTGACAAGAAAGCCTAAAACTCATTTGCAGGAGCAGGAAAAAAATGAAATCCCTGTTCTAGATTCGTACGCTGGCCACTAAAGTGCTGACCAACCTCATGTGTGTAACCCTACCAACATGTTGACAATAGAATCAAACTCAGGAAACAAACTGCTGACTTTTATCAAAACTAAATATGTTAAGTGATGCTCTAACCTTCTCAGCACATATTTTCTTTCTGGTTAGTGAGAACTTTTGATCCTTATAATAATAAATGGAATATCACAAACCACTCTGTCATAGCTACACTATTCTATTTATTTTATATTTATATTGTGGCTTCATAATATCTTCTATGTGCCGTTTGCTTCTTCGGCCAGTTATGGTTTTATCTCCAAATTAATTCAGTTTCATCTGCACAATTGTGTGTTTGTTCATCTCTCTCCTGTCTGTTTTTCTTTCTCTTCATGATTTGTGTAAGCTGATATACTAAACTTAACAAAGTTGGACTAGATTTTATATCTTTTCAACCTCATGGGTCATTTTTCGCTCAGACTTCTCCTGTTGAGAGTGTGCTCTTCACTCTGGAGTACCCACATCAAATCAAAGGAGACACGTTTTTTTAATCAGATGAGTCAAGTTTCTTAGATCTCAGCGACAGGATATTCACAGCTCTAACCACTCAAACACTCTGACATACCGCAGCCAGTGGATGTACATCTGAGGCTCCCTTAAGTACTTCAAAGTAAATGTTAGACTGAAGGGAGAAAAACACAATTTACCATAACATTTATCAGCATTTGTTTGCTTAGAGAAGCAGGTGTGTTATTTAAAAAAGTGGAACTATTAACTTGCTAAATCGTAGCAAGACAAAGACAAACCTGTTAATTAAAAGACTTTCGAGAAAATCAGAGAAAAAGCCTCTGTGAGCATCAATCGGCTGAGGGAAGGCTGAAAGCATTCATGAGAAGAAATTGATTTTTCTTGTGTTTGTCAGAACATTTTGAAATATGGGTGAACAATGACTGATATTTGTATGAGTGTGTCCGTGCATATTTGTGCATGTTCATACTAACGCACATAAGAAAACGTCACACAGAGCAGATTGAAATGCTTTGCAACAATTGGGATCATTAGAGAGTTTAAAAAACCATCAAACAAATGGTAAAACACGGCAGCTGAAATCTCACTTGTCTTTTACTCACCATAGCCTGAGGGCCGACGGAGGGAGGGAGACAACATGGAAAGAGAACAAGAAGAAAGAAAAGCTTAGAGACAAACACACAGGTTCCCCGCTGAGAGGATCAGCAGCATTCACCTTACTATTCAGTGCTCGCAAACTAATTATTACACAGTGGATGCCACAGCAGAAGTGATCCTTCATACATTTAATCTGTACTGGATGTGGCCTACAAAAAAACATTCCTGAAGGAAAAAATTGGCTGATTATAACATGTCAAACTCTTGTGTCACACAGCCAGCTTGTTAACATGACTTTTCTCTGCTACCTCCAATGCTAAAGCCAAAGTTAACCAAAGGTGACAGAGCAACGAGGAGCAAAAACTAACAGGGTACACACAGGCAATCCAGCAGTATATAAGAAACCAATACATTGTGTAAATGTACATTGTGTTACTAGTATAGGAAACAAAATGAAAAATAAAGTCAAGTCAAGATAGATGAAAGCTATGATTGGTTTGAAGATTAATCAATGTTTACTCTCTACATCTCTGTGCACATGGATGATTTTATAGGTGGTGAATATAAAAATGAAAATATGTGCCATTTTTTATGTTAGGCAGCATAATGTGATGATATACAACTGTTCAACTCAGTGGGAAATATTCAACGAGAGGTGAACATCTAGGAGCACAACCGGAGAACAATCGGATGTTAATTATTAAGGAGCAATGTTTCCACTCAAAACATGCTCAACCTGGAAGTCCCCCAAAAAGACTTTTGGTCAAAATGAAATAAACCTCAATCAGTCAAACCTGCTGAGAGGTTTCGATCAGAGTGTGAAATGTCACCAACAGTATTAACTCAGTGTCGAGTTTGGTGAATAATGCATGGATTTGTGAATTTGTTAACATTGTTGTTGCTTGTATTAAGTAAAAAACTACTAACCAACCAATCTGATGTGAAGTGATGTGACAGCACTGGCATTGTGAACCTGAGAGGCGCAGCATGACTAACCTGGTATTTCTCAGCAGTAGAAAACGGAGAGCATCTCCACCAACGTTGGCTAGATAGTCATGTTTACCAGCTGACACATTTTCAATATAAACCACATCATGTAAATAAAATGACTTAAAGTAGTCATGTTTTCAGATGTTCAGTGTAAGTATGCAACATACACAAGACCATCTTGACTGTGTCTGTAATTAGTGACTTAAAATAATTTTACTTAAACAAATCCTACGTTTGGAGGACGGTCATTGTACTGTACTGTATACTAGACCTGAGTCACCCTGTTTGCTTTGACTTTTCTTTTTGATTTAAATTTTTTTTATCTTTTTCTTTTTTTCTTTTTTATGACTTTGATTCTCATTTAAATTTACGAGCCGACTGCATCACAAACGCTACTACTTTCTTCTGTGAGTTTTAAACATGGACTGTATAAAAAAAGTTTTAAAGCGCTCCCAAGCGCTGCAATGCTCTCCCTTCTCTTCATTGAAGCCTCTATGTTTCCAGGCTTGTGGTGATGCGCAATGTGCTATAGATGCCAAAATAAATCTATGTTTGGTACTGCCAATTTGTTTTGTTTTGTCATTGTTCATGTGTGCAATAAACACACTTTGTGAGAAAAAAATCGTGGCAGAAAATCGTGATATCAATTCTAAGCAAAAAAATCGTGATTCATATTTTTCCCCGAATCGTGCAGGCCTACTGTATACCTGTGTGACAGGACTTCATCTTCATAGATACATGTACAACCTTTTTTAAATATATAAATATAATCCTAAAATGTTCCTCAATATAGTGTTCAATTGTTTGTTTGTTTTTTTATATATAGGAGGACAGTTAGTTTAAGGTTTAGTGAACAACATACTTCCTTCTGTCCTTGCTTGTACAATTTTTTTCCACTCAGTACAGTACATTGAGTTATTTTTTAATTTGGTATTTGGCCAATTTAGATAAGAAATAAGATAAGAAGCCTTTATTGTAAATATATTGCAATGATTAAAACAAAATTGCGAGTGCCCCTTCCAGCGGTGCATAAAAGAAACTAAATTGCAAACATCCAATTGTTCAATTTACAACAACAACAAAATCCTGAGCCTGATCATATTTAGTTTAAGGCGTGTAAAAAAGGCAAGGTTCTGTTTAGGTGAAAATTCATGTCAGGAGACAGTGATGTGACTCACCAGTTCACTAACAAGTGGAATGGGCCTCCTCTTGCGGAGGTCTGGCATGCTGTCAATGCCAAACGGAGTGTTTCCCCTTTACAAACACACAGAACCAAATAACAAAATGCACTGATCAATATTTAAATAAAGAAAATCCAGATACTGACACAGGTAACCAAATGCTCACACACACACACACACACACACACACACACACACACACACACACACACACACACACACACACACACACGCACCAAAGGGTGTTTACTGACCCTGGCTTGGCCCATGGGTGCTTGCTGGGATCCGCATCTTGATCTCGGCTCTGAAATAAAATGTGAAAGGTCACAAATTTAGCCATTTGAAGGCTGGCAGGCTTCATTGGTTTTCTGATGTCATGACACAGGAGCATGCACAAGCACAAGAGAAACAAGAAAGTGAGAAGAAAGAAACAGGAGAGAAACACTGCGACTGAACTGGGTTGGTTGAGTTTCAGAATTGTATGCGAAAGAGGGCATTTCAATCAATCATGTTGCCCCCATACATATATGAGCATCATAAACCTGGTTTGCCTTGTAAAGTAAACACCCACCGAACCACACATGCTCCCAGGAAACGTACACCGAATATTGACTTTTGCTTTCTCTTTCTTTTGTTTGACAGCTAGTAAAGAAAATGCCACAATGGCAGTAACAAAACATGCTAACATGTCAGCCTGACAGACTCAACATCAATATTATTTTTCATCAATATTGTGTCCCTAATCAATACTGACCTATTCCTGTATGGCATTGTTATAAGTAGGACAGGAACAACAAATATTCTTAATAGGACACAGATGCATTAAAGCTGACATCTCGTAAAACTTGAAGCTATTTCATTAGCTTTTAATTCAAACACAGTACTTTCAGGATTAAGTGAACATTTTCCAGAAACTGACAGAAAGCAATATAAACACAATTCAAAGAAAAAACAACTTCCTTTAGGGTGTCATGTTAATAAAAGAGATAACCTGATCTCCATCTTGACTTCCATCTGTTAAACAGCATAAGAGAAAAAAGAAATAGACAGAGAAGAAAAACAGTCATGGACTAGTTTAACTCATCAGGTCAAAATAACAAGACACACACTCTATTATTAATTTTGTTATAAATGCTTGGGTAATGTGAAAAGCAGCTGCGCCATTGAGTTTTTTTTTTTAGATAGAAGGGGTCTGAGGTCATAAATGTTTTATTAACATGTATAATTTATCATGAAAATGACTCTTAATATTTCCCTTCTCCTTCGTCCTTAATGTCAGGCTTGCTTTCCAAGGAGATAATTGATGTTTTCTAATTCAGCAAATGGCTACTGCTGGAGCCTCGGAGAGGAGTAAGGGACTCCTGAGTGGCAGGTGATACATTACTCTCAAGAGGAAAGAATATTATAGTAGCCAATCAGCAGAGACCGTTTGGTGCAGTAAATACCTAAGGGACTTTTCAGTATGGGGGCTTATTCATAACATGAACATACCCAAAGAGGATACTGACGGTTATCCTTTTATCAATGTACACATAGATTAAAGAGAGACAGATCAATGAGTTTCAGCAACAGTGAGAGGCTCTGATAACAAAAAGGTGGGGTGGAAAAGAATGTTTTTGAGCAAACAAGCTAATACATTTATGATCACTAAAAGTTAATAATGTATATCAATTTCAACATAAACTGAGTCACGCAAAAAAATTTAAATACCAAAAAAAAAAAAAAATAACAATGCTCTTTAGCCCTGAGGGCTGTCTATGGCATGAAATGTGGGAATAACTCACAAAAAAAGAAATAAATATGTATTGTAAGTACCTATATTTAGCTCTGTGACTCAAAAGTAATAAATGATTCATTTATTGAAATAAAATGCATGTGATGAAACAAAAGATGATCAACCAGACCAACTTAAAATCCAATGATGACTACCTGGTTCAAAGTCGTCCTGAGAGAAGGTGGACATAGTCATACTGGCGAGGTTGCGCCTGGTCTCCCTCTTCTCCCGCAGGATCTGCTGGAAGGTCCTCAGGCATTTTAGCCTGCGTTCATCCATCTGGCTTATCTCCAAGGATGGCTTTGCTGCATCTCCTTCTGCTTGGCCTTCTGGGCCCACAGTGTCTGTGGTGGGTTGCTGTGGCAGTGGCACCTCAGTTTCTCCCTGCTCCTCCAGTTTTGCAGGTTCATCAGCCAAAAGGGAGACCGAGAGGGATTCTGCAGTGGTGCATTGTGAAAGCTGGGCTTTAATGGTCATATATGCAGGACCATCTGCAGGACCTCCAGGAGGTTGTTCTGTAAGGCCATAAGGTGGAGGCAGCATTGAAGTGCTACTGGTAATTGGGTCAGGGCAGACTGAAAGTTCTTCTGGGAATGGTGGAATATTGTCCAAACAAGGAGGGTGTTGGCAGGTGTCTGTAGACTCCAATGTAAGGCTGTTGTTGGCTTCTTTAAGCATAGGCTCCACAGAGAAAACATTTAATTTGTCTAGAGTATTGTGTTTGCTCAAATCCCCAACAGCACTACTACTATCAAGCACATCACCTTTCAGGGTTTCATTACATGTTTTTTCAAATTGTGCCTCATAGCATAAAGGTTTTGAAGGCAACTCATCTGTAGGCAGGTCAGAAGGCATTGATATTTCAAAGTCTGCTTCTTGGGCTCCAGGTACTTCAATTTTGCGCAATGCTCCCCGTAAGGCAGAGCTAAAATCAAGTACAGCTCGACCTATGCGCTTAACATTAAAACCACCAGCTTGGACATCTGCACTGACAGAGTGAGGAAGTCGGTTTTCTAAGATTTGGTTGGTGGCTTCAGTCTCTTGGATGAATGGTCTATCCACATCAGCTACAGTGGTACAGAAGGAGGCCTCAGTCCATGTCATTGCTGAAGACTCTTCGTAGGCTAAATACGTTTCCTGATAGCTATCGACATGACAGTCTGTCGTGTAGCTCAGGTGATTTGATTGCCCATAGTCAAATTCCTCTGCTTCTCCGTGTTGCCCATCAACTGAATGGTAACCAGAACTTTGAGGGTAGGAAAAATCAGCAGCACATTCGTATCCCACAGTGGGCTTTTCAAGGTTGATATCTGTTGGAACATTAATCCCAGACTGGGTTTGAGGCCTTCTCCTCCGTGAATGCCACTTCTCCCTGCTAGAAGTGCTGGCAGGTGAGTTGTAATGTTTCCCAGAGCGAAGCGAGAGATGTTCTGGGCTTCCTGTGGAACACTGCCCTGATGTACCATATCCATCTGCACCTCTGTAGTGATCCCAGCTACCAGCTCCTTCACAGCAAAGAGGGTTCTCACCTCCATGCTCCTCCAGACTTATGTCCCTCTGATAAGCAGTTTCTCTATGCCATGCAGATTGCCCAGAGGCACTATGTGGTGGAACAGTGTTAGACCAATGTTCCTCCCCATCATTAGCTCTTTGCTGCTTCCTTCCATGGCTAGATGATGGTCTCTCTAGGTCTGACTCACTATGACCAGAAGACAAGGAGCTAGTGCTTGGACAGCTTTGGCCATCATGCCTTTCAAAATAACCAAAACTGAACTTTCTTGCTATCGCACCTACTAGGATATCCGAGCTATGGTCAGAGATGTCCTCTGGTTCCTCTAGTTCCTGATGATCCACTGATTCAGCAATTGGGGACACAGAAGACTCTTCCGCCCTTGATAGCAGTAATTCTCCATGGATGCTATGACGCTCCTTGCAGACTTGGGGAAAAATATTTGAAGCAGACTTTGGCATTGCACTACCTAAACTGCCATAAGCACTAGCAGGCCTTCTGCGGGTGGATGGTCCATCTTTGCACCCTACCCCTGACCAGGTACCCGCATGTATCCCTGAGCCAGCCTTGTTGCTAGAACGAATGCCCTCGATCTCCAACAAGACAGCATCTACACAAGATGACACTTCCTCAACTGACCCTCGAACTGAGGTCAGGTAATCCCTGAGGTCCGAGATTTCCTCCTGGATCTTATTGATCCCCCTCAGCTCTTTAAGAATGTGCTCAATGATAGCACTTGACTCCTCCTCTTGATCTTCATCCTCTTCCAGCAGTGTACCTGGGAGAGTTCTGTTGAAGTTGTAGTCCACACAGTCACCAGTAGAAAATGGTCTCTTTGGCCGAATACGGGGTGAAGAAAAATCCCCTCCAGCTGCTCCTGCAAATTTAGTACCATTCATGTCTGGGCCTATTGGTCTGTCGTGCGGGGATGATTGCATCTGCTCAGGTGCTGCCCGAATTTCACCCTCAAAGGAGATTCGTTTCCGATTTACTGGGGATCTGCAGCTTTTATGCTGTAAAGTGCATGGTATTCTTATACATCCCTCTCTGTTCAGCTCCACCTCTCCCACACATGACGGCCCCGGTGCTACTCCATGTCCTTTACCGTTAGACACTTTTGGAGAATAGGCTTCAGCCCTGGGGATAACCTTTGGATATCTGCTTCTGTGCTCCTTTCTGCCCTCCTGTGTTTCCCCATCTTCCTCCACCTCAATACCTCCATAATCAAATTGGGAATCTGGGACATGGTGGTCTGCAGACCCTTGCAAGAGACGATGTATTTTACCACGTATGACCAGTGCTACCCTGGGGTTTGGAGCTCTCTTTTTGGGTGAATGGACTTTTGCCTTTGTGCCTTCTTTAGGAGCAACACCTGCTCCATGTTGTCCATTGAAGCGATTTCTGGAGAACATATTTCTCAAGAGAGCAGCCTGTCCTCATCTAGTTTCCCACATTGTTGTTGGGAGTTACAATCAAAATGATCACGGTACCATAGTTCATTATCAAGCCTGTTGAAAGCTTATTCAGCCAAACCACTCAATGTCAGTTGTCCATGACTAAAATGGGAAGACAAAGATAACATTGTTGTAAACACTAAAAACTAACATCTAAGTCAATTGAAAACTTTGGGAAAAAAAGAAGACATTTGAGGAATTACATTGTTATTATTAATTATATTCCTTCTTTAATGAAGATGAACCTCTTAGCCAACATCAAACAAATAGTACTATCGTGCTCAGATCTAATACGTCAACTTTTAAAGTATAACATCAAATAGAATGTTTAAAATACAAAACACTAAAGTATGTGTTGTGCTCCCAAACACATTTCCTCTCCTTGTCCAGAAAGCAGAAGTGACATAATTTATGTATAATACAGCATGCTAATATCAACATATGTTGAAATCCATACCAATCCAGGGAACTTGCAGTTTGTGTTTGTGAATATAAAATTGACATTAGGAACGTCACTACTCTGGTAAAAGTGTCTCATCATGTCGTATATATATACTTGACCACAATCCTCCAATCAACCTTACAGAACACACTGACCATATTAGTTAAATCTGAATAGTTCCCCTGCTAAACATCAACATTATAGTTAAATTGTTAGGTAGGATCTATTTACTGAATGTATATACGTTCATATTAATAAACTGAATTCTGGATGGTTCTAATATCAATAGCATATATTAGTTGCATAAATGCCGAATGAAAGGTATATCCAGATAATGAACATGGCATGCATCTTGAAGTTCAACAGGAAATGGAGAGTACGTCATAGTGACGCATGTTCTAGTTCATCGAAAGGCAATTCAGCTCTCAAGACTTTCATTAAATCTAATAATGAAATTATTCTTTTGTTAATTTAAAATTCAATTTCGGATGACTATAGTAGATTGTCAACACACAGGCTCTTGAATATTCTCTCTCAATTTTAGGAGATGCAAACAGACCAAATTCATCAACATTTGACCAGGTCAGAATTCACAGAGAATTTGACCAGAATTGCATAAACCACATGCTGAAGTACATTAACACCTATAATCACACGTCAAAAATGATATCAATCTGAAGTGGACCCTAAGGCGGACAGGAAAGATTGTAGCCGATCTCTCTCCCCCCGGACACAAACTGCTTGAACCCATCCCCTCTGGCAGGATGCTGCGGTCCATCAGACCAAAACCACACGCCATAAAAACAGTTTCTTCCCCTCAGCAGTCAGCCTCGTTAACAAGGCCCCCCTGATCCCCACTGACATTGAATCTTAATCCTACATCCTGTCCTCTGCATATTCTATATATTCTGAACTTTTGGACATTCCTCAACATTTTTGACCATCCTGCACTAAAGCCATACAGCCTTTTTTTTCCTAATGTTAAATAGTTATATGTATGTGGTATGTGTTTCTGTGTATGTGTTTCTGTGCACCATCAACCAAGGCAAATTCCTAGTAAGTGCTACTTATTATATATGTATAGGTAACATATTGCAATAAACCTTTTTCTGATTCTGATTCTTGAGAAAATAATTTACACATTGGACATGATAGATGAGCCAGTGTTAACCAGCTTTAAACTTTCATTCTCAGGCTTTGTATGTTTTTCTTACTTGCTGTTAAAATTTTATAATAAGCATCACTTTTCATGAAAACACTCCAAGCCCGGGGTAGTCTTTGCCTTTCCTCTTGATGAATGTTAAAGTGAAGGCAGGCATATTAGTTAATGAGGACTTATTATAGAAGCTTTGAGGCACATGTTCTACACATTCTTTTACCACGAAAAATGGTGGTTAACAATACATTTTTTATTAAACAAGGAACAATATGAATTGGTGCATCTACTAGCAAGGGTGTTTTGAAGGAGCACACAAAAATAAGTGACTTGTACAAAACTTTGCGTTTACGGAGTATGAAAAATCCTATAATGATGGAGAGCACTGAATTCGGGAGTTTTAAAGCTAAATTAGCAACATGATATCATGACTTCGCGTAAACATACACGGCACTTTCTAAGTGTTATCTGTGTGCATTATGAGCTATCTGCGTGTATGTCTACGCAGAAGAACGGGATGTTCCATTTGGAGCTATCCGCGTGTATGTTTACGCCGTGAAGAAGAATGTCACTGAGGCTATTCCATATTAGGGCTGCAACTAACTATCACTATCAGTTAATCTGCCTATTATTTCTTGATCAAATATTTGTTTAACTATATAGTTACATGCCACAATCATATGAGCTGACATAACATCTGATATCTGAGCTGAAATCTTATTTTGTGCGACCAACAGTCTAAAACCAAAAGATATTTGATTCACTGACACACAAGATAAAAAAAGTAGCAAATCCTCTTAAATGAGAAGCTGGGACTAGAGAATGTTTTGCATTGTCAGTTGAAAAATAATATAAATATTCAATTATTAAAATATTTGGCAATTATTTCTCTGTCGACCAACTAAACCCCAGCACTTTCAAACTACAAAGAAAATTAGTTACACTAACAAATAGATTTCAGATATATGGGAAATGTTTAGAAAATTCTGTTTATGATTCTAATGAGACACATCGAAATAAATATGTTGTCTGGTGTAGTTTAGAAATGATGCAGAAGAAATCATAAATACAACTTAAATGGATACTGTTTGGCAAAGACAAACTTTCACACACACACATAAGGTAAGTCCAATATGAGAAATGCTTTAATCACCCTCTCCCCTCTAAATCACAACCCATTTCCTTTTTTTTTTGTTATTGCTTGTAAAATGTTATCTTCTTTCTTTGGCTCATATTGTTTTTGAATTAATATTCCAGGCACTTCTGTTTTGCGTGATCTGTCTGTGGTCAACAGGAACTGTAACTTTTTAATATTAGTTGTTTGAAATGTTGATAACCAAGACACTGACACCACCGTCTCTTTGCTCAGTAGCCAAATTAAATGCTTTACATTTAAATCTGATTATTATTACTATTATTATATATTAAATAATGTATTGTAGTGTGTTATAACACAAGTGTTTTCATGTTTTTTTTTTAATGCTAAGCACTAAGGGGATACATGTTAGACCACAGCCAACATTTCGTCTCACTTATTATTTAATATTTAAGACTAGATTATTTAGACTAGATACCTAAATTCTATAGTTTTACTGTAGCCTAGCAGTTTGGATAAACCCATAAGAGAGTAAAAAATCTGACCAGAACAGTCATTCTTCATCGCATTCTGCCACTGTAGTAAGTTCTAGTAAAAGGAACAATGACAAAGAATAAGTATTGTTAATTTCATTTAAAGAGATTAAAGACGATTTTGGGAGCTGTACTGTAGAAATGGAAAGCTAGTGAAGGAGGGGTTGTGAATACCGAATTAGGATAGAAAAATGTAATACAGTGAAACTTAAATCAATCACAACCTGAGGGCAGACCAGCCACCACATTAAGGCAGATGTGTTCCAAATCTGCTTACATAAGTTACTGCACTGTAGAACTCAAAGTACAGGAGCTGCAAATGAGCACAAGTTTGCCGTTTTCAACTATGAATGTATGAATATATAAAAGGCCCTGAAACCGGTCCTTTTTTCTTAACCAGCAGACAGTATCAGACTGAGAATCTTGAATTGTGTAGTTGGAGGAGTTATGATGGGTGTCATTCCTTGGTTCGGGATGTAAAAGTCTAGTTAATTGTCTACATAGACAATTTTAGGCGACCAAGACTTGGATTAGCATGAAACTCCACTAGTTGAAACATCAGTACAGAAGATGAGCAACTGTGCAAGAAAATGTGGTTATAATAATACAAAGTCAAAGGCACAAGCCTGTAGACATATAAAAAACAAAAGAGAAGTCAACTATGACCCAAGGAATATGTAATTCACATTATCATTCACTGAGTTTAAAATTATATTACATGTGCCACTATTTGCATAAAGATAAAGATGACACACTCATTCATAAGTTTAAATATGTGGTCAATGTTGGATACATTTGGCATCTACATGTTGTTTCCAACAGCAATAACAAAGCATTCATAATGTGGCTTCTTATGCCTATCTAGTTACTTATGCATGGCAACAGTAGCTGGGGCTCATGGGTACTGTAGAATTTAGATCTATCCATCATACCAGCCAGACAGAACCGCTGTCAATCATATCTGACCAAACAACACTCACACAGTCCTGATGATAGCCGAGTTTTGAGTGTTAAACACTTTCCACAAAAAATTAAATGTTGCTTATTTGGTCACAAATAACAAATGTCATATAGAAATATCTAAGTTTTGAAACCTCATTTTCAGGAGCTTTACCTGACAAACTGACAACATGCTGCAGCTCACTGAGCCTTAGGGGTGACCATGGGGGTGATGTTTCTTCAACTTTTTCTTATGGCAGAAAAAATATGGTGATGTTTTTGCTGGCAGCATCACCACCACTGCTTCCCACTGGTTGTTTTTTTCCCCCAGGAGCATGGTAGAGAGCAGCTGGCTGATGGCAGGTTAGGAACCCCATCATCCCCATCCAGCCCTACTGATTAGAGAGCTTCAGAGAGGATGGGAGGAAGCTCTGGGCAGGTGCAAGGGTCTCTTAACCATGTCAAGACTTCAAGACCTCTACAAATACAATGCTTGTTCTGTTTCTTTGTGCAACCCATTCATGCTCAAAGCTCTTATTATCAAAACCTACAATTTGCATGACATTAAAAAACAAAGCTCCTTTATATTATTTAGTTAATTCATCTCTCTGCATTTCCTTTACATTATTCTTATTATTTATGTCTTCTTGTTGGCAACCCTCCCTTGCTTTCTTTCTCAGTCATTTCACATTGGACATGACCCAAAGGTGAAACTCATACTCGAACCAACAGGGGAGATTTTCTGAGTGTCTGCTTCAGTGCCAGCAAATGACAAGGATTACTTTGGAGATTTACCACTTCCACTCTGATGAATAATGCTGCGGCACGCATTCATGTCATAGCAGAAAAAGTGGCTAAGAATGACACGTCAACTTGGAATGGCCACATCTAAAATAACAGTGGTTAAGGTCAATTACTCCTTGTTTTTTATGAGGTTAACAGATTGGTATTATGCTTTTCTGAAAGATCCAAAAGGGGGAAAACACATCAGATTTGTTTGATTTACAGCTTTGTTTCCTGCATGTGTCCATACATGTAGCCACAAGGTGATATTGTTCTCTATCAGCACCTCATATTTCACATTAAATCCAATATGGCATGAATGTGGAACGAAACAGCTTTCTGAAACTTGAATACAACTAGTGTGTCTCTACTCTTGGGTACAAGTATTATTACCTTATTGTGACTTCCAAGTGCATTCATAGTTAATGATTTGACGCATGTGGCTGTAAATTTGGAGTAATATGTTAAATAAATGAGGACCATAGCTTGGAATGAGTCGTAGATTTGGCTTCCAAGACCGTTGTCCTTCTTCCTCCCTGTTTGTTAGCCTCAGTGCATAATTGTTAAGTGTGGAATAGAATAGAAACTTGCCTGGCTGTGGGCCAATTTCCCAGGATTGAGCAGCATTTGCACACAACTACAGTTTAATTTCATTGGTCTGAAAAAAACCTTCACCATTATGATTAGCTGCAGTTTAGTATTTAGTTTGCTCTTTGTCCAATTACAAGCAGACTGGGGCAGATAAACCACAGCCACTTGGACATAAGTATTTTGTTTATTGGACGAGAGTTTAGTATACTGACTTTCTGTGGGGTTAGGGATTTTTTCAAACCAAATGCGATACTAATTTCAATTGTTTAAGCAAAGCGTAATGGACTTGGCTACATTCTTTTCTACAATTGAACAATTCTGGGCTCTATAGGTAAGAACACATGGGAAAATAGCTGAATGTTAGATACTATGAATGTTAGGCCGTTTGTCAGTGCCATACAATGCAGATGAGATGGCTCTTCCAAAATTATTATTTTGAAGTATTTGAAGAATTTATTTGTAAAAAAATAAAATAAAAAAAGAAGATAAAAGCCATTGTAAAAATGAGTGCACAATAAAAATAAAGAAATATGATAAAAAAAAAGATATCTTATCAATGCAACCCAACACCAATTTGATATTAAGGGTTAAGGTCTCATTGAGTTTAGGTAGTGAATATACTTTGGTTAACATTGGACAAAGATTGTCTTTTTGGCTAAAGAAGATATTGTTACGTATTAGTATGAGACACAATTTGTACACCAACCAACCACTCCTCCCCAAACCTTCATCTAAGACTTGCAGCAGCACACAAATGTCATGCTGCTTACACCTTAGCTATACAGAGCCACAATCATTATTTACACAACTGCATGGGGGACTTTGTCAGAAAAACAAATGTAGGTAATTTTACTTATTTGTTTGAACAAATGACTAATGTGTTGTTCCTGGTAAGAATAATAAAACTTTATCCAAAAAACATGGAACGACTCAATGTACATACAATGTAGTATTATTTCCTGTAGGTGAGGCAGGTACTGATCTACCTCCTAACAAACAACATCACAATGATGTTAAAAGAAAAACAAAAGCAACTGATCAGTTTCCTCAAAATCCAGATGTTGGCTGAATCTCTCTACACATGCGCAATGACTCAAATCTCAAATTGACCTTGATGTGTTGCATTAAGTGGGAACCTTATGAAAGTGCAAGTAACTGCTGTTACATTGTGTGGAAGTCATTTAATCTTTTCTTTTATATTCTTCACTTAGATACCAATTGACTATATGTTTACATTGACAGTGTCAAGTGGACAGCTGCTTTTGTTTATCACACCTGTATTGACACAGTCAGCTTGGCTTATGAGCCAGACAAGTGTTGAATGGTGAATTTATATTCTGAATGATAAGCACTGCAATTGTTCTGCAAGGAATCTGACTGAGCTCATCAGTTTAGTCAAAGCCTTCTTGGTAAATGGGTTTCTTCCTTATTGGTCCAAGGACCTTGTAAAAGCTTCTCTGCATGTTTCCTTTTCGAAGGCTTTTCAAAGAGTGTAAACTTATTGATCGGCGTCTTAAATGCTCTCCTGTACCCAGGCAAACCCTTTTCCAATATCAAATTCAGACTATCAATCAAAGAGCAGCATTAGGAGGCAACATACAGTACGTTTCCATGATAACTTGCATCAAGTAACAAGTCAATAACCAACCTACAGATTCACTTAACAGTTAGAAGGATCGGTCTGATTTCTCAGCAATTAATATTGTTTTTATGACAAAAAACACAACTATATGTAGTAGTAATGCATGATAGATGCAGAGAGGAGGTTTTACAATGGAAACCACATAACACCAATAAAGAATACTCCATAAGAAAAGCCTATCTCTGCATGGTAATAAACAGTACATCTATGCACAAAAGAGCCATAAATGGTGCAAGCTTATTATAAAAACAGCACACATACAATCAAGGTGCCGGATACACCAGACCAGCACTGAGAGGCTCGGGAGGAGCGTCTACCTTCAGGCCACTAGGATCCTAAATCCTTATACTAAAAACAAATAGGAGTCGGATTTTTGAAGAAGGAATTTAGCACCGGCTTCATTTAATCTCTGGAAACTGTTACTTTGGGTGTACCAATGTGACCAATGCTACCCACTGTCTATATGTACTATTCATTCACAGGCACATTTAAACGTGTGAAGACACATTGAGTTTGAAGGTTTATTCTTCACCTTGAAAATAGTGGTTTGACAAAAAAGTCTTAACTCAAGGTTCCCTTATTGGATTTCTTCTGGGACTTTCAGCCACATCTCATGGCCTTCAACCGTGAATGCATTTACCTCAGTTGTCTTAGAAAATGAAGATGAGGCATTGATGAATAAATAAACACTTTGTCAGAATTATATTTATATACTGCTTGCCAAATAGAGGCTGTTTTTTCATCTTCAGTAAAATAAAACAAATAAGGATGCTTTGATGACTGGAGGATGAAAAACAATTTCCACAAAGGAAAAATAATCCACCAATACCATTTTTTCAATATCTGATTGTATAATAAGACAAATGCACACTGGAATCAGGAAAGTACATAACTACAGCTGAATGAAAGATTTGTGAGTGCCGATAGAAGCACATGCTCACAAGCATCTTGAAACTGTGAACGTGTGTAACAAGCATGCTATTCTGTTTGTAACAAAGAGTGCCTGACAGAAAATAAATACCACTATTACGAATGGGCTTGAATCCTGAACAAAATAATGACAGATGGAAGAATAGTGGGCAGCTGGCTGAGAAAGAGAAACAGAAAGAGCCAAGAAGAAAAGTGTGATAACAGCTGTTTGAACGAGTATAAAATAGATAGCAATGGCGGGGTAATTTTAGAAAGTAAATAGATGGAGTGGGTACTAGAGCAAAATAAGGCGTATGTTTTGCAAGTAAAATTATTCATGATTTGATGTGAAATTGCTTTTCTTCTCTTCATGAGTGACTAAAAATGAAGGCAGGAAAAGCTCCCATCTACAGATCACAAATTCTTAAGGACCATGTTTAACAATTGGCCTTGAATAAGTGTTTCTCCATAATCATTAAGTCACATTCCACACCATGGCCAACTTCACACCAATTCAATTTTATCTCACAAAATGGAAACAAAAATAAGTGCAGTTGGGGATTAAAACCTTAATAGATAAATGTATTGCAACAAAAGAGTGCGAAGGCTGAAAAACCAATGGCATTAAAAAAAACCAATGCTACAGCAATCATAGCTAATTTAGGCTTCTTAAACAGTATTTTCCTATATAGATACATGTTAAGATAATAACAAGAAAAGAGAAATAAAACAATAAGAAAAGCATAAAAAGAAGAAGTCATTCAGGCTAATTAGACTAGTACTTTGGTGGTGTGAGCTAACTTCCCCATGTCTCTGCTATGAGGAGGGGAGACTTTTAAGCAATGGCTAAGATGGCTATGATGTGCAAGGTCAGGGTCATGGGACAATATACTCACTACCCACTACAGAAATTTGGTTACTTGTACTGTTAGGGTTCTACGACAGGTCATAGCACCTCTCGTCATTTCACAATGGGGGGCAATACTGACAATTTGCTACACTTAATGCTTTCTACTCGGCATCGATTTAAAATGGACCCAGGGTTAACGTTATAGGCAAAAAAAACGTCTTGGTTAGTTTGGAGGAAGATCGTGGTTTGGGTTAAAACAACTACTTAAAGTTGGGAGAAATCAGCGTCATCAAGCCACATTCATTGTCTTTAGAAAGTTGGATACTACTTCAACAGTTGTGTGTTTCAGAGTTGCCTGCTTTCCTGACCCAACCATATACCTAGACCTCCTACCTAACAGCTTTTGGCATAGTATAACAACATTACACTACTTCGAACTTTTGTTCTGAGACACAAAAGTCATACATCACAGGTCTGTCAGGGAAACACACACATAAGTAGTTTAAGGCATTTTAACAAGCAACCAATGCTGTCGCTCATTTTAAGGAGGATGTTTACCATCTCACATTAAAATCAAAGAGGACTGTAGTGTTTTTTTCCATTATCTTAATCAAAACACCCAGAGAAAAGGCAAAATGCACTATTACTCCCACTGAGTAGGAACCAGTGAGAACACACATGTGCGCACCCGTACACACCCACACCAAGGACTGAGTCATGGCTGAGTGGGACATCGGCCCTGCTGTCACCTTCATTAGCCTAAATCTCCTGCACACTCTAATTGATTTATCATCGCCACTCCACCTCCGTCCAATTCCATCAGTCATTTCTAGATCCTGTACAGATGTGCTCACAAACACACACACACACACACACACACACACACACACACACACACACACACACACACACACACAAACAAACACACACATACACATAGATAGATACACACACACACACACACACACACACACACACACACACACACACACACACACACACACACACACACAAACAAACACACACATACACATAGATAGATACACACACACACACACACACACACACACACACACACACACACACATACCCACCCTGCTAGTGGCAGTGCAAGGAAATTCAGTTTGCAGCATAAACAGATTGCTACACAAGGTAAAGTGATTGCACTTGAAGGCTCTAATGGGCTCTCAAGCAAAGCTGTAAAAGTAGCCAGGAGGAACACCCTGGAAAGGTGTCTCAGCGTCATACTGCAGCTAACATGCAGACAGGCAGGGAGGGTTGTTGGGAAGTGGAATATGTAATCACTTTCCTGAGTAAATCGAATAAGTCGGGCCTTGTCCCTCTCCCTCCGTTCAATCCTTTCCTCCCCGTTTCCTTGAGTAAGTCTGTTCCATGAACCATAGCTGGCCGCCCGCCATCGGTAACCCAATGTGAATGACAATGCCTCCGGAGGCTAATTGATTTAGCGTTCTCTCAGCCATTTCAGAGATGCCAAACAATGATGTTGCTTGTTGTCCCTGCCAATTCAAGAGAAAACCTCTGTTCCAAACAAAAAGCTTTTTTATTTCAGCTGGCTCTGATACACTAATGGTTGTGGAGCATGCTGCCTGGAGCTTCAGCTGCTGCTAAGTCAATGTTTAAAACCTGTTTCACACAATATTTTCTTTGGCTTTTTTTTCTTTTGATAAAAGTCAAAAATATTTTGACTTGTAGTTTTCTTTGCTCCAAGCCAAACAAGCCTAAAGCAGCACTATAAACATGTAGTCAGTTGTATCAATCACATATTGTCCTCAGTAAAAAAATAACAACAGTGGTTGTTTGTTCTACGGGTCCAGTAGGCTTTAAACAAAGTGCAGTCAGCGAAATGCTTCTGAAAAACCCGTCCATTACACCTGTTGAATGTCAGAATTCGCATAGGCTGCATTCAACAATCTTTGTAACCTTCCCGAAACTGACAATCTGACAAACATGCCAAACTAACACAGTGATTGGCCAGGTGTGCGGAGGTGAGAAAGTAGGCAGGATTTGAACGTCTCTCTCAAGTTCTCAAGAAGAGACAGCCGGTCAGTCAGATTGTTTTTGGAGAAAGATTACGAAGGCAGTGAGTTACAGCCAGGAGAAGCCAATGGCAACAGGTGTTTTGCCCTGCCTTTAAATATGGCTGAATAGAATATATAAACACTGCAGCCATGTCATATGAACTTAAATTCAAGCATACTAAACCCCTCAAAATGACGCATGTATACCTTTTGCTTAAAAGCCACATGCAGTCAACATGCAGTCTCTTTCTCAGTAGCAAAGCAGTAACTTGTAACTGAGGCTGGCAGCGTCATACTTTAGTCATAACTAGCTACAGCTACAGTATCTTTGTCAAATGCAACAATTCAAGTGTAGTCATTTGACTTTAACTCTGTCAAAGTAAACCAAAATGTGCCTACCAGCACACACCTAATTTAATTAGGAGTAGGTTGCCAGTATAAACCTTATTTAAGTCCAAAATTAAATCCCTACCCTTTAATCTGAATTCGCATTTTAACCTTCAAACCAAACTCACTGTCAGCTGTCAATCATGACGTTTCACCCCGTTTTTATAGCATCAAATAACTATTAAAAACGAAAATTATCAGAAAAATTAACACTTAAACAAACATTAGCGTGATAAAAGCTACCTAAATGCATAAACTTTAATGCTGAATTTAATGAGGGTCCACTCATTTGCACATATAAATGTCAATGTGTTACTCTAAGAATGCCTGTGTGTTAATCCAGCCACCTCTACAACCCTCGGCCTGCCCTGCAGTTCACGCGCATGCTGCTTGATTGACAGCATCCAAATCATTGTGGTCTTTCACAATGTCGGCACATGGCCACAAACAATTCAGCGTTTGTGTGCATGCTGGAGATAATTTTTTATCATCTATCATTCAGAGGAGTAGGTTAAATGTGAAGAGGTCAATTTTTTTTTGTTGCAGCGTGACAAAAATGTTTATTTGTAGACAATCTATGAATCTGCAATCTGGACAACGTCATGGGTTTCTGATATTTCCATAGACGTTGGTTTTGCTGCCATCCTTGATTGATACAGCAAAATAGAGATACAACTTATGTCAACTCCCTGAAAATGTCTCATAGGTCCTTCCCAGGAAAAACAACAGCCATGCAAGAAATGATCACATTACACGTAACAACACGGTTGAACAGACAATAGAGGAAGATCCACCTACAGAAACTCAAATGTCATCAATATAACATGCAAATAAAAAGGAAAATAAACAATTGGTAAATGTATTACTCTTTTCCACAAATGATATTTTCCACAAATGATGATAATGTGATGCACGAGTGGACACTCAGTTATATGAAACAGTATATGAAGCCACTTTCCTCAGGTAATTTTTCTGAGTAACTGGCTAAAAAAAACACAAGACTGTTGGGACAAACCAAAACGGCACTTAACCTTGTTTAATTTTCTTTATATGCAAATGTTTCATTCGTTGACCCTTTCTGGATATAACTGTTTAGGCTACTGTTGGAGTTGCCTCGAAAGGAAACTAAAGGCACAACCACAAATATGTAGCCTGGTCCTACCAGACTCTGGTACATTTCATTTGTCCAGAGAGTCTGGCCACTCTCCATTGACAAGTGTTAACTTCCTTGAAGGTGGGTACTCTGTTGAAGTTTAAAACTATTGGATCTGCCCAGAGCCACTCTGAATCTGCCATAACCAATCGCTAACGTTTGGTCTTGACGTATGTCACGCGCATGTGCAACAAGAGGGGAGCCCGACAACTATCGGCTTATAATTAGCATCACTAGCGTTAGCCTTAGCCAACTCCTTCACCACTAACGGAGCGAGCTGGAAAATCTAACTTTTCCCGAACCCCGTGGGGAGGAGGGCCACAATATCATGGCCACCAACACAACTCAGCAAATATTGTTCTTGCTCGGGCTTTAACTTCTGAATATTCAGCAGCGTTGCCACAATGGACCGAATGTCTTCGCTTGCATCTTTCTAGTGCACGTCCTCAACATCATTGTTCTCAGCCACTCCCTCTGTTCACTGATTGGACCGGCAAATATTTGGCCGGAGAAAACCCAAGAATATACCGCAAACCCAGACGGAGTACTGAAGGGAAATGAAAATTGAGTTGAGTACGTAAGAGGGCAGTTATAATAAATAGTTTTATTTATGTTTTTTTCTGCTTTTATTGTCTTGTGAAGCACTTTGTAACATGTAACATGTAACATAAAAACGAAAAAAATGTAACACAGACCAAAGAAGCTTTCTTCCCTGCATGTTTCCCTCTTTTATGTCTTTTTTGTGTCATTCCTGATACACTTTTCCTCCAACAAACCTTAACACCTACATCAATGCTTACGCACATCCCTTTGCTCACATCTGGCTGCTGAGATTTACACACAACCCTTCAATCAAAAGCTCAAGGGAAGCTCAAGGGGAAAAGGGAGAGAAAAGTGCACCATGACTCTGATTTTGTTTCAGTAGCGTTAGTTAAAAATAGAGTTTCTGACATGACGGTGTAACGTGAGAAAAGACGAAAGAGGAAATGTGTTTCTTTTTTTAGCACTTACTCTAACACTTCTAATCACACACACCACATTCAGATCTTACACCATAAAGATAAGAGTTTCATCAGGGTGTCTTCTAAGATCCCAAGGGGTCAATAAGCACATCAGCACTCCTTGCATGAAGAAAATTCACTGATTTATTACATATGATTGATATCTTTATCAACTCCAACCCATAGAGATTCCTCAAATGTCTTCATCTTTTTACAGTTTACTTACAACAATATATCTGCAATATATCTCTGCCATGCACTTTCTGATACCTCCTCAAGTGATAACAGAAAACCTACCTCACAGAGAAAGAAGCTGAGCCAAGGTGTTAAAACAAGAATCGGAGCCAAGTTTGATAGAACAATCCAAGCATCCGCCAACAGAGCGTCTACAATCCCACAAAGAACATTCACAGCAGTGATTGCACCTCTTTACGAGAGGTAACGAGTTGGGAAAACTAATTAACCCCCCTCGTAGAGTGATTTACTCAAATCAGAAGATATTAGTGAATTAAACATTAATCAAAAAGGAAGAAAATTGGCCAGGTTCTTCTTTTCTTTTATGATGATGGGCGTGTCAATCAAAGCACACTCTGTCACTTTCCCTGTATTTCCTGTACTCCTCTCTGTCTTGATCACAGCGCTAACTGAGTCGCTTCCCAGCGATCTATTTCACTTTCCCACTCAGCCTGTACACACCACACAGTCTCCTCCTCTCTCTCTCTCTCTCTCTCTCTCTCTCTCTCTTTCTCTCTCTCTCTCTCTCTCTCTCATTCCATCTCTTTCTTCTTCTTGCCTCTCTCTATTTCACATCCTCACATCTCCTGATTGATCTGTATTCCTTCCAGGCTTTTCCTTCTGCCCTCCTCTTCCCATTAGCTCCACTGATCGCAGCTTGTTGCACAGCCGGCAGACACACCACATCTTGTCAATCCTCTCTCTCTCTCTCTTCCTCACCTACCTCTGTCTCTTTCTAACATATTTCCACCTCTCATGCCCTCCGACAGCCAAACACAGGCTACTCAGCTACAGTACAGTATGCACATGCCCTCAATACAGAAGATATTTTAAGGACTATTACAATTTGCTTTGCATTTTTTACTGCTTTAACTGTACCTAAGCTATACAGGATCTACATCTTATTACATTATAATATTATTATACGTCCTTCAAGGTAAGGTAAAAAAAAATCCAAGTTTCCAAGAACCCAAAGTATATACTGTACCTCTGCCAAACAAGTGTAGTTGCAGTTTACATCCATGTGTTTTGTCCAGACTCATATAATATATCAAGTGAAGACTTTTAGCAATTAAATAAAAAGGTATTAATTATATTTTTTAGTGAAACATGGATGCTTTACACACATCTTCAACCCGGTAGCACAGAGGATACAATCAGCACGGTTACAAGATTAATGTCACCAATTCAGTATCCAACCAAATGTCTCCTCTTCTGTTCCTGAGTTATGGCGTTGAATAGTGGCCAGAAAAATGCTTTTGCAGAACATTATGTCACAGTAAAGTTAGTTTTGGATACGTCATCACTTCGCCATTTTAACCTATCAGACATTTGGGTGACATGTTGTCATAATCAGCATGGTTACAGTGAACTTATTTGAACATCAAATACTAATCAGTTCATCCGTGAGTCCAAGTGGACGTTTGTGCCAATTCTGAATAACTTTCCTCCAAGGGGTCCTGAAATATCGCGATCATAAGAATGGGAACTGTAATTGGGCCCGTGTACTTTTTCGTTCATTTGATTTCCGATTTTGAAGCGAAAAGAGTGGTTCGGGACTAACGTAAGACTGCTCCGGTGAAAGCCTTGTTTTCATGAACTTCTGGGGCTAACTGCTAACTAGCTCGGAAGCTAACATCTAATGGCAGGCATGTTGCTAATTAGCCAATGCTAAAAAGTATGAAAGTACTAGTTTCCCCTACTTTCTTTCAATATTCCTCGGTATTTGTCTCTTGGTGTAGTTTGCTAACATGCTCGTAGACATGTAAATTAACTATTTGCGTGCTAGCTAGCTAAGTCAACGATCAACACCTTTTATATTGTAACGTGAAAGCTCAGGCTGCGTTGGCTTCAGCTAAGCCACAGCAGCAACTTGCACTACCCCGTTAAAATGCAACTTCAACCCTCGGATATAACGGTAATCACGTAGCGATTTTACTGTCTAGACATCTGTATGTGTGTTCGACCTTTTGAAATACTTAAATTAGGTGTGTTACTGTGCAGGTCACTGAGTGAAGCCGAATATCCGAGGAGCAGGAACCCTTTGCAGGTGTTTTGGATTAATTAGCTGATTAGAGTGGGACACTTTGAGCCTACAATATTGGACCTTTTCACAATATTAAAATTTTCTGAGGGTTTTCATAAACTGTAAGCCATAATCATCAAAATTATAACAAATACAGCCTTGAAATATCTCGCTTTGCATGTAATAAGTCTATATAATATATTAGTTTTACCTTTTATAAAAAGTACCCTGGACCAATTACATTAACTACATGAAAACTTCACTGTTGCATGAAATGTCGTTTGTGTTTAGCCTACATCATCAGTTTCTATCTAATGTGAAACAAGAAGCTATATCAGCTTTGCGACCAGGCCGTCCTTTTTTTTTAATTTACTTTACTTTTTATTATTCAAGTACAGATACATAAACACATTGAAAACATTAAATTCATACATAGAGGGTTTTCACGACGCGTCATTAGACGCGTCATCAGACCCAAGGTCGCCATGTTGGAGGTACTCCGCATCACAACAAAGCACAGGCACTGAAGTAGACCCCGAACGGCGTCAAGGAAAATGGTTAATTATTGCCGTGTTTTAGGTTGTACCAATAGGTCAGACCGAGAACAACATCTGGAATATTATCGACTTCCAAAAGTTATTAAAAACCAGGGAGAGGAATGCCAGAAGTTATCAGAGGAAAGGAGGCGCTTGTGGTTGGCAAAGCTCAACCAGGATGTACGAGGGAAAAATCTGTCTTGTTCGGTCTTTGAAATGAAAATAAACGATTGAGAGTCACTTGGCTACACCTTGAGTATCACAATTAGGCTTATATCATACAGTTAAGGTTAGGTTGATTAAAGACGTTATTGCATTACTTACTTTGGCCTTCACAACACAACGGTCGTTAATGACTTGGTACTGCGTCTCCCTCACCCATCCACACACCCTGACCGTTATAAGCCTCCAAACCTTTGTAGGATTTAAGGTCTTCTGCTGTGTATGGGCTCGGCGAGAAAACCAGGTAGTTGACTATATAGGTATATGCAACTGAAGGAAGAATCACCGGGTTGCCATGGGTCCAAGAAGAGGGAGCCAACTTCTGCACCGCCAGTAAACTGTAATTTCTCAAAATATCGCGCCTTTTTTGTGGTCCAAGTCTTTCCATGCCTTTGCATCTTGGACGCGTTTTGATGAGCTTTTCTTTTGTTTAGACATAAAGTATTAAAGTATCCAAAGTACACAATACTCCATTCAGTTGTTTACACAGAGTGCCTCCAACATGGCCGCGCATCCAGGTTACCGCCCAGAATGTGACGTCGGTGAAAACCCTCTATACACGAAAAAGGGGCGCATGAAATGTACATTAAAGAGGTGTTAATTGTAAACGTTCAGAGTCCAGATGGCTTTCTTATTTGTCAGTCGTTGTAAAGTTTCAGTTTTGGTGAATTGGTGAATATTCGGTTTTCTTTCAGATCATTTACATTTATGGATATAACATTTTCAAATAAAATTAAAAGATTCAAAATGAAAACATGCCATTTATCCAAATAATTTGCTTCATAGTAAAAAATGCTACCAGGCTGTCTTGGTCCGTTCGAGTGTATGGGGGAGTGACGTAAGCAAAGAAAAATGACTGACTTGACGCCCCGCCTTCCCGCAGGCTGCAGCGAGATACACTTGCCCACCCAGAGAATTTGGCCCGCCCATGAGAAAGAGAGAGACATCATGGCTTGAAAACAAGCACAGCATGGCAGTTGGTCAAGGCCACACCCCCACCTTCCACCTTGCCGCCCCCCCCCCCCTTCTCCTCAATAGCATTTAAAGCTACAGACACAGAAATGGCACATCCTAAGTAAAGCTCATTGTGGGACTGGCTCTAGTGGCTGTAATTCTGCACCAAGGCTGAATTTCGGGAAAGATACAGTATTAGGGGACCACTAAGGCCTATATAAAAGCATTCAAAAAGCAGCATGTCATAGGACCTTTAAACACAGTCTCTCAAATGTAATGTATGTGATTGCTCATCCGTGAAATCACATCACCAACAATGTGATTCATGTCAAAAGTATGATAATGTATTCTACTTTCTATACCCCCTTTGTTTTGGCTTAGGCACTAAATGCTTTGGAGCAACTGGATGTGGATGTGACTTACAGCTCATTTAAAAGCTTTTAGCACAACAGAGCATCAAAGCTAAGCCCGGTGGCTACGCAGCCTTTGGCCCATGACAAGGCAATCAGCCTTGAAGACGAAGCTCATTTTACTAATAACCAATGTGATGCTGCTGTTATGAGACATGGGAAAGCATGATTAAAAACAATATTCAGCATAAAGCAGATTTAACTGCTACCAAATGCATAACTGATTCATATTAACATGTATTATTGTATATTACAAGCTATTCCACTTAAATGAAGGGTTGTCATGTTATAAGTGATGAAAAAAAAATGATTACAAAATAAACACTTTGCAGAAAAGAGGCAAAGAAAAACTTCTTTTGCAGAGGTGGGTGTTAAAATCGTGCTGGTGCAGGGTGGAAAAACATTAATGAGAAAGAGGTGATAAGATTACAGCCTATCTTTTTGTTGTCATTCATCCACTATAGAGGCGAGGCCCTCATAACTTCTGGAGAAGGCTCTATACTGTACATTCTCTGACAGGCTTTAATTGTACGTGCTGGAATGTGTGTGCCACAATAGTTTTCCCATAATGCTTTTTGCAATGTTCATTGCTGAGAGGAATCGAATGTGTGTTTCAGAATTTCAGAGCCCACAAGAGCCTTGACTCACACAATGTGCAGTTGAAGAGATTGCAGTTGCACTGCCAGCACATTTGGAGCTTTAGCTGGTAAGTCAGCGGTATACGTAGATTAAGTATTGTGTTTAGTGATTCTTTAAGTCTTCTAAAGCGCTTTTAACAGTTTACTTACTCTCCCACCATACTCCTACAAAACATGAAACGTGTTACAGAAAAGTTGCATCTTTTTGTTGTCAGGTTTGTATTTTTGAAGTTGTAAAAATTCCTATCACTGACTCTGTTCACATGCACAGGAAACTAGGTTAATGGGAACACATTTGTATGCAGAATATTTACTGTATATTCAATTGTTCAGTAATCAGATTTCTTCCCCATATTTTAGAAACAATATTGTCATAATTTAGTGTATTTTCTTTGGCCTTATATATGGCCTTCATAGCATTTGGACTCACAGTGCAGTTGGAGAACACATGGTTTCTCTTTTTTACAAGTCTCTGCAGCCTTGGAAACTTACTTATTTAGACCTAATTATTACAGTTTCAGTTGTTTACCCAATCACAAATCTAGCTTTCTGGTATATATATATATCTGGTATAGTATTGGTTAAATATCCCACTTTGCTAGACCCTGCTAGACAAAAAAGGAAAAAGAAATGGAATTGTGCTTCATGTTTCAGAAATAATAACATAACAAACACGCAGTTGTCACTTCTGACATAAACTATGGCAGCCTACCTAAATGTTTCTGTCAACTTCATAAAAAACAATAACAGAAATCATAACTGCAGCCTGTGTATACAAAGCTGTAACATCCCTCTGTGTACAGTCATCTCACCCACAAACTGGTTGTTAGCGGGAGAGAAACCCTTCAACCACCAGCTGCACTTACTGTGAACTGCAAAATGTAACAACCACTTTCATATACTGAATAGACAAATAGCATTTTTGAATAGAAGCTAATGGTTATCTGCTACAGCGGCTGGCAGAGCAGACAAATACATCTGACATCCTGCTGTTGACTGGAAATAATTTCATCCCCTGGAGCACTCAAAATGTGATATATGTAATAAGATTGCAAATTGAGAATTGTCCTTCTTAGTTTTAATTTTGTGAGAAATTTACTTTACTTCCTTAGACATTATCACCGCTTCACATTTATTTTTTGTCATTCTTTCCCCCCCTGCTGGTTGCATCCTGTGTTTTTCTAAAGACTGTGATTGAGCGAGGTGAGAGAAGAGACTAGATAACAGGCTGAATAATATATGACATGGTGTATGTGTGAGCGTGTGAGGATGTGTGTGTATTTAAATCCAGGTTCAGTCATTGGGGTAAACACAGGGCTGACAGTCGGCTCAGGGGAAGCAAGCGGACAAACATCTGATTCAACGCCGGCGTTCTGGAGGGCATAAATGAGGACCCTGCAATCCCCGTAAGACACACACACACACACACCGCCCACATGCCTGATTTCCATGGTGACTTTCAGCCAATGTCACTCAGCAATGTTAGAGCTCAGAGGGGCGGTGTCATTAGTATGCTAAATGTAGTCGTCATCACTGGAAGATACAAACCAATCCTCCCCTCCCCTTTTTTCTATCCATTTATCCTTTCTATTCTTTCCATTTCTGTTTTTCTTTTTTCTCTCACGTCGCTTTTTGCTCTCATTCCATCACTCCAGTGCTTAGTACTTAATCAAATAATCAAAGCGGGAACCTGAAAAATGAACATGAAGTGAGACCAAATTAGTTTTGAGCATCTCTCAATCTTAAAAGTAGATAGTAAATTTCTTGACCCTGCAAAAAGCGTAAGAAAATGCAATTGTCATTCCATCTCAATAATAATTATATAAACAAGAATATTATGATGAATGTTTATCTGTCTAATGAAAGCTAGTAATCACAGGTGTTTTTAGGATTAAACATAACTCCTTTTAGGAGATTAAAAAGTCTATTAATAAGAAGCCGCCTGTTGGCTGTTCAAGTCATTGAAAACTCATGCTGTGCAGCCAAACATTCAAACCCACAGAACATTATTCTTAATTCTAATGGTGATCTGAAAGTTTCCAAAGATACCAAATATGTCAGGCTGAATTTAGGTAAATGTGTATATTTCTGGTATATTTCCATTGGATGAGATGGTGCAGCCATAATAATCACAGAGTCTTGGGTTTGACCTTTCACTTTTTTCAGGAGATTGCCCTGTTAGCGCCGGAAAATCAGCCGTATATCCTTATTTTCGGCTGGATTTCCGTTACCTAACGCTTCCTTTGTGTTGGAATTCTGGATTTATGAGGACTATGGTTAACTGCTCCTCAGATCTCTGCAGGGTAAATCCAGACAGGTAGCTAGACTATCTGTCCAATCTGAGTTTTCTGTTGCACGACTTAAACAACTTATGAACGTACACATGTTCCACCAAAACATGTTCCTTCCCGAGGCTATTTTGCAGCCACACCGGGGCTCCATGCAGCGCTAAGCACCGCCCATGACGATTGTGATTGGTTTAAAGAAATGCCAATAGAACAGAGCACGTTTTTCCCCCATCCCGGAATGCTGTGGTGACTAGCCAGATTCTCCTTCACAGCGCTGTGGAGGAAGGTCTGGCAAAGCAAGACTATCATAGCCTCAACAAAGAGTTGGTCCAAAATAATTCCGAATATTCAGTAAATTTAAAAGTATTCATTTCATTCATCGTCCACAGTGACAACAACAACTAAAGCCACAGTAGATGAAGGAGAAGCTTGTAAGAATAAGTGCAGCAACACTCAGCTCCATGTTCCAACTGACACAAGTGACAAGAGGCTGCAGGTGCATGAACTTACACAATAGTGCATAGTAATTTACCCTTTTTTTATTTTTTACAGCGAGAGAGAAATAGAGAAGGATGGAGAGCTATAGAGTATAATATAATGTGAGTAGTACACTCAGAAGAACTACTGAAGACCAAGAGGGATTCTGTAAGCCCCAGTTGCTCCCTGGAGACTGTATGCGGCTGTCCACTGCTCCTAGTGCTTAGGATGGGTTAAATGCACAGATTGAATTTCACTACATTGTACTGTACGATTAAATGTGACGAATAATAAAGTTTCTTTTCTTTCTTTCTTTAAAAGATGAGAGGAAAATCTTTATTAAAACAGATTCCGTAATTAGAATAACAAAGCTGCTTGATTTCATCCAGTTTAAAGGGTTTACTCACTAATTTTCTTTGCAGCATATCCAAATTAAAATGGTTTTCTCCGTCCTTGTTGTTGATGTTTTGAAATTCAACCTTTCACATCTGAGTGACTGAGATAACTCTGTCTCCACTAATGGCAGCCTCCGTGGAACAGAATGCAGCGGAGCTGCAAGACTTACTGGGTGTGTTGTGTTTACGAATCACTGCAATCACAGAATATTCATGAACTAATAAACCATCTGTAACCATCTATAACATGACAAGAACCCCATCTTCAACTCAAAGCAGCAGGTTATTTCTTTTCTCAAAGTCATTTAGTTCCTTTCTGAATTGTAACAGATTGCATTGTAAGTTTATTGTCCTTAAATGTAAACATGTTTAACATTTGGGACATTTTTCTGTTTACTTCTCCTTATTCTTTTCTTATTTCTCACCCCCGTGTCTTTCTTATGCAACTTCATCTGAACCCCTGGACAGGGAGCAGGGAGGTGGTCCGCTCCCTCCGTATCCAATTATCTCTGCATGTCCCCTCTGTCGATAATGAGTTATCCCTCTGCTCCACCTTGTTCCATGAAACCTATTTTTAATTTATTTTTAGTTTCTCTTGATCTCACTTGACTTCACATCTCTTGTTGTTCTTCTCTCTCTGCTGCATGTGATGCATAAACAACGTTTCTTATGTAATATACAGCAGACTAATACTCAGAGCTGTTGTTCTTTGAAATGTTTTGCTATACAGGCAAATAGATGATTTAATTGTGAAAAAAAAGAGGTCTGTGTTTGTTCGCTATAGGGTGTCATCAAGCAAGGTTTTTCATGTTGGTCTGTGATTAGATGTATTTGCTCAGGCAAGTTATAAAAAACTACAATAACTCCAAAAATATACAGATACAGATAACAAAAGGAAAAAAACAACTATGCCTTAGTCAGGATTATTCAAATACTGAGGTCAAAATTCTCTGAGAATTGACAATTCTCTTGAGTATTTAATGTAAATATTATCTATTGTACATTATGGTCTAAATATTTGTTTAAACCCTTATTTACACTGGATACAAGATCTACTATTATTAGATCCTTCTAGATTAACTACAGTTACAGTTTTAACATGTGTTAGATGTGTAATCACAGGATGTAAACTGCCCTTTTAAATTGGGGGAAAGCACAAATAAGATGCGGATTACAGTAAACGTCACTCCATTGATGTAAAGCATATGTACGGAAATGGTTAAAGTAATTATTCCTATCTGGAGTTTTGATTGATTTATCAACATAAAAAAAAAGTTTATTTTTTATTTTTATTTGGGTATAAAGAAATAATAATGTGTGTGTGTGTGTGTTTTGTACTGAGGTGAAACTTCAACGCCACAGGTTCTGAGTCTACTTTTGAAACTGGGTCTGTATTGTGACTATAACGATAACCCCCCTCAGGAGTTGTGGACTCTTGTGAGTCACAGCGTCTCCTCCTGCTCTTCATGTTCTCCATCTGCTCTCCTTTATACTCTTCGTCTTCTCATCTTCCTCCCCACAATCCTCACTGACTGCCCCTCCTGTCCTCTGATGCTCATTTTGATGTCTGCCTGGTCAATGCAGCAATCTCATCTTTTGCAGCCTTTCTTTGGTTGCATGTGATAGTGTGTGTGTGTGTGTGTGTGTGTGTGTGTGTGTGTGTGTGTGTGTGTGTGTGTGTGTGTGTGTGTGTGTGTGTGTGTGTGTGTGCGTGCGTGCTTGCATGCGTGTGTGTGTGTGTGTTAGACACTGAAGTATTTTCAAAGACAAGGGATGAGTTGTCCTGGAACCTAAGGACTTTGAGGTTTGTCATTGCCTTCAAAAATGATATACTGAGCAGGACAACCTCGTATATATTTTTTTCTTGATCTAATTATTTTAAGCTTAAATATGACTGTAAGCAACTGCAATTTTTCCTGACGGAATCAATAAAGCATTCTGATTCTGATATCAAAACCATTGCAAAAATTATTATATTACCATTTTCTGAACTGCCACGTTTATGGTTATGGTATGGTTAGATCAACCCTATTTCCAGATACTATATTGGGCAATTCTCGAACATGCTGACATTTTTTAAATTCTTTGTTTCTACAATATCGGCACATTGCAACTAGGCCTGGAAAACTCGATTCCTTTTAAGGATTTGAGTTATTCAGAGTCACTCACTAAACTGATCCGGGTTGTGCAAGTCACTTGAGTCACTTGAGTCAGTATTGATCTATAGGCGAGCCGAGGCGAGCTTGCAATGTTTCGGACTGTCTGATCGGCTGAATTGTAGTAGGACTCAACTGATCCGAGTTAATGATACTAGAGACTTGCGACTCATGAGTTAATTTAAAGAGTCGGGTGAAAGATCAGAGTGAGTCACGACTAAAACAGGTTTAATTGTAACTACACAATTATTAAAGGAGAATTCCGGTCGTAGCACATAGCTCTGTTGTTTGGAAATTTGGAGTGCTGTCAGTAGCAAGAAAAACTAAAACAATCGGTGCTGCCTACACCGTGTTATCCTCCTGCTATCATTAGCACCCAACATGCTTAAACAGGGCAAGTTTTAAACGTGTTTTTAGCCTCTCAACATGCTCGAAATGTCATTACAAGTGCCTACCGATGTGCAGTGATTCCTTCCGAGGGAACACAGCAAATTTGAGTGGAATATTGGATTGTATGAGTTCAACAATCGACTAGTGTGGACTTGACCGGAAAACAGGAAATAAACGAGAGGTTTGTGCACTGGCTGGATTAACACAACTTTTATGCCTTTCTGTCACATCTACTGCAGTCAGATTCGCTGTGTTGCCTCAGAAGGAATCACTGCACACGGGTAGGCACTTGTAATGACATTTTGAGCATGTTTAGAAGCTAAAAGCACGTTCAAAACTTGCCCAGTTTAAGCCTGTTGGGTGCTAACGCTAGCAGGGGGATAACACGGTGTAGGCAACACCGATTGTTTTTTTGTTTTTTTGCTACTGCCAGCACTTCAAATTTCCAAACAACAGAGCTACGTGTTGAAATTGACCGGAATTCTCCTTTAAGTTTAGGGAAAGATCACGGTTAGGTATATTGCAAAGCCAAACCAATTTCTGATGTACAATAACAGATTTTTGCAATTTTTGAATATTTTAGAATCTTGAAAGATAAGAATCATCCAAGAAAACATGGTTTGGTTTAGATTCTCGCAATTACTACACAGAAAATGGGGGAAATTATCAAAAAGGATATTATCTGGGTGTTCCAGATTGTGTCAGTAAAATGTTCAGATAATGAATCTAGTGTCTATAGGAACTACGTTCATAGTAGACCATTTTGGAACCAACAATATATGTCAGGTGCTGATCACTGTTCAATACAAATGTAAGAAGTACAGTATAGTCAGGGGCGTAGCACAACATTTTGGGCAATATAGAAAGGCATTCTCTATGGACCCCTCCCCACATGAGCGCCCTGGGTACTCAGTCCCATTTCCACCCCCAGTCCGACACCCCTGAGTATAGTTAGTCTTCGTAGTCCAAACTAATGCTTTATCTCATGTTGTTGTTCAGAGGTAATGATGACATCAATCTTGTGTGCCATGAATTTGGTAAAAACTGCTTTTTAGTTATTAATCTGTTACACTCCACAGTAGATTGTCCTACTGTTCCTTGTAACATAACTCTTTTGTTCCTTTTTTCATTTCTGTTGTTTTTGGTGTCTGAGTGTGCCTCAGCTTCAGAAAGTGGATTAAGACATTGGGTCATCTTAGTAACAAGTTTTTGTTTTCGTTTACCGCTTAATGAGGACAGTTGTACTATCTCTAGGGCACAAAGGACACGGTTTGGCTCCAAATAAATTATTTATATCTCTTTTACATAAAGGCAACGTTTCAATCTATAAGATCTTCCTCAGGCAGACAATTGTCCTATTGTACTACCAACAGTAGTTGCTTAGTTGCTTAGTAATTGCTTCACCCTTGTACTTCCCTTTAGTGAGGCATTTACAGAAAGTCCCTCAGTGCTAAAATGTGTTTGCATAGATCGGTCAACTATAGACAAGACAAAAAATCTGATTAGATAAAATGAGATGGGATTTTTCTAGTTTAGTTTTGTGGAGCCACTGATGCTATATGCTATGTAACAAAACCATTTACAACCCAACAACACAGAAAAATTCTCTAAAATGTACAACTGCAACATCTGTAAGAGGTTTTTTTAGAAAAATGCATTTGAATCCTACAATTTATACCTTCCTCTTAACACTGTGTGTTGCATGATACGTGTTTAAAAAACACTAATCCACTAATCGCAAGGTCATTCCCAGATCATCAACAAAATCTGAAAATCAGATCATCCTTTGTGGAAAATAGTGCTACAACCTGGCACAATGCATCTCTCCTTGTTCTTATACAAGGTTAATGTTAACTTGTGCATTGTCCCTGTTTAAATAAAATGAATCTGAATCTTTCTATTCAACAAACATAATCCATCCTGACATTTCTGCAATAAAAGTTATTAACAAACAGGCATGGATAAAATAACCGGTGACAGCTTTCACATTTAAAAACAATATTATTATACAGTTTGAGCTGCAGTGTGGTTTGTAAAGTCAAACTAACAATAGCTTGGGCATGTGTTATGACTGTGGTACTACAGTATGTACTATTTCAGTGCAAGCACACACACCTACCACCAGCTGCAGCGATGGCACCCTAATCATAAACAGATATAAGGATATGGTATAAGGTTGTGTTTCTATAGCAATGTGACATCGTTGCCATGGTACAATACTTGCTACAGAGACAAAAAAAAACTATTTTTGTCTTAATGGGGATGATTTCTGACAAGTGGCAAACTTGGATCTATCTTCTGCCTTCTTTCCCTAAACTTCAATAACACTGGCACTTTTAAAAAAGTTGCTCTACCTTTTCAGACAGTGAATTAATAAATAGCATGGTATTTACTAATGCTGAGTATATCTCAATAAAGATTGGAGACTGTGACACTGACCAGGATAAGTGACTCCCAGACAGATATAACAATAGATGGCTTTAAGAGACATCTTGTATATTGAAAATTCTGAAAAAATTCTGCTGTATATCTGGAAAAGTTAGCTATCCACAACGACTTTAAATGAGTTATAGTCATAAGTGCATAAGTGACAGTGATAACAACCTTACAGTGAAAATCAGATTGATAGTGAGACAGATGATTTTCATGTAACCGTACTGCAGAATTAAAAAAGAAAGACTTAAAAGAGAGTTTTTTTAGTGTTCTGACTAACAATGCAGTGAGTTCGGTCTGTGTTTGAATTGAAGGTTTATCGCATACAAGTGTAAAAATTGCTGAATCACATTTTAGGCTTTAGGGACCTCGCTATTTATAAGTTTTATAGATATTCAATATATAGTATCTTAATCTGTAAAAAATGATAGGAATGCTCTACTTGTTTGCAGCTCAAAGAAGGAGATGAATTAATTAATCTTATAACAAGCTGATGTTCATCTCAACAAAATCTGTTACATTTTGGGACTAGCTAAACAAAAGCAACTGCCTTTATGTGAAAAATATTTTTTAGAATTGTATACAGGAAAAAATGAATGCAGATTGTGATTTCTGTGCTCAAAGTGATAACACAGTAGCCTGGGTAATTTAAAATTTTTCGTGCACTGATATACCACGCCTAAAATACCATCTATTTGACTTCTGAAACAGTATGAGGTAAAACAAGGAGTGGTCAGCGCTTAGTGCAGTTTGAAGTAACTTTCTTTTACAATTAAGCACTGGTGTGGTGATTAGAAGGTCAAAAGATATAATTTCAATGACCATATGTCAATGTGTAGTTACATTAAAACTTACTTCACAATGAATTACAGTTATTGAAATGCTGTTGAAGCAACAGTTTTTTTCCTTTGTTGCTCTGGTCACATCTTCTCTTTGATCATTGCTGCTCTCCCACATCAAACAGAACCTTTTTCTTTCCATCACATTAAAACATTACTTTGATAAGATACACTTGATCACCAAACTGAAAAAGGTACAGTATGCTAACACCCACGCACGCACGCCAAACTGCCCTCCTGAGAGCACAGCCTAATGAGCATCAACCAGCCGAACACTGGTGTAATTGGTCTTGAAAGGTGAGCGATCTGCTGTGCCTTCCTCTCTGAACAAGATCAAAGGTGGCATTTTAAGAAGAGATCTATTGTGAATAATCAGCTCAAGACTCCATGAACTAATTATTCTCTCAGATCTGTGCTGAAATGGGCAGCAGCGGCGGCAGAGGAAGCATCATCACCTGTACAGAGGTGGTGGTCGGCCATAATTTGAATTTCTAATCCTAATGTTACCACCATTTTCATATTCCTTTACTGACACCGTTTGTGTAAATACTGCTGCTGAGACTTTGTAGCTTTTAGAAACAATATAACATTAGCAAATACTGCATTTATCAGACTTGTTGTCAGATCTGCATATTCAAATTAAAGCCTTTACCGTTAATCTATCTTTAATTGGCTTTGTCCAGAATAAATCTGATGAAAACCTTCCAGACTGCTGTCTCAGTTTGAAACATCAGATATGTACTGTATGTAATTGAAACAGTTACATGTAAACTTTTTCATTACATTAAATATAAACCACTTTTGGGTAATGTTTTTTAGTTTAATATTGGTATATTTAAATTAGCATGGCTGCAGTTAAGATAATTTCAAAGTGCTGCCTGCTGCTGAGCTTAAAGAACTGAAATTAAGAGAAAACTATGTTTTTGAAAGTGCAATTGAGTGCAATTGAGCAACCCGGCCACCCTTTCACTGACACTTCCAAATTGGAGGATGGAGAGACAGATTTAAAAAGTAAAAATTGATTCAGCAGAGACAGGGATACCTTGACGATCCTACACTTCACATCTTGGAACTTAATAGCATCTATCATCAGACCATACCTGCATGGTAAATTGGTTAATGCCATCATCATTATTGTGTCCTTGACCCATCACCTTGAAAACGTCTCATTGCAGAGCAACCACTCCTCTCATGTTCTGTGTCTTGAGAAGGATTGTTTAAAAAGAGGGATAGGATTCATGACAGACAGCCCACCAGGTTTATTGTTTTAGCAATCAGAGTGTTTTTCTAGGGAGCTGAGTCATAAATAATTGAACACTTTATTGGTCCCTGTAGGGAAATTCTTGGTTCTCTCAGCCCCGTCCCAGGCAGGCCAGATTACAGGGTGAGCCATTAAACAACAGGTCTTTTGGGTCTTGCTCAAGGACACTTCAGTAAGGCGTGTGCTTTGAACGCACTTATCCCCCCTAGTCCGACTAATTTAAGGTTGCGTCATTTGTCAGTCCGTGTTGTCAAGTCTGCAATCTCAATACTGCCTATTTAATTCCTCTCAGTGCTTCATCTGTTTTCTTCTACCTTGAAAAACAAATGAGATGTCTAAAAGCCAAAGTCAACAGATTCTAATTGTAAATAAAAATGGACTGAGAGTGGATTTTCAAGTGTGGAAAAAGTGGTCTTGGATTCAAGGAGACACAGGTATAGGCTCTAAGGCAATCAGAGATAGCAAACAGCAAAGTGATAGCAAAGAGAAGAATACAGGAGGGGCAAACAGGTAACGGTTGGTATTCAAACAGCATGTAATCATAGGCTTATAGTGGTGTGTGTGAGTGTGTGTGTACTAATTGACTCAACGCTCATCTGGTCACCACAAACCAATCATTGTAGGGTTAAAATTTGGTTAAGTTGGTAAGATATGATTACAACTAGGTCAAAATTTAGGTAAGGGTGCAAGTTATGCATGCAGCAGTTATGGTTGGTTTAGAAAAAGCCTCCAAGGAATGAATGTCAGACAACGCAATGTCCTCACAAGGGGATCATGAGGATACTGTATATACACACATTTTTAGTAATTACTTCATAGAATTATTCAAAATGACACAAAAATAAAAAATAAAAAAATAAAAATAAAAAGCCATAACAGTTGAGCTGTTACATTTGCAGTTCTTACACATTACTATTCAACATGTTGAATCGGTTTTGGAGATGTCGGGGTGTGGAATCCATGTGATTGGGTATTCAGCTTGGGCAAATTAGTGCACGACAAAGAAAACGGTAGTGAGGAAAGCATTTTACATCTTCTTCTCATCTGACCAATCCAATCAACATAGAGCTGTCAAAACTGGCCAAAAATGAATATTTTGAATATTCCTTCTAAAAATAACACATGGGTTCAAACTATTGGAATACCTATTTTTGCACATTATATCCATAAAAGGGCAAACATACAACAAGATACATAACTATTTGTGTAGGTATATTTATCTCAACATAAACATATATTTTAAAAGATCTACATACCTACACATTGCAAAATAAACTAATAAAATAATATCCTATACCATAAAACTTAATATAAGTTCCTCTCTCCCTCTCTCCCTCTGCACTGAGGTTGGCGCTAGACTGAGAACTGAGCCCCCTAGCAAGCAAGCTAGCTAACTGGCTGGTCCCTAAATTTGTAAAATTAACAACTTAATGTTTCATCCACACACTGTTGTCAGGGTTTCTGCAGGTTTCACCAAGTCAAATGTAAGACTTTTAAGACCTTTTATGACAATTATGAATGAAATTTAAGACCTATATCACAAAAACAACAAACAAAAACATCAGATGTCTGAGTCCAAAAACATAGTCTTAAACAAATACCCAATTTCCGCATTATAGGACTGGTGTCACCGTGTGGAGGACCAGGAGTGCCTTCACTCTTAGTGTTGGCTTTGATCCAACGGTTACTCACTTACGGGAGATACGTAGCTGCTGTGTGGGTCTCGCCTAGGCAGTGTGGAGGTAGTGCTGGGGCTGGGGCTGGAGCTGCCAGATACTTGGCAGAACTGGCTGATGGCTGTTGTTTGCTGGAGACCCTTAACAGCAGATAGATGTTTCTCACTTTTTTCGCTAAACTTGCACTTCCCCATAGCTGAATAATAAAATCCATTTTATGTCTGTGGTACAATCCAAAAGAGACTTGCATCAATTACACAAATGCTGATTGGCTGCAATATAAGTTGCATGTTGGTCTCATTTGTAGTTGTAGTACAGAAAATTATACTTGGACTAGCGAAAGAAACAACTACAACACCACGGAATTAAAAAAACATTCTAAAACGCTGCAGGATCATTGCTATGAGCATTAGAGGTAGCGTTACATAAAAAATTAGGACCTGTTTAAAATGATTTAAGACCTAGAACACAATACTTTGTAATGTAAGACTTTTTAAGGCCTGACATTTAGATTTAGAAATTTTAGACTTTTTTAGACTTTTTAGACCCCGCGGAAACCCTGTGTAGGAAAGCACATTGCTATCACCAGATGAGTGACAACTTTGTTCGGCTCATTTTCTATAACCAGTGTAGCATAAAAGCATGTTGGGTAGAATGAGCAAGCTAGCAAACTAGCTAGCAGGCTGCAGCAGCCCGCTTGGTTCCTCCACTTCCCCATCGCAGGGAGACTTCTTTGCCAAGGGAATGGATGACAGCCTGGGAGATGGACAATCTGGTTAGCCATCTCCTTGTGTCCAATATCGTTCCAGGGTAAAGCAAAGGTACCGTAGGATGTGCACTGCCGCTGTCTGATTCAGGCAAACACTGTTTTGTTGTATGTATCATAGCAACAGTTTATATATGCGGTTTCCCCTTTTCAATTATGAATAGATTACTACCGCCTGCTAGCATGGAGAGTTTTTTCCTCTCACGCAGGCGCAGAAGTACGTGCTAGTTGACCGTCGCTGTAGTCTTTGCAGTGTGTTCAAGCCAAAACACAGGCAACGTGAGGCGACGCCACAGTCGGCCATCATCACCACTAGTTCTTTACTATCTGCTGTGCACAAAATTGGTGCAAATTGCTGTGACATGACTGGAAACTCAACCAACCCATAGTGGAAAAGAGGTAGAGATAGAAGCATTGCATGAGAGAGGAGAGAGAGACAGAGAAACAGCAATGTTCATGTGCCTGTATATCTGAATATGTATGTGTAGGTATGGGATTTTGCTGATTTGATTTCCTTGTGCACTCAAGGATATATGTAGGTGTCTGTGTGTATGACTGTGTAAGAAAGAGAAGCAGACAAAGAGACTAGTTGGGGTGTGCAGAAGGAGTGAGTCTTCTACCTCAAGGAGCTGTACTCTCACTTTGTTGTATGCTTTCAACCAGCGGACTTTGGATGGAGAGCACAGTGGAGGGCCATCTTCGAAGAAACTGAGAAAAGATAAAGCAAAAAAGATCAACAGGATAAAAAGGGAAAGTTTCAAAAAGATGGCAGACATGACTTATATAAAAATTAATCATTCCTCTGAATCTTACAGTCAAAGGATAAGTTCACATTTTTTCAAGTCTGTCTTAAAATTATACTTTACTACCTTAATGAAGATTGAAACTGTGTTAACTTGGTGTAATCATCAGAGATTCCTTGACAGCATGCTTCCAATGGAAGTGATAGGGGACAAAATCTGTCCTCCTGTGCAATGTATTCCAACATTGTGGTGTGTCTCGCACCATAGCCACTAGGTGAACCTTGTCGGGGTTTTTTTGGCTGATTCAACATGTTGAATAAGCGTCGGACTCGGAGCCCATCGGTGCAACAGAAGAAAAACTAAGTGAGGAAAGCAAGCAAATGACTACACTCAAGAGGACACACACAGAAGGCTCTTGTCATTTTTTATCTTCATCTCATCTAATCAATTCAATACCCTGTCAAAACTGGCCAAAAATGACACTTGAATGTTCCTTCTAAAAAAACACAGGCTCGAATATGAATATCTATTTTTGCACATTATGTCCATAAGAGGGCAAATGTACTTTTTGAATGATGAGAAGATTATCGGCGCCTGCTGGTATGGAGGGGTCCTTTCACGCAGGCGCAGAATGTACGTGCTATTGGCTGTTAACTGTAGTCTTTGCAGTATATTCAAGTAAAGCTTTTTGGCCAAAACCCAGGCGACATTAGGCTACAACTCAGTTGGCCTTCGTCCTTTACTGTCTTCCCACCAGCTAACTAAGCTTGTGTTCATTGGAATGCAAACTAATCTGACATAGCTCCATTCTTAAATTTTTCTTTTTTTTGACTCAATCGTGTATGGGGGCTGTTGCTGTGGTGGAGGACTAGAAGGTCCCAACAAAGGACCTTTCAAAGGCCCCACAGCTTGAGGTGAAATTAGTGGTAAGTTGGTACCAACAGTTTTTTCCACATCTGATGATAAGACCATTGCAACATAATTATTAGTTTCAACAGGTTTGTCTAATCCATGTGCTAACGTTAGGCAATTATTTTTTAAACATCTAGCTTTACATTTAACATTTAGATTTACAGTAGATTTAACATTAAGATTTAACATTAATATTTAGATTTTACATTTAGATTCAATATTAAGATTCAAATTTTGTATTTAATTTTTATAAACATAATGTTGACAATTGCATATAACATGTTGTTTTACACAATTTTTTGTCTCAAATGTGAGAAAAATGATCTAAATGTGAGGAAAGTGAGCTAAATAATCAAAATATATGAGCTATAAAATTGTATCTGAATTTTTACATTTGGTGCCCCATAATCATGCAAAGGTTTGCATGATTATGGGGCACCAAATGTAAAAATTCTAAGCTATAGATGTATATTTTTTATGTATATTTTTTACATACCAGATTTTAGTCTTAGTCTTGTTATCACAGTTGTCCAAGATTGGTTTGGGCAGGATGACGGAATAGTCCTTCAAATCTTTGTTGGAACCAGGCTCTGGTAGTGGACGCAGCTCTTTCTCAACCTCTTCCTCCTCCTCCTCCTCCTCTTCTTCCTCATCCCAGGTAGACTTTTGGCTACTGAGAAAGGGACGCAGGGCGCTGGGGTGGCGGGTCTCTGGATCTCGGCGCTCCTCAGGCTCAGAGCTGAGCTGGGAGCTGGCCGGGCTGAGGTTGCCTGATGAATCAAAGCGACTGCTGTCCGGTGGGCTGTAGGAGAATGAGATTGATATTTAAAATGTAGTGGTATTTGGGAATGTAAACATGTAGTTAAAGGACTACTGCAGAATCAAATGGTTTTATTCCAAAGTATTTAGGAAATTACAACTTGAAATCATGTGTTTTTTTCTAAACATAGATACTGGGAATATGGTTATTGAAGAAAATACTTCTTTTTTTAAACTTTAATTCAAAAAAGGAGTTTCAACTTTGAATGCCACAGTGATTTTGGAACAAAACAATTTGATTAATTTGTTAAAGCAAGTACTGGGGGTAAAACTGGGGATAAAAGCTCATCATTATCATATCCAGGGAAGAAGGTTACACAAAACATGGAAAACTAACAGGGTTCAGCCGGGTGAATGACTGAATTATTGAAGATTAATGCAGATTTTTTTTAACAATCATGTCAAGAGAGGGCTGCCATCAGCACTGGGAGGACCTCAGAATTCTGAAAGATGAGTGGTCACACTTCAAGTTTAAGGTGGTAACAGCATGTTGATATTGAGACCAGCTATTATAGTTTACAGTGAAGGTTCTGCATAAAAGCAGAATAAATAACTTATTTTAATTTGCCTACTGCTGCTACAGTACATTTACAGCATCTACTACTGTATGTACTATAGAATAATTAATAGAATAGAATAAATTCATAGTACTATAGAATACACATTAATCATAATTATTTAACCTTTTAATAAGATTAAAGTTAGAGCAGTGGGGATACACTTAACCTGCCTGATAAAAATCGTAAGTGACTGACTGAGAAAAAATGTACTGTGTGTCTGCTGTATGATTAAGACTGCTAACAAAGAAACTACCCCTGTGCTTTAACTAGCATGATTTACTTTGTCTGGGGTGTTGGCCAAATTACTTCTCACTGTTCCTTTTATTCTAATGGCCAGCCTGCCACCATAGTGTGCACTGCCACACCATCATAAATCTATATACAAGTTTTAATTCGTATAAACAAATTGGCTAAGGCTTGGAGAATAATTCATAGAACTGCAGCAGACAGAGGAAGGAGAGGCATTATACAGGCCTCACAAGTCAAACAATAATAAATTAAGACTATCGGCTTCTACATTCATTGCACTTCGATCACTGTCAGGAAAGCTATTACTGAGGTAGTGAAAGTACAAAATATCTCCAGTACATTTACACATAATGGTGAGCACAGTTGAAGTAAATGCAATCATTTCCTTTCCTATGGCTTTGATGATGAAACATAGAATGTCAGATTTTCACTTAATGGTTTGTATTTATGGCTGTGAGTTGGATATGCAGTATATTTTAAACAAGAAATGTGTTTGGTTGTACTAAAAATGTCTAAATCTAACAATATGCTTTTGATTTTAAAGTTAAATTGAGGAATGTGAAAGGGGAAAAGGCAAATACAGAGCTACTGATATCAAATGTGGTATTAAGAAAAAAGGAAATGGGCTAGCCTATACATTGTCTACATTAGCATGATAAATGAACAATGCCATTTATCATACAAATTGTACTAGCCTTTTCGCGGCTTCCTTTGTCAACAGGTCCTTTGGTTGCTCTGTGCCCAAACTTGCATGCATGGTTTCAGGTGTGTCAACTTCACTCTTATCTACTTCACATGGGGTGATCTTTAACAGGGGTTCATCCAAATCTTCTGCTAAGGAAACTGAGCGAGAGGGGATGCCAGACTGTGGCGACTGTGCTAAGGTGTCACAGCTTCCTGTTGTTGAAGTTTCTATTGGTCCTTCTGTATCACTGGCATCTGCACTTTCAATTTCTCCAGAACCATGGGAAAGTTTCTCAGACTCTGGCTCACAAAATTCATCAGTAGGTTTTGGACTTTCGGAATGCGGTTGGTCTGTGACCATCGGAGCGGTGTATTCAGGTTTGGGAGGGTCAGAGTTACCAAACATTGAGCCAAGTTTCATGCCAAACACAGATGAAGCAGATGGTTCTTCCTTTCCAGTTGGCTTTTCATCCTGGAAAATACCAGCTGAAAGACTTTTAAAACCAGAAAAGAGACCACCATCTGTCAATTTTGGATGTGGAGTCTTTGTTTCAATGGCTGGAGATGGAGTGGTGGTGAAAAGGGATCCAATAGATGATGTGCCTTCAGCAGCTACAGACATAAAGCCAAATTTAGGAGCAGTCAGACCGGGTATTTCAAACATTCCCTTGGTTTCAGGAGCTGGGGGTGGAGCAGCTTTGTCAGACACTGCTTTGTCAGACACTGCAGAACCTGGTCCCTCTAAATGCTCAGCATGCTCATCATCCCCTGCTTCTTTCTCAGGGAAAGCAGTTTTCATGGTGGATTCGGTCAGAGAACTTTCTTCTGCTTCTGTTTTGTCTGTTCGTTCTGCCTCCTCCACTAATCCTTTTTCAGGGTCCCCAGAGTCCTCAGGGCTTTTTACAAGTCCATCTTCAGATAAAGGTGTCTTCTCTGTAACTGTCTTTTTAGTGCTTTCAGAGATTGTTATTGTTGCACAAGGATCCTCTTTTCCTGAATCTGTACCTGACTGTTGATGTTCGTCAGGTTTAGTTGTTTCAGGACCTTTGAATATACCAAATAGGTCACTAGTAAGGGATTCTGTAGCAATGCTACTTGGAAGTCCAAAAAATGAGCTTTTCTGTTGTTGTTGTTGTTGTTGTTGTTGTTGTTGTTGTTGTTGTGGCTGACTAGGAGCAGGTGATGATCCAAAAAATGAACCAGGTGAACTTGAAAAAAATCCACCAACAGTTGGTGATTTACTTGGGGCATTTGGGGTAGAAAACATAGACATAAAGCCAGAAAATGGAGCTGGTTCAGGGGGCTTCCATGGTCCTGGCTGTCTTTGTCCAGCCATTCTTGGTCCTGCCATTCTTGGGCCTCCCATCTGTGGCCCTCCCATCCTTGGTGCTCCCATTCTTTGTCCTGGTGGGCAAGGTGGCCTGGCAATGCCTGGCCTGGGCTGTTGCTGTGGTGGAGGACTAGAAGGTCCCAACAAAGGACCTTTCAAAGGCCCCACAGCTTGAGGTGACATTAGTGGTAAGTTGGTACCAACAGTTTTTTCCACATCTGATGATAAGACCATTGCAACATAATTATTAGTTTCAACAGGTTTGTCTAATCCATGTGCAGGTTCTTTACTAGCTTCTGCAAGCTCTAAAGCCTCAATTGGTTCCTTTGCAGTCTCATCAGATATAGATTTCAAGTCTTCTTCAATTGATTTTTCTGGTTCTGAAACTGCAGTCTCTGTTGTAACTACACCCACCACATATTCTGCAGTAAGTTTTTCTGTAACTGCTATCACTGGATCGGCTACAGTTGCCTCTTTAATAGATTTTTCCACATCTGCAACAGCTGCTTGTTCATCCCCAACAACTTTCAAAGGCTCCTTAGTTAATTTTTCCACATCTGCGACTGCTCTTTGTTCTTCATCGTCTACTTTCAAAGGCTCCTCGATTGATTTTTCCACATCTGCAACTGCTGTTTGCTCTTCACCAGCAACTTTCAGTGGGTCCTCAGTTTGTTTTTCTACCTCTGGAATTGTTATCCCTCCTTCAACATCTGCTTTCCCATGTTCCACTCCAACAATATCTGATCTTGTGTTTTTGTCAGTATAATCCACAACACTTTTCATTTGCATATTTTCAGTTATTTCTAATGGGCTTTTGATGGCAGCTATGCCAATTTCATCACCTGTGCTCTTAATTTCAAAAGTATCTGTTTCTGATTTAGCAACTTCTTTCTCAGCATCTGCTGTATCTTTCATTTCTTTACATTCATTTTGGATGTCTGACTGTTCTTCACTTACTAGTTTTACAGGATGTAGTGTCTCTTTCTCTAGTATATTACCAGTCACATTTGGTGTGTCTGTAATAGAAGCGTCAACCACAACTGAGGCATTTTCATCACAAGAAAGGTTTTGCTGCATTGTGGCTATTTTGTCTTCCTCCAGATGTGGATCTGTTAGGGGAAAGGGTTTTTCAGTGGTATCTTTTTTAATGTCCAAGGTAGAATCTTGACCATCTTGGCATGCCTGCTCTACTTGAAGTTCAACCTTAACTAAAGATGTAGAAAGAGACTCAGAAGGTACATTTTCCATGGCCTCAACAAGGCGACTCTTTGCTTCTTTTGAAACATCTTTTGTGTCTGGGGGTTTCACTTGTTCCAAAGCAATCTCCCCCTTCATTATTGTTTCTGGCTCTGTCTTGGTTTCCTCCATGAAAGACATTCCAAATAGGCCAAACCCAGTTTTAGATTTGTTACCATCAGAACTCTCGCCAAGTGAAAACACAGATGAAACTCTGAAACTACCCTCAGATTCTAGTGGTTTAGAAGCTGTTGGATGTGCTTCTGATGCTTGCTGGTTTTGTCCACCAAACATAGAGAATAGTCCTTTTCCTGAGGGCTCTGAACCTCCGAGTCCTGGTGTTGTAACTGTTGGCCCTGGTGGGGGTATTTTTGGTCCAGTTTGGGGCTGGGCACTTAGACCTCCAAACTTGGAAAACAAACCTGCACCAGGAGTTTCTTTATTTGTAGTAGAACCTGGGAGGATGCCACCAAATATAGAAGATCCAGTGGAAGATCCTCTGGGTGTGGCACTATCCCCACGATGACCTCTGGGACTGGGTGGTTGCTGAGGTGCAGATGCACCAAACATGGAAAACAAGCCTTTGCTTGGAGGTTCTTTGGGGGGAGGACCTCTGGGTCGCACACTTCCACCAGTTGGACCTCTTGGGCCAGTTGGTGGCTGACTACTGGATCCACTAAACATAGAGAATAAGCCTTTTCCATGGGTGTCTTGTGGGGTTGAAAGTAGTGGTGGGTCTTTGGATCCAGGTGAAGATGGGGCATTTGACCCACCCAACATTGAGAGCAACCCTGTGCTAGGAGTGTCTTTGGTAGATGACCCAGGAAGAATGCCACCAAGTATTGATAATCCAGTTTGGGAGGACATCTGCTGAGGGGTTGCAGTCGAGCCACTAAACATAGAAAATAAGCCTTTTCCTGGTTGCTCATTAGGTTTTTCTTCCTCAGGCTGATCAACCTTGGCAGCTAAACTATCCTCTTTGGAGGTAATTTCTTCTGTGCAAGGTTTGACAGGAATGGGCTTAGGGGTAGATAAGGTGATGTCCCTTTCCGTTTTGTCATGAAGCTGGTGAACACCTTCAGGTGATTTTGCATCTGAGGCAGAAGGTACTTCTTTTAGTGACAAGTTATCAAGAGACTGAACTTCTTTAGGCAATACAACATCAGGTGTTGTACTTTTGTCCCTCTGTGCTAACTCTTCAAGAGTTCCAGTGCCTTCTGGTGGTGCTGGCACTAATTTGTTTTCGAGAGGTTTAACTACTTCAAGTGGTGTTATGTCTGGAGCTGTTGATTTTACATCCTTGGAAGACTCAAGTGGTGGCTCAAAAGCCTCAGTGGTCTCTGCTTTTACTTCAGCTTCTGAGATGGTAGCTTCTATGGTTGAGCTTTTCTTGGTCAGGATGTGCTGTGAGTCATGTTCATCTGCACGGGTAAAATCTGCTCTAGTCAGTGTATCCTCAGGTATATCAGACTGTGAAACAATATCAGCAGGTAAAGAGTCCTTACAGGCTGGTAATGTTACTGCAATGAGAGTGTTGTCTTCAGAAGCACTCACTTCTGGCAGTTGAGGCTTGCTACATTCATTGAGCTCCTTTTCAATTGTTTCATCTTCTGGTGAACTTGCTGCTGAGACAAAAATATGGGGTAGTCTAACATAAGGCTTTGGCTCACCTGGGTCAATTTCTGTATCAACAGGAGGTACTTTTGAGTAATTAATGCCAATGTAGATTGACCTTGGATGGCTGATTTTCTCCTGTGAAATGTTAGATACAGTAGAGACCTCACTATATCCAGTGTTGACATTGTCAGATTCTGAGGATATAGTTTGTTTGATTTCTTCTGAACTTTGCTGCTGTGACATGCCTGATTCAGATAAAGCTATGCTATCTGTGATGATCCCTTTGGTATTCGCTTTAGATGTAACCTTTGACAATGTTTCTGAAAGTTCTACTGAACTGCCTTTACTTAAAATTCTGTTGGATGTCTTGGTATCTGGAGGTTTTTCTGGTGAAGATTCACGAGGGGGTAATTCTTTCCCTGGTGTTTCTCTAACTGGGCTTGCATTTAGTGTTGCCTGTGGTTGCTGACAGTCTTGAGAAATAGACTTAAAACCACGCATTGGTAGCTCGTTGGAGGAAGAGGCAACAGGTGATATCATTGTGGATGTTTGAGGGCTCACACCACTTAACATTAAACCTTTTCCTTTGTATTGTGATCCAATAATTAGTGAGGGGGCTGGATCCAACTTTGTCTGTAGAGCTGCAGATTGATTGTTGGATAATTCAGATGGTAAGGAAGCAGGTAGTTCACCTCCAATTGTCAGTTGGCTAGATTCAGCGAAGGATTTTGTTTGTGTTGTTGGAGATTCAAGAAGGCTTTTCCTGTTTGACACATTGTAATCTTCATTTTGGTTAACACTTACTTGTGTACAAGGCAAATAACTTGATACAACAGGCATTTGTGGGCTTAAATTAACTGTTTCTGGTATTTTAACAACAGAGGTTTCTGGGGGAGGTGCACTCAATTCAGATGCAGTTTTCTTATCAGAAATAACTACAACATGGCTGAGAGCAGGAGTTTGTGTTGGAGTAGCTTGCATTCTGTAATCCATAGGTATAGACACATTATGAGTGTGGTTTAGGTTCACAGAGAGTTGTGAACCTAAACCACTATAAAATGAAATCAAACCCCTAAGAGAGGTGGATTCTGTTGGTGTTGGAGATACCTCTGGTCCTTGCATTTCAGCTCCAAAACCCTGGTTTAGATGACTACTCTTTACTTGTTTTACAGGCATTGGGTCATGTTTTGTGGGGTGTGGGGATATAAGCACACTAACCTCTGATACATGTTGAATTGGAGCCCCAGTACTTGTGAGTACAGTTGGTGTCTGATATTGCGGAAGAGTGATATGGCATTGGCTTAGATCAGGTTGTTTTGAGAGTTGAAGAGGTTCTTTTGCATAATAATCTGTAGTTGCACTGCTCTGCACTGGCTGTACATCAAAAGACTGTAAAGAAGGATCAGGTCTGTGTCTATCATTTGCTTTCTGAATAATTGAAGCAGGCAAACACTGTGGGGTAGGAACAGTTTGGGATGTACAGTACAATTGCGGGGTGGACAAAGGAGGCAATGCCTGTCCATTATTTGTCATTGTTCCACTAAATGATAGGCTTTCCTCTATGCTCCCATAGCTGTCCACAGTTGGCTGCTTGATAAAAAATTTGGGCCTAAAGGTCATGTCATGCTGAACAGTATCTTGTCTTTGCAACTTTGGAGCTTGTGGCAGAGATCTAGCAATGGATGAAGTCCAACCAATTTCCACACCAGGTTGCTGGTATTGCTGTTGTGGGGCTGGATGTTGTGTTTGCAGCTGAGATATGTTTGAAGGTAATTGATCAGGCTTCTTGGATTTATCTTGTTGATATGGACTGTTTAGTGAGAATGTAGCAGATGCATAGTCTTGCATAGCATGGGGAGCTACATTCTGAGGAGGCTGCATCTTCCTTTGAATAGGCATCAAAGAGGAAACTGAAGTATTCATTGGGGCAGAGTTTAATCCTATTCCTGACTGCCTTCTGCAATGTATTTCAGGTTGGGTGGTGGAATGTTTATCAGTGGAATATTCCATATGTTGTATTGACTTCTGAGTTTGACAAATTGATGTATATTCTCTGACATCCTTAGAAGTGGGTGGAGGTTTGTATTGCTGCTCATCATAAAGACTACTCTGAAAGAGAGTAGACGCATAAGGAAAAGAAAGATCCTTCGCATCTTGAAGACCAATAATTGTGGTTTGAGGATCCACAGTTAGGTCAACAATACCCAGTATTGTTTTCTTTTTCAATTGCCTTCCAGTCTGCCTTCTTTCAAACATTTCTTTCTTTGCTTTGCTATTAGTGAAATTCATGGGCTGTCCATCCTCTGGTTCAGTGTGATTACTTGAAATGTTAGTTGTATTTATGCTATCTTTTGCAGAGAAGTTCACTGGCTTATTTTGTTGGTGTGTTTCCTTGTTGGTGTTCATTGAACCAGAAAAGACCTCATTACTGTGGTAGGTATATATATGGCTTTGCAGTGTCTCAGTGGTGTTGACGCCACTCAAGGCATGAATCACTTGTTGATGTTCAGACTGCTCCACTACAAATGGCACAGTTCCAGTTGAGCAGATATCAGGAGCTGTTTCAGATTGTTTCTGCTGTGATTTCGAAGACATATCTAGGAAGCTTTTGATGGAGTTGGCAGGTGCTGATGCTCTTTGATCTATTTCTTGACATATACTATGCACAAATCCTTGTTGCATCTGTTCTTGTGATCCTACCCACGTTTTTTGCCTTTTAGGTTGCTCTTGAAAGGGTTGTGTTTCCACAATTAGTGGAACACCAACAGAATCTCTTTGAGAATATGCTAAGCTTGATGGCCTTCTCCTTACCAGTGATAATGGGTCTGAATAGTTTAGCACTATGTCTGATATACATGCCTTTGTTGACATATTTAATGTGCCTTTAACAGAGTTTGCTGGAGCTGTAGAGAGTGAATAAGGTTGGATAATGGACTGTGACACACCATTGGTCTCACTTACACTGGAGCACTGCACTGTCATACAGCTCGAAAGTGGTTGATGCAGAACAGGGACAATGTTTCCATCCAGGGTTTGAGGTTGCTTCGGGCATGTTGATTCCCGTGGGGTGGATTCCACTACCAGGGAAATACCAACTGAATCATTTCTGGCAACTTCTCTTGCACTTGGCTTATTAACAAGCGAAACTGCTTCACTTTGAGTAGACTCATATTCTGGCATTGTTGTTTCCAGTATGGCTTGGGATGGCTTGGGCGACATATCCAGTGCTGCAGCTGAGACAGGTTTTGTTGAAGTGGATGTCTGATGTGTTTGAACAGTGGCTGACGACTTTAAAGTTGAGTGATTTGACTCTTCAAATACACCAGGTTTGCTTTGCCAATACGGTTGTTGATATAGAATACAATCTGAGTGGCATTGAGTCTTATTCTCAAACTCCTGCTGTGCACTTGCAGGGGAGCTGATCTTAACTTCACCAAGAGGTTCTTCAGAAGGGATATCTACAACTAGTGGTACACCAACGGAATATTTTCGTGCAAGTTCACAGGCACTTGGCTTGCCTCTAGTTAGTGGTATAGCTTCATGAAGAATGTCATCTGTTCTTACCTCCGGAATCACCTTCAATTTGACAGAAGATTTAGAAGTCATGTCTAGTGTGGCCTTAACTGTGTTGGCTGGCGCTGTGGCTTGTTGAGCTGGTTTACACATTTCAAGGGAATCAGAAGACTGACCTAAAAGAGACCGCTGTCTTGGTTTTGTTGAAGTGGATGTCTGATGTGTTTGAACAGTGGCTGATGACTGTAATGTTGAGTGATTTGACTGTTCAAAGACACCAGGTTTGCTCTGCCAATACTGTTGTTGATACAGAATAGAATCTGAGTGGCATTGAGTCTTATTCTCAAACTTCTGCTGTGCACTTGCAGTGGAGCTGATCTTAACTTCACCAAGAGGTTCTTCAGAAGGGATATCTACAACTAGTGGTACACCAATGGAATCTTTTCGTGCAAGTTCACGGGCACTTGGCTTACCTCTTGTTAGTGGTATAGCTTCAGTAAGAATGTCATCTGTTCTTACTTCCTGAATCACCTTCAATTTGACAGAAGATTTAGAAGTCATGTCTAGTGTGGCCTTAACTGTGTTGGCTGGCGCTGTGGCTTGTTGAGCTGGTTTACACATTTCAAGGGAATCAGAAGACTGACCTAAAAGAGGCCGCTGTCTTGGTAACAATGTTCTCCTACTACCAGAGGGAATCTCCTTTTGCCTAACAGAGAATTTTACCTGATTGCCTTTAATAGTATGAGAATGATATTCCTCAACAGGTAGTGAATGAATATCCTCTGTTGTTTGTCCCTGAGCTTCTGTTGATTCCCCTCTATGTGACAAGTCAATGGATTCATGATGACTAGAACTTGTCTCCTCAGAAATTAAAGTTTTTCTCTTTGTCAATGACAGTGCCTCACAGACAGGATCCACAACAGTTTGCGCAACCTGCTGGGTTGTTGTCTTGGCAGACATATCTAATGTAGCTGTAATTGAGTTTGCTGGTGCTGTGGTCTCTTCATATTGCTGAGCCTTTCCACTAGACTGACAAGAGGGAGGTGTTAAAATTGCTTTCTTATTATCAACAGGAATCTCCTGTCTAAAACTAGTTGTAACTATTGGTGGGCTTTGCTGCATCTTTAGATGTACATTGAATGAAGAATTTAGTTGCTGAACCTGACGGTCCACTTGTTTTGTCATAACCGGGCTTACCAATGGTGCAGTACATACAGGTTGCAGTGATCCAATTTTTTCAGGGTTTTTGAGACCTCCATCAAAGCTAGATACTTTACTGGAAATATGAGTAATTGAAGAGCTACTTCTTGTTAATAACTTTACCTTAGTGTCATAACTCTTTGGTAATTCATCAGACGATGTAAATGAAGATTTGGATGAATTGTCTAATGCAACGTTGCCAGAGGCTGTAACATAAGTTCGGTTTGTCCCACTTATAGAGGTACTGTGGGAGGCTAGTGGTCTTTGGATAGGCATTGTAAAAAAGGTTTGGCCAACTCTAACCTTTGGACTGGACAATCTTCTCTCCAATTTGCTTTGTTGATCAACTGGCATATAGTTGGTCTGAGAAACTGTTCTCGGAATTGAAACACTTGGACTCTGTAATGTGCCCAGAGTGGGATATTGTAAATCAGGCCCTTCAATTTCTTCTTCCTCAATCTGTTTAGTAAGATCTACAGCAATGGTCTTGTCAGTCAAGTACACACTTGCATTAGTATCTATCTGATTTTTTTCTTTAAATCTTTTCAACCTGTACTTTGTAAAGTCAACAACTTCATCTTTTTGTGTAGATTCTAGCTTGGCATCTGTTACATCTTTTGTTTTGATATTTTTGTTTTTATTAATCGTGGCAGAGAAATCTAGGACTTTATTGGCTATTTGAGGTTCAGTAGGAGTGCCACAGTTATTATTTCTTTTGTAAAGGTGGGCTTCATTAATAGAGCTGTCATTCAGTATATGTAACTGAGGTGTACATTTCTGAGATGAATCTTGTGGCTGCTTTGAGGACAGGGAGGATGTTTGGTCCACTGCTAAACTACTGCTTACTTTGCTAATGTCACACATCCCTGTGACTCTAGTCTTATTTGCTTGTGATAATACTCTGGGTTTGTCTGACTGAGATGGCTGCCTTGTAAGCTGGGGTCTCTGTGGGGAAATTGAAGGCACAGCCACAGTTGTACTAGATGTAGTGGTTAAACTTCTAACAGAAGTTACCTGTTCTGAAAGAGCTGAAGAGGATTTAGTAACAGTTGGTGGTGTAGGCAGTTTCCTTCCCAACTGTACACCTCCTGGTATTTTTGAAGCTGATGGGGTCTCAGCAAGATGTTTGGAAATGTTTGAAGTCTTTGAAACCTTGCTAGACACTGATGGTGATGTAGCAGGTGTTGAGGATGACAGTAAATCAGCTTTACTTGCATCAGTGTTTGGAGACATTCCAGTGATTCCTCCGTTGGCTGAAAATATGGAGCTTGACTTGTTTAGTTGATCTGCAGGTGTATCACCGACTTGTGCAATCCTGATTTCAGGAATTGGGTAACGTCTGTTTGGAGAGATTTGTGTAGAAAAGCGCCTTGAAGAAGATGCAGGTGACAGTGTAAGCACATCTTTCATCCCCTGATTTTTCCAGTATGGCCCTCCATGCCCCCCTTTCAGTGACTTAAAAGTTAGATCAGCTGCCTCCATTGGCTCCTCTTGACAGCTATTGCCATTTTGTACCGATTCCACATTAATCTTTTTAAGCTTGTACACACTAAAGTCTACAGGCTGATCTGCTTGAGAAGTTATAGATTCTTGAAACATTTGAGAGAAACTTTCCAAATTCATGTTCATTATTTTTTCACCTTTTCTTAGGGCGTAAGTTAGATCCATGGGTGCATCTAAAAGCACAAATTCATTATGTTGCTTGCCTGGAATCGAGAAACCATTATCTTTGGCACCATTATTCTCAGCGCCAAGGGGGATTTTAAAACCACAAAGAGTTACTTTGTCGTTTTCTTTTTGTTTCACAATGTTAGCACAATTTTCAGTGATATTTCCAAGAGCTCGTAAATCCTCTGGATCAGCGCAGGCATAGAGGTGTCCACCAGCTCTGTCAGTTAAGAGGGAATAAATGTATTCCTCATCTGTATAAACATAATATCCACAGTCCCCAGCCTCAGCTGGCCACCACAACCCTTGCTCCAATAGTGAAAGCCATTGTTGATACCACTCAGAATCCTCAAAGAGAATTTCATCATCTGCATCCCCTGTAGTTCCTGCAGACCTGCTTAAATCCATAGCACCACGTGTTAAATCCATTGGACCCTTTTTTTTGGCAAGTTGTTTTAAAAACTTGGTTGCTGATTTCAAACCAAAGTCTTCATCTTTCATGCCACTACTAACACCATTTTTTTCCACTACTTTGCTAAATTCCTGTACACTGCATTCTGCAAGCGAATGACATCTATTTAACCGTGTTTTTGTTTTTTCCATGGACAGATTCAGAGCACTACTTTCAACAATCCATGGTTTTCTTTTCCAATCAAGATCATTCAAATTGTCACAGCTACTCCAGGGTTTCTTGTCTCTGCAACTCATGTCAAACAAAACAATATCTGCATCTGGCTCAAGAAAACAATTTTCAATCTCAAAAAGCTGGACAGCATCATCCCTCCAGGGATGTGAGGGTACATTGAAGTAACTGATGTCCATTTCTCTAGGATTTAACCTAATATGATTCTCCAATTGAGGTGCTCTAGCAGTTGATGATATATTTCCTTGGCATGTTTGGGAGCATTCCTGAACTTGGGTGGCAAGGGCTTCAGCAAGGGCATAATCATTGAGTTGCTGCCACAGAAGAGCTTCTATGAGACACTGATGCTCATAGAGCTCTGGTGGGATAACACCATGCTCTGTAAAGTTGAATAAAAGATCCTTATAACCATACTCATGGGCTGTCCCGTACAAGAGACGTTGGATTTCCTCAAGATAAGATTGTGTTGGGGAAATAGTAGGATATTGCAGAGGTTCATTACAGATATCAACAACTTGAGTAGCTGTAACAACAGCAGTTGTGAGTGTTGCTGTACTTAAAGGGATTTCCTCCTTACTCTTTGGTAGTAAATGATCAGGAAGGCCTTCTTCCGTTTCCTTTTCAAGAGCAGAAGTGCTACTGTCACTTGGGCCTGTTTTGAAAATGCTGGATAACAAACCAGGAGACGTGCTACTTGTGCTGGTTTTTGGTTCCTTCTTCCCAAGCTGAGGGGTTGATGGCTGCTGTGTCTTTGACGATGGCTCCTCTGTGACACTAAAAAGGCCTGCAAGGAAACCTTTTTGAGCTGGTCCTTTTAAATCCTTATCTGTGGCCACATCTTGAGACAAATGCATTTCTACTGGTTTGGTTCTCTGAATTTGTGGTCGCCCCTGTCCTGCACGTGGCTGATGTTGTTGCTGTGTTGTTTGAGGGTTCACCTGATCAAGTGGTGATGATGACTGTTCCACAGTACCTGAAATTTTGTTCATCAGGCCAGAGAATAATCCTCCTGATTCAGACTGGGCTGGATTTTGCCCTGATTTAACAGATGGTTGACCTGCCTGAGCAGGTTGAGGTGACTGTTGTCCCTGTGGTACATTCTCACCAGATGCAAGTTTCAGAATTCCTGAAAGCAAGCCTCCACTTTGACTAGGCTGTTGAGTTGCTGTATGTTGAGGACTTGCACTTTTGCCAGGCTGTTGCTGCAGTTGAGGTGATGTCTGACCAAACAGACCAGACAAGAATCCGCCTTGCTGACTGGCTTGAGACGATTGTTGACCTGAAGATTGAGCAGGTCCAACAATGTTTAATTTATTTCCCTGTTGAGACACAGTCTGTGGTGTGGGCTGTTGTGGTGCATTATCTGTAGATGCTAACTTATTAAAAAGCCCTGACAATAGTCCACCCTGCTGTGGCTCTGGGGCAGAGGCAGCCGGTTGTGGACATATCTGATTTTGCCTCCGGAGAGGCTGTCTGTTACCTTGTTGGGGTTGCTGCTGGTTGGCATGACTAACAGGTGGCTGCTGCTGTGCTGGAGGAGTAGGACCTGCTGATAATAGCCCAGAGAAGAAGCCTACCTGTTGATTAGGTGGTTGCTGGGTCATCTTAGGGCCTGCTCTTTGTGCCTGTTGCTGCTCTGGTTGACTCCCCACTGTAGACTGTGGGGTGCCTACATCTGCAATTTTGTTTAATAATCCAGTAAGCATCCCTCCGGGACTACTGGTGGGCTGTTGTGGAGGGACTTGGTTTTGTGGTTGTAGGTTTTGTCTATTGCCCGGTTGGTGATTAGTTTGGTGCCCAGAATTGCCACTTTGTTGCTGGTTTTGTGAGATCTGGCCAGGGTTTGCAGGAGCAGAGTCTTGGCCCCCAATTCCAAAAATACCAGAGAAGAAACCTCCTTGTTGAGCAGATGCTTGCTGCACTGGTTTTTGGTTAGTCTCTTGAGCACCAGACTCTGATTGTATCTGAGATGGTGTAGGATTAGGTTCCACGATCTTGTTAAAAAGTCCTGACAACATGTTACCTGATTGCTGATTTGGTTGTGAAGATTGTGTAGACAAAGGCCCTTTAGGTGGCTGTGAAGCAGTTTCTGTAAGTTTCAACAAACTCCCAAACAATCCACTAGGTTGAGGCATTGTTGCTGTTGCTTTTGGAGGTAGTTTTTCTGTTGTTTGGTTAGACTGTTGCTGTTGGTTTGGTTGTTGATCTGAGACTAAAGGCTGTCTTAGTTGCTGGTCAGAGGGATGTACTTCTGTTGAACCCAATGTAATCAATCCCGACAAATTCCCTGCTGACTGAATAATTGGAATAGTCCTTTGACTCACGTTTTCTTCAGGCACTTCTGTTTTGGCTGTATGGTCAGCTGTATCTGCTTGTGACTCGGACTGAGTTGGTTGAGACCCAGTCACTGTGTCTGTAGCTTTTTTCAAGAACCCAGATAAGAGTCCTCCAGTTGGTTGCTGTGCAGCAGCAGGTTGTCCTTGTCTTTTAGTTGGAATTTGGCCAGATTGGCCTCCTGGCAATGTTGACAGTGACTGATTTGTAGGAGCAGAAACATTATCAGAGGCAAATTTTAAAAATCCAGACAACAGTCCTCCTGACTGTTGTGCGGAAGAATTCTGTGTTTGGGGTGACTGGGAAGGTGTTGAAAATAGGCCTGAAAATAGCCCAACTTGTTGAGGCTGACTATCCCCTCCCTGGGCTTTCTTGTCAGACGACATGTCTTCTGTTGATCCCAGTTTCAACAATCCAGAAATAATTCCTTGAGCCTGTGAGGCTTGTGGTTGTGATCTGGCATGTTCCACAGGCTTTGGCAGAACTTGATCTTTAGATGTGACATCTGCTTCAGGCTGGACATCTGTCTTGCATTGGGGATCATTTTCAGACAATGTTTGCTCATGAGACAATAGTTCTATTCTGCAGACAGTGCTTTCCTTTGTTTTCGGAACCATTTGTTCAGTATGTGGCTCAGTTTGACCACTAGCTTTGGTTAGCATCACAGTGGGAGTCATTTGTGGTTTTGCAGGTCCCTTAGCAGGTTCACTTGGGGCTACCTTAAACAGGTTTGAAAACCACCCAGTTTCTGTGTTTCCTTTTGGTACACTTTCAAAAAGTGCAGCCCGACTTGGAGAGGGAGTTCGTGCAGGGCTGGGGGATGGACTTTTTGGTGGGGCATTGGCATCTTCACCAGACGCAAACTTAAGAATCCCAGATAGCATGCCTCCTTCTGTTTTTAGTGGGGTTGTTGTGGAACTATTTTCAGAAGAGAGAAATGGAATTTTGAGTTTGCCGCCTAAAAATGACTCCTCTGCAGGCTTTATGTCAGTCTGTGAGGAATTCGCAGGAGGAACTGTTGATATGAGGGTAGAGAGAGAATTTTTAAAAGGACTGAAGAATCCTGTTTCCTCTGAACTGCTTTCAGGTTTTGGTTCAGATATTGCATAAGTTCTTCTTTGCTCAATATCAGGTAGCTCACCTGATGACTCTGTCTCTGGAAGAAGCTCTACTGATCCACTTCCGGTTTCTAGCAAAAGCTCAATTGATCCACTTCCTGTATCTGGCAAAAGATCAACTGATCCACTTCCCGAACCTGGTCTTGTCTCACCTGATAACTGTCGCTCTGTTTGCGAGCCCTCCCTATTAGGACTTGTGGATCTGTTTACAGACCCTTGTTGGGATTCATTGCTTGTAGCAGATGCACTTATTTGCTCTGATGGCTGAGGTGATGGCTCTCTAGATGATGGTGAACTGGAAAAAAGTCTCAAAGGACTAAGCCTTCCCAACATGGATTCAAACCCTGATGTAGATTGAATAGCAGTGGTTGCACTGCCTTGTGCCTCTGTGCCAATGTGTGTTGGCCCCTGACCAATGTCAGCTTGCTGACTGGATTCAGAGGATTGAAATGGCAAAAGAGACTGAAGGGAGAACTTTTTGTCTGTTGTGGGCTCCTGAGGGGCAGGAGGAACTATGGCTACTGGAGGGGAAGTACCACCACTTTTGGGGATAAATGAAAGCAGCTTTGAAATACCAGACACAGGTGGGGGTGATGCTTGGGAGGTAGGTGGATCTGTTGCAGTGGTACCAGAGGTTTCTGTGGCTTCAGTACTAGCTTTAGGGATTAAAGAGAGCAGTTTTAAAATACCAGAGTCTGCCTGTGGTGATTGGGGGGGTGGAGTTGTGGCAGAGGCCTCTACCTCAGTTGTAGACTTTGATCTTGTGATTGTACTGAATAATGAACTCATGGCATTCTTTACTCCAGCTATGCCCTGTTCAACAGCACTGTCCTCTTTAACTTCAGGTTTGGCTTCAATGCTATTACTGTCCCCAAGTTGCACAATTTCGGCATCTGCTGGCAGTGCTGGGAGTTTTCTTCTAATTGGTTTAGGCATTGATTCATAGTTGTTGATTTCCTCCTCTTTTACGGCCAGGTATTCAGACACTGAGTGAACTAAGCTATGAAGTTCATCCATTGCATCTACATATTCATCACTTTGCTCCTCTTCAGGAGACAACATTGGATCTTGTCCAGGACCTGTTCTCCCTTTGCTTGAATAGCCTTGTCCTCCAAAAGGTGACATATATTTGCTAGGGTAGTAGTAATTTTCATATTCATAACTAGCATCCCCCTCAGTGAATGTCAGGTCATCTAGTTCCTCCTCAGATCCAAAGGAATACTGCATCTCATCCGAACCAATAGAGCCATATTCATCCCTCTCCCTGATCCTTGCAGCCTCTTCCCGAGCAGCCTCATCCTCACGAAAAGCTGCATAGTTCTCAAGTGTGTCCTCTAAGGCAGTTTTGGCCCACAGTCTGGTCTTGTAAAGTAGACCTTTTCTGTCTGTCTGCTGTTGTAGCTGTTTGACAGAGGGAATTATATCAATCTCAGGAGGGGACGATTCATCCTCAAAGCTGCCGGCTTCCTTATAAACTAACCGCACTTCTCCACTACAAAAGCCATTCCTCTGTCTGTAAGGCCTGTCATTCGCCTCCTCCGTATCTTCAGGGGATAATGCATCACATTCTACTGTCTGATAGAACCTGCTACCTTTGGACTCACAAGGGTTGTCACTGATCCGGTAGATTATGCTTTTATCTTCATCCTCCCACATTTTCTGCTCAGCGTCCAAGTAATCATCCAAGACACCTGAGTCAGGCACTTTATATTTATTCTCCCAATCCTCCACACCCATTCCTGAGTCAACAGGGATTATTTTTACTCCACCCTGACTGTTTGATCGCCTGGATTCAAGAAAAAGAAAGTGCCATGCAAGAAGCAGTGGAACATGATGCAGAGAAAAAGAAGAAAGAAAGATAAATTAAGTCTTGGACAAAAAAGAGCAGATCATGCAAAGAAAGTGTTCATGCAAGTAAAGTAATAGAATAGCAAATGAAAAAAGAACAGTACACTTGTGGAAGGAAACGAATGTTGTTTGACAATGTGCTAAATTGTCTTTGTTTCTATTGTTGTCACAAAGTTGTCAATGGATTCTGCTATTCTTGATAACTTGACTCCTCAAAGCAAATAGCACAGATTCATGAGGTCTGTGAGTGGGTGTGTCTTTACCTGGGCCCCCTTATTTCTCTATAGTCTAGCTCATAGCTTTGTATAGAGTCAGCTTCCCTTGACAGGGTTTGATGTTGGACCCTGCGTCCTATAGGGTACTGGTGCACTGATGAATTTGTCTGGGAGGTGTTGTGGAACCGTGGAGGTCTGTTGCTAGTTTCACTGCGGTAGTCACTATCACGGTCATCCAATGCACTGTCGTGGTCATCAAAAGCTGGGCAAAGACAATACAAACTGTTTAGTAAAAGACAAAAAAGATAATATCTAAAATGTATATTTTAAAAGTATAATTCTCCCTAAGTGATCAAGTAGACTTTTTAGATAATACTCTGCTCTTGTTCATCTATTTGTTTAATTTGATAGAAAGCCCTCTGGTAGACATAAGTATTTGACAGTCTGCTAACGGCTTATAATTACTGTGTAAAATCTTATCCTGCATCCACGTTCCTGTTGTACTGCAGACCTGCCATTTTATGCATCCAGTAGAGACAAATTTGTAAAGTGTAATTCAAAAGAAATGGGTAAAAGTTACATCTGTACCATTGTCATGCAGTAATCCTAAAGGCAGGCTGCTAGGAAACTGCTATGATGTAAGGAAGACTTTCAGACAATAAAAATGTTTGAATAAAAGCTCCCTCTTGTGGTAGCAGGCATGCAATACAAAAATCACGAACACCAAGCTTACAATGGACAAGGAGACATTGGAATAAAAGAAACAATGTACTTCAATGCAATTTTGTTGTAAAATATTACAACAAAATTGGCACCCACAAATGTTATTTAGTATTTTGTTTAAATTAAAATACAATGACGCCAAACAAAGACACAGACCAAACATGCAGTGGTTCTTATTGAAAAGGAAAGGCAAAGCGGAGTCCTGTACCACGCAGAAGTTAAATGAATTACAAGTCACAGGGAAAAAGAACAACAACTATACGTACTCTGCTGGTCATTCCATCCGAAATAACTCCAACTGCCTGGAGGCAAGTGTTCAAAGAATTCAGAAAGAAAAGTGAACTTCATTACTGAAAAATCAAGACAATAACTTGAACTGGCCAAATGAATATGTAACATGTAATGGGACTGAAAACACCCAAATCTGTAAAGCTTGATGGAAATGATGAATAGTTATACCAGTATGAGATAAATTAGAACTAAGTGAAGAAATGTGGTGAAGTCACACAAATGAATGTGATGACTGAGTTAATTTCCTGTAGTACAGAGTGAATGATCAACATTATACCAACACAACAGCAAAGTATTTGAAAAAGTATTTTCACAAAGGTAACATCAGTGTTCAACAGCCAGAAAACCCAGCTCTTTATAACTACCATTAACAGTGACTGGTGCATGCAAAAATCCTCTGTAGTGTGCAAACAGAATACTTGATTTTTTGGAAATCAGAGAACTTGAAGTAGGTTTCAATGTACAAGTCAGCGCCAAAATGCATTAGCACTTGACTGGTGGCTTAAATGTGTTTTCCTGCTCATGATGCACAAGAATGAACGTGTCACTCAGGGTGGAATGACACATTAGACAGTAACACATAAACGTTTATGTGAAAGTGATATGGCATGAATGTTACTTTTATACTCACAGCACTGAGAGGGAACAGATGCCATTTGTCTTCTCTGGACCTCTTCCTGCAGTGGATACTGCCACAATAGAAGAATTGAATTGATTAGAGAAAGACACATTTTGAAGGGGTTAGTGAAACTGAATAAAAATGATTTAATGCTAAAAAGGTACATGTCAGTTATTTTAGGATCACCTGTGAAGTAGTAACTATTATTTTCAATTAGATGGCAGCAGAGAGCCAACACAAACTGCAAAATCACTGAGAAGAGTGCACATTGTGACATATTTGGTACAACTAAATAAATTAGGAGGCTGCTATAAAAAGCATACAGAATCATAGTCTGTGCACATAGCAATCTTGTAGATAGCACAGTTCTACAAGACAAAGCATTTCTTTAAAATGTAGGCTAAACTAAATTAAATGAAAACAAAATGTTAGAGATTCAGATGCACTGCAGATTCTTGCTCACATAAAACCTGCAAACATGTAATGTATTTATCAGTTTTACATATAGAAATTCACTTTCTACTGCATGCTCGCTGAACTTCAGCTCAAGATTGGACAACTGTTTAAAAATCTTTGAATATTTATTTTCCAGAAGTTACACAGATTGATCTGGTACAGTAAACTTTAGTGCAAATTAACTTCTTTTGCTTCTACTCTCACGTCTTCTTGCATTATGGATGGATGCAGGAAACAGTAAAAGCATGACAGTGTAAAGCACCTTATTCAAATTTAAATTATTCTAGAATCCTATACTGATTTACTGATTGTAAAATGTAGTTTCAAAAGGACATCAAGGGTTCATACTACCATTATCCTTTAAGACTTCTTCCACAGCTACCTACTTTTAAGGCGAAGAAAAAGGAAGTCTGTCCTAGTTGGGATTCCCCACTGTTTTCTTAGCATTAAGATCCCCTTTGAGACTTCTGAATTAATTGTGATCTAACATCTCTTATGCCTTATTAATGTATGACTTTTTAACAGGAAATAGACTTTTTAGTAAACTTACCTCGTCATGTATCCGCATGGTGTTGATCCGCTCCAGTTTACTGGTCCAGTACTGAGCCTCGTCTTCTGGGATATCTGGACAGACAGATTAGACAGAAGAAATAGATGGGAGCAAAATTGAGTGACAGCAAAATATTAAGAGGAGAGTGCCAGAGAGGGTGGTGAAAGAGAGGAAATATAGATGCATGGGATAGAGAGATAGGTGGAGGGATGGATGGTAGAATTGGAAGGGGTGATGAAAAGAGAAAGTAAATAATGGAGAATGTAAGGCAAAGTGGAACCCCACAGGCACTGTAGCTCCACCCTTCCCTAAGTGCCCTCCATGATCCCTATCCTACCCTGTCTTATCCCATCCACATTGCTTGATGTGCTCTTACTTATATTCATGCATGTTTAAAAACTGATGAGGAGATTTCCTTTTGGGGGCCCAGAAATAGAATAAACAACCACATCAGGGACCTCACAGGTCCTCCCCAAAGAAGAGATAGAAAGACAAGAAGAAGAGAAATAGACGAGTATAGGTAAAATGTAAAAGCCTGGCTACGTGCTATGTTCCCAAGTAAAACATTTCCTGGTTATGTGACAGAATAGTATGTGGCATAACTAACGGCCAAGTGAGAGGAAGACTGTTAAGAGAAGCAGATCTGACATTGGAAAAAAGAAAAGAAATCGAACCATGTGTCCATCCGAGTAAGATTACATGCAGCCAAGTCAAAACACTGACAGAGGAAGTGGAAGTGAACAGAATAAGAACAGCAAATCCAAAAGAAAACACTTTTCAACACAAAGAGATAAATGTCCTGCAATTGACCAGACATGTACATATCATACAAAATCACTTTACAAAGATGTGTATATTACAGGGTCAGAATCAGCATGGAAAGAAAGTGCATTTAATTAAGAAGAGTGAGAGTGAAAATGGCATGTTCATTCTGACAGTTAACGTGGACTATAAAAAATACATCAGGTTGATGGAGTCTGCAGAGACAGAATCTGAGTTAGAAAAATGGACTTAAAGCTTGAGAATAAGAAACTTACTCTCAATTAGAAAAAAAAGTGAAATTTTAAAGAACTTTTAAACTGGTCACAGCTGTGCACCTATCCTATGCTTGCTGTGTGATTTCATCGGCACCGGGAGTGTTTCCGAGGGCCATTGCCCAAGCAGCAAGATTCATACCTAACCTGTCAGACGTCAGCACCCCATTTAGCCAGGCAACGTCATATTGCAGATACTTTAAGTTGAGCATTCCTCAAAGAGCAGAAATAAGATCTGCTGCAGAAAGAATTGTAGGTGAACTGGATTACAGTACACCTCAGCTCAGCTGCCCATTTCAGAGGAATAACTGCAGAAGCTCAGTAGAGCAACAGCAGAGGAACCTGAAATGCAGCTACAGAAAGACATAACATTGAATGGACGGCCAAATAAAAAAAGAGCAGTATCAAAGGAAATTCAGCCGTGTTGGAAATCAAGTTGGAATTGTTAAGTGTGAAGAAAGAGCCACATACATTCTTTACTGGCCAAACATGCCTTCATATATTGAGGAGACTGAATCTCAGTGTGCCATTTGTAACAAGAACAGCAATCATAGACAGCTGTTACTCTCACACTTACTACTATTACTACCTTTCAAAGTTCCTAGAGATCCCTAAATTGAGGGACACCACCAGTTGCAGTGTCATTATTGTAATGGAATTTCAAAGTCTGCAAAGCATTGCACTCCTGATGTCATCATCTCAAATAATGGTCCTCAGTATTACAGTGCTCAATTCAAAGACTTTTAAAGCTGTTAAATCAGGCACATCATGTCCAGTCCCAGCCACACCCAGTCTAAGATGAGTAGAAAGAACTGTACAGACTAAAAATCGCAATACACCACTGGGCACCGCCATCACAGTTGCTGATGGGACATCCATTGAAAAGAAAACTGCCTGCTTACTCCAGAGGGATCAGCAGGTATGCAGGCAGTTGAGAGAAAAGCAGGAGAAACTAAAACTAAAAGACAATCTGCAAGCTGGATAGAATGTCAGGATATAAAGAGGAGAGATATAGAAGCCAGCTGTGGTCCTGCACAAACCTTTTGTGCTTCGCACACCAGAAAACCCTTCCATCTACAAATTAGCTGAAATGAACATTGACTCAGGAATGAAAGACTACAACAAAGGTAGTCTCGCATTGCTAGACCTTCCTCCACAGGCGGAGGAGGGTCTGGCTAGTCTACACAGCAGTCCAGGATGGGAGACAAACATGCTCTGGTTTATTGGCATTTCTTTAAACCAATCACAGTCGTCTTGGGCGGTGCTAAGTGCCAGACGGAGCCACGGTGCTGCTGCAAAATGGCCTCAGGAAGGAACTTGTTTTGGTGGAACATGTGTACGTTCAAAGTTTGTTTAAGTCGTGCAACAGAAAACTCAGATTGGACAGATAGTCTAGCTAGCTGAATATAGACTACAACAAAAGTGACAACAAACAGGCAACACACAATTCATCTGAACACACAGAATACTCATACTGTGCACCTGTCTCTTTCTTTGACCTCACGCAGTCTCTTTGCCCTTACGTCTCTCCCTCTGTGCCTCTCCATCACAGTTGGGTGTTATTCTATAAACAGGTGTTTGTGAATATGTTTCTGTGTGACTCATTGTGACAGTGATGACCAAGAAGACCTCACTATTGATTAGCACCTATGTTGGATGTCAATTATTTTAACATTTTAAAAGGCTTTGTCGAAGTTTGATAAAACAGGCAAACTACTATCTTATCTCCATCTTCAGGCCTTGGCTTTTGTGTCACGACCAGCAGACAGCAGACACTAGTGCCATCTTGACATCAGGTGAGTGTTGAATAGCTTAAAAGCAGGCAAGACGGCTCCCTGAGATTAAGAGTCTGCTGAGGAAACATAATGGTCTAAGGAACTTTTGCTATTTAGGTGGTTACTCCTAAATAAAAAGAAATAAGTGCTGAATAATACTTAGGATTATATTTGGGGCAACGTTACCAATGAACAATCTCTAATAGACTGTACAAGGAAGCACACAGGGTAATCTGTCTGGTAAACTGTCTGGTGAAGTTGAGTCTAACTACTTACAAGCCAAAGAGAAACAAATATTTAGCAAAACACATGGAGGTTTTTCTTGTTTCTTGGTTGGAGTCTGATCTTTTTGTACAACGAAAAATCATATACTATCGTATATTGCCAAACTTGCTTCTTAATCAGCAGAGCTATCTGTACATAACTTTTAGTTTAATATAGTATATTCAAGGAATTCAATGTTTATTCATCTCATAGGCATTTTATTAAAGTTGTAATTTTGTGTAGTTATATTATGAAGACTAAAGTTCTTATTTTGGAGGTAAAATGCTGGTAGGAGGCATAAATGTAAAATAAAACAGCAAGAAAATGTAACCACGGTAAAAGTGTGTCTTCCAAACAAAACAAATGTACTTGTTTGTTTAGCAACTGGCTGATAAAGGCACCAAGTTTTCCAGTATTTTAATCCATCTATATTGTGTTTAATATAGACTGACATAATAACATCTTTTCTAACTTTTACAAAATTTGAAAGTGTGTAAGCTAGAAAAATTGCTATATAAACTAAATGCTCTGCAATTTTGATTGATTTGATTCCAATATTTGATTAAGTTGGCTTTGTGTGATGTGATTATTTTAGCTAAAATATCGCACATTTTACTATTGTGAGCTGAATTTGCTCACCTGTAGCACTCTATCAGAGCTTTTGTTAATGTATAAAGTGGTAATGGAATTTAAATGTTTATACTCTATCAATCTAAGGTTTATCATACAAGAGGCTACAATACTATATTCTGTTAGGATAATAAAAGTATGGTCATGTTTTTACATTTCCTTCTTTAGCTCTTATTATACTTTTATGGAGATTACAGCACCATGTAACTAAAAATGCTAGTTAGACCATCATTCAGCCAAGGATGCTCATGTAAACTATCAGGTTTTCTAAGCTGCATTAACTCCTGGCTCTGAGGCTGTGTTTGTGTGTGATTTTGTTTTTTGAGCAAATGTCTATTTGTAAACATATGCATACCAAAGGGAAGCTCGAAGCGGGTGTCCAGCAGCACTTGGTGTGGAGTTGGGTTGCTGGTACCACAGATCTCGTCCTCTCTCATTAACACCTCAGAGTCAAGCGACGTCCACTCTCCTGGTCCCTCCTGACAAAGAGAGACACAGAGAAACAGAGACATTTACTCATTGAGAATCAAAGCAACCACATGGTAATTGAGGGCATGGGTGGGCTGAGGAGAAACACAATCAATAAACCTGAGCAAAGATGAAGAAGCCAGGTTCAACTGGGGGCTGCAATATTAATGACTACACAAGGGCTGCTGCCTGACTTTAAAACTCTCCAGAAAAGGTAATGAGGTCTACTACATCAGTATGTGCTTTTTTTATATATATATATATATATATATATATATATATATATATATACAAATTATAAAAAAATATTCATTTTATTTTATCTATTGCTTATTCATGAGTACACAACAGCCTATAGTGAGGGATGGCAAGGTGGAAGACAATGACACAAGTATCTGCCTTTCTACTTCCTGTTGCTAAGGTATAGTAATTGTTAGGCAAGCTATGACATATTATTTGTACAAAGACAAATGCAAGTCAAATTACAGCAGCTGAGAAAAAAACATTCACAATTGCCACAAGTAAGAGATATGGAAAATGTCTAATGTGCCATCAGTAAATGCGCTTTATATACCATAAAAAAAGTGATGAAAGGATAGGTTCACAGTGTTTTAAAGTCTTTCCTAAAACAACCTGATTGCTGTAATCATTCATCCTGTTCATACTGGCCATAAACAGATCCCTCCCCTCTCTAACAGTCCTTGTTCTGTAGAAAAATGTATTTGAAAGTTGAGAGTCAGTGACAGTGGGGGTCCGGGGTCTTGCTGGTGAGGTTGACTGCAGAGGGGAAGAAACTGTTTTTATGGCATGATGTTTTGGTCCTGATGGACCACAGCCTCCTGCCAGAGGGGAGGTGTTCAAACTGTTTGTATCCGGGCTGAGAGGGGTCGCCTACAATCTTTCCTGCCCGCCTCAGCGTCCTGAGGGCGTACAGGTCCTGGAGAGACGGCAGACTGCAGCCAATCTCAACAGCCGGAATAAACAGGAGGAATAATAACAGCCAGAAAACCTGCTTCAATGTTCAAATGGGCACGTGAGTATTGTTTTATTTGAAGTCTGATGAAGGCTGTGAGATGTGGTTGAAAGCTCTGAATGAACTTCTGTTCTCAAGACAAACAAGATCTTGTGACTGACGTCATAACAATATGACATTAGTGTAACTGTTTTTGTAAGAATGAAATGACAACGGTGTGTTACCTCGTCAGACTGTCGAATAGTGTCCAGGGGTATCAGTGCTGTGCCGATCATAGTGTCCCAGATCAAACCTTTATTCCACAGCTCCAACACCAGACCTGACTCCAGATGATTGATCTCACTGTAGAAACAGAAAAACACACATGGCATTACATACAGAGTAAAAGTTCAAACCTGGCATCAAAATTACAAAAGACCCACGACTAGTTTCCTTATTCCTTACATAAAGTTAGAGTTTCTTTAGGTGGTGCTCATTTATTTGTCAATTTAGTAAGTAGCTATCACCGCTCATTCTAGCTAACCATTTCTTCTTCTGTATATTATAAACTGTAAATTCTCAACTGGAGGATGTTTCCCAAGAAAGATTGACTTGACACTGAATCCGCAGAGGAGACTTTTTTTTCAAACTCATTGATTAATCAAAATATGAATGTTGTGGATTATCATCCTGATTTTCAAGTGCAGTTTCTCCGCAACAGCCAACAGAAAATGTCCAAAGTCTAAGTGGTTTTAGGGTGTTAAAGTGTATTTATGTATTCAGTATACAGCTGTTGTCATTACAATCTACAGTATAATATTCACTTAATTAAGTGGATATCCGGTTTTGGGGCAAGGTTTGCACTTCAAAAATTGCATGAACCTACAATTACACAAATTTAGCTGACATGAAGTGTGGACTGCTGCTCCACAAGCTCAGTGTTCCTCTGAGTCACTCTTCATGTTTTGTCTATTTTTAAATGCAGAATATCTCAACCCAAGACATTCTTTTATTTGCAGACTTATGAATAAAAGACACCACTGAAACACTGTTTCCTTATCACTGAATTTAAAACTGAATTTGGTCCATATTTTACCTGTGTTTTAATACACATACTGCAGTGTTTCATTGGCCTTAGTCTGACTCAACAATACAATACCTTTCCTCTCCCATCAGGTCAGTAAGTGTGCCAGACTTATTTCAAAGTATTGAGGGTGTAGGATGACAGCTGTCATTTTCTGAGAGATGTGTCTTAAAGAGAAGACAGCAGCTAAACTGTCTCCCCTTCTCATTTGCATATTCATATTCACAGCTCCATTCATATTCATATTGCCTCCGTTTGGCTGTCAGTCATCTCTGATGACACTTCACAGCTGGGATGATGTAGAGAAGGGGGTGGGTAGGAGAATCTGGGTGGAGTGAGTGTGTGTGTGTGTGTGTGTGTGTGTGTGTGTGTGTGTGTGTGTGTGTGTGTGTGTGTGTGTGTGTGTGTGTGTGTGTGTGTGTGTGTGTTCATGTAGCTACTTTTCACACACTGAAAAAGTCAGCCAACTGAGCAAAGAGTCAAGTCAAAAACGTTGACGTTCCTAAATATTAGCATGATTACCTTTAACTATCTCCATTCATGTGTTTGCTTGTTTACATGCTTGTGTGACTGTGAACTCTTTCTGAAGATTTTGCAACAATGGCTAACTAATGTAGAAGAGATCGTATTGTGCTAGCAAAGATTCTTGAATTTAGAAAAGTGAAATGAGAGCAGTGGCCAGAGAAGGGTCCAGGTAGCTGAATCATTGTGGCTTTTAACAGCAAATTGTAATCAGCATTTCACCTGATGGAACACAATATGGCTGAGGCACCAACATTTCCAGTCATCTGCATTCCAAACCGTCATGTGCATATCAGGAATGAGCTCCAATCCAATCTGCTTTGAATTCTTTATTCATTACTAAGAGAGCTGCTTTCCCATCATGAATGCAACGCAAAAATAATATGAAAACAAATATTGATGACTGTTGGTGGTTTTTAAAAATATATATAGATAGTAGACTTTATGATTAAAATTATATATATTTTTTAATATTATATGTTATTTTTTAGTGTGTGTTATGGTCAGGAAATTGTCTTCACAGGTCTACAGCCATTTGTTTTATCATGGATTTGTTTAATGAAAATAAAACTCTTGGTCCAAGAGAATTATGTGACCAAAATCATGGCAGCGGTTCCTTCAAACCACAGACTGTAACAATAATAGACGTAGCATCAGTGCTGTTACCCATTGGTTTTTGGATGCCGTTTTGAAGCCTTGAGTTTGACAATTTGGCTGTCCCCATCTTGGTTTTTTGAAACCGGACGAACTTTGGACAAATGTATAAAAGTATAAAAATTTCAATGGACTCTGAGGTAAACAATTGTCTGGAAGATGATGAAAGTAACATTGCAATAAAGTATTAAAAAAAGAACTAAAAGATCTGTGATCTACAGCCCAATTTTAATTAAAAAAACAACCAAATAGGTTTAGAAATAGGTCTGACATAGTCCATCCTTAGAGTTCGCTCCAACCTGTCTGTGTGTGTGTGTGTGTGTGTGTGTGTGTGTGTGTGTGTGTGTGTGTGTGTGTGTGTGTGTGTGTGTGTGTGTGTGTGTGTGTGTGTGTGTGTGTGTGAGAGAGATCTTGAAGCTTTACATCCGACTCCGGCATATGCCCTCCATCACAGCTCATCCATTATTGAGGGAATGGTTTGTGTTACAGGAATGAAATTGTGTATTTTTATCACACACAGACAAACACATGCAAACATACACATCCACACCAACACACAGCCATCTTGTGTTTAGGAGCAGAGAAAGAAACTGAAAAAAGAAAGGAGGGCTGAGACGAGGGGAAAGTAAAGCATGTGTGTGGTCAGGCTGAGAACGAGGCTTGATGTAAATTATGGACTGAGAGTGAGGATTGGGGGCACTTTGGGGAACAACAGGTGAAGTCACTGGTGAAATAGCTTTTTATACATTACTGTGAGGAATGATTTACACAGGCAGGAACACTGCTCTTCCAGTTCAGGACTCAATTCATAAAATGTCCACATTTCCGCCCACATTTTGTCATTAAATACTGTACATGTTTCAATAATATTTTCTTCTTTTTTGATTTGGTAAAACCTAAACTGCTGAACCGTCAGTAGTGTCAAATGCATTTGTGTCATGCTGCACACAAACTGAGTAGATGCTCTTAAAACCTTGTCACTCTTGGCCACTGTCAGGATTTTTGCCAGGCTGGGGAATAGTGTTCACGTCAACTTTCAAGTTGCAATTCCGATTGGGTAGGGTTGCTTTTTTGTGCTTTGGAACTAATCCACAGCGAATGAATATTTGATTGGCCAAATATTCTGGTCCAGCCATACTAATCGGGAAACTCAGACGTTTCTGAAAGCCCCTATATTTCTGACTTGATACTTAGTAATATGGAAGTGACTGAAAACCAAACTAATATGGATACCTTACATCAGCCACAGTCCGTTGTTCAATGTAATATAGTCTGGATCAACAGAAGTACATTTCCAGGATAAAGCCTGACATCCCTCATCATCCCTAGCATGCCCTTCACCTTCCGCTCTCTGTGTGTTGTCGTTCTTAAAGTCCCTTTGCTATAGGAAACAACAACAAACTTCGAGGTAGCAAGCCATACGCTGAAAACAGCAAGTTTTTTGGAAATTTGGATTGTGCAACAGGGCAGGCCTGCTTAGTTCTTTTGGGGAAGGATTGTAAAGATTTACAAAGAATACATTTACGGCATTTATTATATAACTTGGGACTGATGGGTGGGGATTGCTATGGATGAAGTACACACAGCAATACAATGGTAAGAGCAAATTACATAAAACCATGTATCCTGCTAATATAAATAGCTAATGTTACTGTATTGTGTAAAAAGTTAACTTCATTTCATATTGTATGCAGAGTTTTCTTTATATATAGACTATTTTGCAGAGCCACTGTCTTTGCTTTCAGAGCTTAGCGCTTCTAAAGTCAATTGTGATTGGTTTAAAGAAATGCAAACAATCCACTGTTTTTTTCTCCTATCCTAGAATGTATCTGAAGTGTAGCCAGACCTTACTACACAGCGCTGTGGAGATAGGTCTGGCAATGCGAGACTAAATTAAATTAAACCCAAGTTTAACAGACATCGTAGTTATATTTTCAATGCACAGTATTTTAATCCTCACATGAACATCTCTATAATCAAAAATCCTTCTTGATAATGTGAATGCTCTTAAGAAAAAATTAATCCTATCTTCAGCATCCATCCCATATGATATGAACGCAGCATTACCTACTCTCCAGGGTGTCAATGAAAGGATTTTTGCTATGTTGCTAATGTGCGCTTGGAAATTAATGTAAATATCCAAATTATGCTTTCTTTAAAGCCAGCTGTGGGGAAACAATACTCTTTCTGATAAACAGCAGCACTGAGAGTGGTGTCAACAGCATAAATAAGAGAAGAGAAAAGACTGTGATCAAACAGCAGTAAATCATTCCTGTTATTATAACTTGATAAAGTCATTGGGAAGGAAAAAGGTCACAATTTTTTTAAACTTATACACAACTTAATTGACAGAGAACTGGAAGAAAAGAGCAGACTGTGACCTGAATCACCAGAGAGGCACCAGAGAGGCAGTCAAACAGAAAGACAACACCCTTCCCCAACTCCTTACCCACCCTAACAGGGATGGGAAAGGAGTCTCAAGAGAAAGGCTTCTCCCCATTCTACATCAAGAGAAAAAAACAGAACTATAACTAGCTTGAAAAAAAAAAACTATTCTTTTGAGTTATCATACCCAAATTAGGACATTTCCTAATTCAATTTTGCTGTCAAATTTACCACAGTTTAGCGTGAAGGTGAAATAAAAACAGAATTAAGTGTTGAATTGCGAATACTGTATGAGTGTGGTAACAGAAAACCTATGACTTCTAACACAATACTGTGAATCAGGTCTAAATACATATGCAGAGTTTGCGGGGGGGGTGGGACAGGGGGAAACTGGGAAATTGCACTCATTTGTTTTAAAAATGAGTGGAATAATTACGTCTGGCTTGACCAGATCTTTTATAAATATTTTAAATAACACAAAACAACCAAATGGTGGTAGGTAATACATCTGATTTCATATACTGCTTTAGTAAAAAAAATATTTTTTCAGGGCTCTGCCTCTCACCTAAGACCATTGTCGACGTATATGCGGGACGCAAAAAACGAAAATTACTGTTGAACTAGTCTGGACATCTTGCCGTGCCAACGTTACAATAAAGGTTGCCTAAATGCCATGTAGCCTATATAAATTTGCTGTCTCAACAGACAGCAAATTGTTCACTGTTACATTTTAGTTGAATTTAAGTGTCGGGGCATTCCGCCACCGTCTGTATATTGTGTTCCAAGACAGCCGTGCCGCGATTGGATTTCATAAGGGCGGATTGTCAAATTGTTACAATGTAATTTAAAATCTGCTTTAAAAATAAACATATATGTTTATTTAGCATGTTTGTTTTGTCCATATGTGCTCGTGCTGTGTTCCCCAAGTGGTAGGCCAGGTCTCAGCTGCTACAATGAGTTTTTTTTTTTTTTGCCCCCCCCGGCTCGAATGTCAAACTCCGCCTATGTCTAAATACTAAGACCCTCAGTAGCATGTGAGGACAGTATTAAAAGGACATTCAAACAGACAGAGTGAGGAGTAGACACAAAAAAACAAGGCAAGATAATGCATGTGGTGAAAGAAAGAGAGATAACCAGACAGACAGCAAAAGAGGAATAAAATAAACAACTGAGACAGACAAAGATTAAATCAAAGGATGCATGAGCAGAGACGAGCATGTGAGGCCTAGTGACCCTGAGTGTAGAGGGATCGACATTCAACTGCTTAATGCCTTATCCCACCTGTCATCTCATTGTGACCATTTATAACTACACCAATTACACCGTAAAAGAAATACATTATACGAATATTTGACTTGAAGTTTAGCGTTTCCTATCCTAAAAAAAGCTACACTATATAAATATCAGTGGGGACAGTGAGTGAGAGGATCTCCCCTGCCTTGATAAATACTGTGGTTTGCTTTTAGGAAAGTCACATACCTAATCCTAATCAGTGGCTAAGAAACTGTTGAGGCATAAGTGGACAGATGTATAAATGTCAACACTTTGAGGCAAGAACACTTTTTGCAGCTGGAACAATCAGAATTTGAGAAAGGTTAACAGCCAGCTGCAAACAGTCAGAAAGAAAGGAGGGCTATCAGCAGAGGCGAGATTGGGATTTAGAGGAGCTCTGAGTGCAGCCAGAAATACTGTTACTATTCTCTACTTAATTTTTATTTTTGGAGGATTAGTGAGCACAATGTTTATCGCTGTTTTAAGCCCTCACCGTCTCCTTGCAGGCAGCGCTGCCTTTAAGTCAACGGTCGCAGCGCTGCCTGGAAGGAAACGTTGGGGGCTTAAAACACCACTGAGCGAGCACAAGCCAGGCTCAATCCAGGCTCATCTCTGACTGAAAATTAAAAACAACATTTCACTCTCCATCCAGCTCTGTCTGGCTCCTGCTCCCTTTCTAATATGCAGTATGTTCGCCCAGGCCAGAATGACATCATACCGGTTGTCAGTACGGCTGCTAATCCTACAACCAGGAAGCGTCTTACTGACTGACACACATACAGAGTATGACATATGCAAGGCGTGGGTGTCTTCGCACAAACATATACAGTACAGTAAATCTCATCACACTCAAATAAAAACACTGACACTCTCCCCTAGTTGATGAATCCACCACTGGTCACTAAAAAAACAGGAGGGATTTAAAGAAAGTAGCTGCTAAAGCCAATAGCTGTATGTAAGTAGCGCTGGGTTATAAGGAGAAAATCAAATATCACGATATTGTTGACCAAATAAATCAAAATCAATATTGCGGCGATATTGTAGAGTTGACTACTGGTGCATTCACAAAATATTAACACAATGAGATAATCATCAAAAACATGGATATAATGACTAAGTGGCTAAAAGGAAAATAATAGAACAGCTAGAACAGTATGGTAAGTTCAAAAAGTGACATCACTTTACATTTAAAACCAGAAAAAGACAATACTTGGGTGATATTGCGATATTACGATATGCAAAATTTGAGACAATATCTAGCCTCATATATAAATATCGATGTAATAATGATATATTGTTCATCCCTAGTATGAATCCTCACCTAGGATGGGCCACAACCATAAGCCAACTGCTCTTTTACAGATGTGGCTGCTTTGGTGGATTCCCAGAGGGGTCTAAGTTAGAGTCAGACTGCACATCTGGCAGGGCTTCAGTGCCTCTTCACCAGCCAGCTGTGAGACGGTCGCCTCCCTGCAGTTCCCGAGCAACAAAGCTATGACTGGAGTCCTGTTTGTGCCAAACATGTCTGGTGTTACACATTCAGAATAATGACAGGGGGTGTGCACAATACCTAAGTGTTGCTGAAAGTCTTATGTACGTTTTTTACAAGACACATTTCAGTTTCTGGTTCTTTTATGTTTTTTTATATCTCATGTGTTGAGGGTATCCTGTGTCGTGACCTTTAATTTCAGTGTGCATACAGTTCTGGTGTGAATGGGACAATTAACCGACAAATCATCATTATCATCAATAAGCTTCTAAGTAACAGTTCTTTCACACAACTAAGACTAATAGAAGTGTAAAAAAAATCTCTATCTTGTAAGGGGTCCTTGGCTGAAAAAAACGTTTGGGAGCCTCAGCTGTACATTCACATTCTCCTCCATTCATCCATTTTCTTATTTTCTTTAGGGGCTGGAGCCTATTTCAGTGTAGGCAATTACATATTTTTAATTGACTTCAAGTAGGCTATGCAAACTCCGCACATTTGCCATTTAGTAAATGCAGTTTTCTACATTTTGATGCGCCAACAATACAGTAGTTCATTCTATATCCTGTAAGATATTTTATGGCCTGGTGTCTCGAAGTAGTTTCATGTTTTTTAAGTGGTAATAGCAGTTTGTGAAAGGGTAACTACATGAGCACTGGCCATTGTGGCTGAAAATAAACAGAAAAGAGTGACCACCTGGAGAGAAAAGTAAGGGACAGAAAAATGACCATGTAACTGTGCAGTTAGCGCTACAGGTTGTCAAATGTCACTTTCAATTACAATTTTTTTTCACCGCATCATATAGCTTGCCTTTTTAACTTTCTCTGCAATATCTTCAATATCTTTCAAGCACAATCTGAGCACACACTTGAGCTGGCCCTGTGACAAATATGTCTGTCTCACTGCTCTTGTTGAGACCTTTCATTCTGTAAATTAAACTCAGTTGCAATTCCTACTTGAAACCTCCAACAGAGCTTCAACGCAGCACGCCGCTGCTGTCCCCCCATCAAGCCCAACTGCTGCTAATGAGACTTTGGATATAATTAGCCATTTAGCGTAGGAGGCCCTGGGGACTCCTTTGTATATAATCATCAACATCTTTTCAGTCATTGTGGTCATATTAAATGGCATTTTACTTGAGCTGATCTCCTGATATAAATTGCCAGAATCACCTTCTCACTGTAAAAGATGAGCCAAAAATCATACGTCTATTTCTTCAACAGGAGAGAACAGACAAGTGGGGCGTGTCATTTATGCTTTGTGTGAAAGCAGTTATTTTTTAAATGAGGCAGATGAAAGTGTTAATAACAGTCTGAAAGATTTGATTAAGGATAGAGTAGCAGAGATTATGAGCAGTATGAAAAAGATTCAGTCTTATGTAACCCAGTCAATCCATCCACTCCCCCTGATCAAGTTTAGAGTCACCAGTCTGCTGAAAAGATATGTATCTATTGTACAGTACAATACATAACTGTGTGTGTGTGTGTGTGTGTGTGTGTGTGTGTGTGTGTGTGTGTGTGTGTGTGTGTGTGTGTGTGTGTGTGTGTGTGTGTGTGTGTGTCAGACAGACAGACAGACAGTGAGGGAGAAAGACTATTATGTATGCATAATGCTTACTTGTGTTTTACAGGCCATTTAAATGAAATTAGTGTTTTTAAAAGAAAGAGAAAAAAAAAGCCTCCCGTTGTAGACAGATATGATTTCCACCTATTCTATCAGTTTAAATCATGAAGTAATATTATCCCATCTCCTTTAGTTCATACCCTTTAGAGTGTGTGATCACCAGCAGGAAACTGACTCCTCTGGAAACAGGAAAGGATGACTTGCAACTTAAAAATGTGACGGAACCTTCTTGACTAGAGGCATTTACTTTGGGGCAGTTTAAATTGTATTTCAGGATAGTTTCAGACAAAGGTAAAAATAAGTTAGGTACTCCTGTCTGCTTCTCCAAACTGGGGGTGTGCCGACCACCATCTACTGTCGGTTATACACTGACTATGGATGAGTACCTCACACAACCACACTTCAAAAAATACAAACTATCCCTTTAAGGACCTTTAGACTTCTTCCAAATGTTTGAAAGATCTGTTGACATAATTGTTCGAGGTTTACTTTAAATCAAGTAAATCACTCGTTTTAATTCTAACCTTTAATGTTTAAGAAACAAAATGTCTGAGTTACTAATGCAGTATTAGTACAGGATAAATGCATGTAGGCAGAAGTATATCTGAGGAAAAAAACAGGATTATATAATAAAACAATATCCAAGTAAGTTAGCCAGTTAAGTTTTGATGAGTTTCTTTCTATCTCTGTACCTAAAGCACCATGTCAAGCACTGTCAGTACTGAACAATACAAACAAAGAATAACTTTAGCTGGATCAAAGGTCAGGTTACAGGCTTGACTTGAAAAGGCAAAGAAAAAATAAAATGAATAGAAGAATGATGGCACAGATTAAAACCACCTTAAAAAAAATCTATATAAAAGAAAATGTAGTTCTCTACTCCAAAGACAGATTTAACAAGTCAAGCAGAAGTCTTCAAAAACTGACAAAGGGACTTAAAAAAAACAGTGACAATCTGTGATATACTACTGCAAAGTACACCTTGTAATAGGCAGTGATAGAATTAGTACACCTTCATTGTGACATGCATCCAGCCACCCAGTTAGAATTTATTTGGTGATTTGCAGCTCAAAATCATATATTTCATATATGATTTAATATATCACATATAGCTCATACATTTATTGCTATATTCTTGTATATATTGTCTATTTTTTTACTGTACTATGGAGCTTCCATTGTGTCCTAAATAAAGTCATATATCTATCTATCTATCTATCTATCTATCTATCTATCTATCTATATATATATATATATATATATATATATATATATATATATATATATATATATCAAAAGAAATCTAGACGTCTAAGTTAAAACTGGGCTAAATTTGGTTGAAACTTTTGAGACTTTCTTTTATCCATGCTAGCGGCTTGGCTCTAGGGATGGCAATGTTGTTCAGTTGGTTGGTTGGTCCACCACTTTTGATTGGATTCTAATGACTTTTGTGATCCAGTGAATTATTTAAGTGCCACCAAGAGGTTGATGTTTGTAGTGAGATGTTTCACAACAACTAATGGATGGATCGCCTAGAATTTGGTACGGACTTCATGTTCCTCAGGATAAACTGTAATAACTTGGTGATCTTAACTTTTCATCTAGCGTCACTGTCAGGTCAAAGTTTAAATTTATCCAATACTTTAATTTATGACTAAATACCTGCAAAACTAATCACATTCCATTCAGCCTCAGCGGTACTTTGTGTTGAATTAGTAAATGTTAGCATGCTGACATGCTAAACTAAGGTTCTTTTGCAAAACACCATCAGCATTAGCATTGTAATTGTCATTGTGAGCATGTTAGCATGCTGATGGTAACATTTAGCTCAAATCATTGCTGTGCCTATGTACAGTCTTACAGAGCCACTAGCATAGCTATTGAGCCTTTAACACCTGGCATTAATATGTTGTTTTGGTGACTGGATTGCAATCTGATAGTGCTTGACCAGATGAACGTACAGGTGCACAAAAAACACATTGAGAACAAATTGTGATCCGATAAGCCAAACCCCCTCCAGAGGTGGTCAGGGATGCATTGTGACCATACTGAACACAAGCGTAAATACAAATGTATTTTAAATCCACAAACCCACTACCAGCTTATTTTTTTATAAACAATTTAGTTTCAGAGCACAGAACAAAAATGCAGTTCATAAAACACAAGCCAAGTCACCTAACATGATTAAGCATGTTAGGCTGACATAGTGCTTTCTTTTATTCCCCTGGTTGCATGTCTCTCTACCAACAGATGACCACACCATACCATCCCTAAAAAAACATTCCCAGCCAAAATTAAACCTTATAGATGTGGATACAAGGAGCAGCACTATTTCTGTGAGCATAAAAAGTGAAGTGGGATTTCTACATCAGATACATTTTCACTTTTTCTCCCCCATGGAATCAGACTGGACTGGACAATTCATTAGATTTACCACTGACTCATCCACTTATCTGAGCTCGGCATGTAATTTCACTTTCCATCCATCCTACCTACTCCAACCAAAAATTCCCATTTAGTAGCCTGTGTCAGCCGGCCAGACCGGAGTCCCACAGGCGGCTGACGCTCCCTTTCAATTTCAGTAAGGCCTATTATAGCCAGCTAGCAGGTCGGCTAGCAGTGGATACCTGGCCTAAATTCATCTAAGGGCTGACACACACTACGAAGCTTCAATTTCTCTCTGCATTTGTCCTAATACATCCCAAGAGGTTGGTGCCGAACAGGCTGTTGCTGCTAATATATATGACACTGAGCCAAAAAGTAAAAAGCAACTGGAAGAAACTGGAAATCAGTGGTCAAAACTGAAACCCGTACCATTTCAGCTACACAAACTTGGTGCCATGGTTCCATAGTGAAAATGTAATTTTGTTGTATTATATTCAAATATATAGTAGTATTGGCACCTTGCAACATTTAAATTTGCAAAGCCAAGAGCTGTAGAACATTATCGACAAACAGGGGAACATGATGAACACAGATGATTGGGCATTGTTTTGCTACATGAGCATCATGTGTGATAGAAATGTTTGAATTTTGAATCAGTGTATATTTGAAGGTAAATTCATCAGCAGCGTGTCATAACGGTCACTTCAACATATTCTCATACAACGGTTCGTATTATATCAAACGAAAAGTTATGCACACTTTTTCGTGCATTATCTTAAGAATGTCCAGCAACACAAGTGATCAATGCAAGCCTCTGCAATGCAGAAGCTGTTCAGGCAACAAAACTACTTGGTTAGGTTCAGGAAAAGATTGTGGTTTGGGTTAAAATAAGTATGCTTGTTACGCAACTTACATACATGGCATTAGTCAAGTACGTAAGTTGTACTTCCTGTGTTTGTTTGACCCATCCATCCACCTTGACCTCCTCACTACAAACACTTTGCCGCGCTTTATACTAAGTTGCCTGACTTCCTCCTTAGAGGCAGCCATGCGCATCCTGGCATCCCGTCACAATTACGTAGATTACATGCAAATTAAATAGTGCATTACTTTTCGTAGGTACGAACAGTAAGTGAGAACAGCCTGGTCATTTTTATCCTCATACTACAACTACATACCTGAAAAAGAAAGCTGAATGAAAACTGGCTTCTATTTTTTTTTAACAGAAATCTGAACCTACAGAAGATATAATCCTTCAGTGGATGGCAAAACATAAACATCACTACATGTATGAGGTTTCAGTAAATGTATACTGTATGCAGCTAAGTTGTATAGCAAAGAGCAAAAACACTGCTGAAAGAAAAGGGAAAAATACTAAAGTGAGTTACTTAAAAATAAATTACTGATGTAATGGTAGCTAAAAAATTGTCTATGTTGTCTATGCCTATATTAATAATTCCCAATGATGGATAAAAGTTGATACAATAATATTAATTTAAAAAAGAACAGCAGCATGGTGAAACTTACAACATGAAATCTTGTTCCCAACATGGCTGACCCCCTCGGACTGTGATGGTGGTACTCTTGACATTTTGCACTTTTAAAGTTACGTAGGCGTTGAACTTGTCTGAAAAAGATGAGAAGAAAAAAAAAAGAATTATTCACATTTTGCATTTTGATTGAATAGTTGTTAATGCTTTATAAAACATAATGTGATTTTATGGGAACAACATTGTTTATGTATTGTAATGCATACATTTGTGTCATACATGTTTAAATTTAATGTCATAAAAATGTTATAAAAATTCTAATGTCCCTGTCCTGCTTGTACCATCCTGATACTCCGGTGATCCATCTCACTAATTGATTGAACTACAGGAAATATAAATTCCCTCTCTGCATAATACAGTAAATAGCCATTATTGTTTGAGCACTGAAGCATTTCTGAAGTTTAAGGGGAGATAAACAAAGGCTAAAATAAATGCCATGAAAGATTTTCAAGACAGGGGAGAAATAATTAAAACTACCCACATAGGACAAAAACAAACACACACACACACACACACACACACACACACACACACACACACACACACACACACACACGTCAGTAAGACAGAAGATTGCATGCAGAATGTAATAATATACTCTAATATAAAGGAGATAAAGACATTATCCCCTACAAAGCTGCAGGAAATGACCACAAAACACAGAGTTCATGCTCATTTCAGCCTGTGCAATACATTAAGCTCTCTTCTTTAAATCACCGAACAGTGGAAAGACTATAAACCACTGTGGACAGCATATTTGTACAAAACTGCCAGACAACATTGATGAAGTGCAAGTCAAATTAAAGGAAATCAACACCCCTTTCTTTTCTAGGAGGCTGGTCCATTTTCAGCATTGATCCAGGCTTAATGTATTAATATTCAGTCATGGTAAATCTATTTGGTTGTTCTATGGAGATCAGCTGGTGAAAAGATAATAATCCTCTCTTTTTTTCTTGAAGTTCCTCCTTGTTGTCAATGAGGGTCTGAGATTATTATTTCATATTGTGGGCACTGTGGAGCACTTTAATTTAAATGGATAAATCACTTTAACTTTGTCCTCTTTTACTCTAACTGTATACAATAGGTTGTTGCAAGTTGACTTAAAGAGACCAATCTTGAATCGGTATGTCATTGATCAATGTGAAACAACATTGAAAAACTGATTGCTTAGAGACATTTTTGTGTGTGTCCTTCCATTTTACTCACAGTGATTAGCATAATCAGCATAAACCAAGGAGGTTTGAGCCACCAACCACTTAATCCTTGCTTGATTACCTGCCTCAAGTAGCCCACTCTTCACATTGACAGAGAGCCCAATTTACACAACACTGAAAGAGCATATTATGCAGTGTTGGTGTGTGTATTTGTGTTTCCTAGTACATTTCTGTGTTCTCAATCTTACAACCACTTTCTTTTGAAAAGGGCCAGCAGAGCTGAGGGCAGCATCAGTGGATTTGCACTGAAGACGAGTTGAGGGACGTGATCATTCACCTGCATAAATTAATACTATACCGGTCAGGGTTTGGTTCTGATACCAATTTTCCAGTTTGTACAGTATGTGGTTCCATGTTGGTAAGATAAGTGGATTAATTTAGCTCTGAGTCCTGATGAAGTCTTGATGAATCTATAAACAAATGTATGTCCTTTATTTCTGCATACATTCAGGAAGTTATTAAGGTTTAGGTGCACCACCATTTTCTTGTGAGAAAATACTTTCTTAATATTGTACATAAATTGTATCCTTTTATCAAATGAAATGTCAAGTGTGTGGCCCATATGTCCCCCTGCCCTGCAGAGCTAAGCAGTAATGACGAAGGCAAAAGACAGGGGGGTGAAATGGTCAATCGGGAATAATCCATCATTCACTTAAGGGGGTTGCCAGGTCTGTGATTAAGGGGACGAGGGGACTGGCAGGGTGCAGACAGCCCCATTTACTGCCTGAGCTAACAGTGGTAAGGAAGAGTTAGGAAAGCACAACAACTGGACAAGCAACGAAAGAAAGCAAAAACAAAACAACGTAAAAACGGAGGAAACGTTTTAAAAGAATTGAGCCATCGTCTATATTCAGAATCTACTTCCTTTGACACCACCAGGTTTAGCAGACCTCCATAAATGCATGCATGCTTGCGCGCACACACACTACCCACATAGGACAAAAACAAACACACACACACACACACACACACACACACACACACCTTCCAGTAAGCAGCAACTGGGAGGACATATCCCGGCATGCAGCGGGACCCTCTTGGGGAGCAGCAAGCGTCATTTATAATTAAGTCGCAATGACTTATGAAAATAAATAAGTTATATTCAGTTACACATGGACGTGCGCAGCGCGGCCAGGCGAGATGACATTTACTAGGCTGTCTACAGTAATGAATACTCTATTGGGAGGGGATGGAGGAGGCCTGGAAAGTGAGTGGAGAGTGAGCATATGAGAGCTTTTGGTGGATGAAGGAAGATGAAGGAGATATTGAACTGAGACAAAATTGTTAAGTGCAAACAGACAATATGTTTTCTTTTCATTTAAGCTGCATATCGTTTAACATCAACAGCACATCCTGCTTTACATTCACATTTTCTGATCACGATTAATATTCCTATATTGACATCAAGTGACTACATGTAATGTGAAAGGGGTTTTGGTTTTAAATGGCCTTTATTGTAGTCTTTTCTGCTCTTATTTACCTGTTTCGAGCCTCAGCCGACAGCTGTTTTCAGCAAGCAAGCTCTAATAAACTATAGACTACCTGGCCAGCACTAAATGGTGACAAAGTCTTTCTGCAAATTTAGCTGGTGATGACAGATGAATATCAGGAAACTAGAGAGCTAGAAATTTTATTCAGGAGTTGGTAGAGTCCAAAACAGAGTTTAAAGTGATGAATATTGGAATTACCTTAATTTGGTGGACAAATAATGAAGGTTACTCTGTGTCCATTCCATGTTGTTGGGGGTCTGTCAACTTATTGTAGGAAGAACACAGTAAAAGTGTCTTCTAGAATTGCTACTCAGTATACACATAAACTAAGGTGACTCAGGAGAAATGGTTGCAGTCCGCAATAAGCAACAGACAGAATGCAAGTCAGACAGCACAGCAGTCAAGGCTGTGCTGAGACAGGGCTGCCTTATTACACCAACAACACCATTGTCTCATTATTGCCAGGGATTCATCAGCATTTATTAGGCTGCAGAGCACAGCAGGATAGCCACTACTGCAGTAGAGCAACATGTCAGGTAAAAAAAACGAAATGATTTTGGACAATTACCTGTTCAAACAAAAAAGAAACCAAAACAGATACAACCACATACAAAATAAAAATAAATTCACACCAATTTTACCCAGCAGAACCAGCCATCTACAACTCTGAAGCTCCCCTGAATGCAATCTTGTAAGGACAAGATTCACATTTTCTGTGAGGATTGTTTTTCGAAAGCAGCTTGAGATTCAAACTAGTTTCCCTCGGATTAAATCCCCACTTCATAAACCTCTAATACAGAGATTTGCAAGTATGCTAAGAGGTGTTATGACCAAAAAGCAGATATCAGCTGATATCAATGAGTTCCATCCCTTAAACCAGAGAAACGTGTTCCATTAAATGAGCTGCTAGCATTGCTGTGAAATAGATCACCTTCCACATGAACATCTTAAGTGGTTTCTAACTTTAAAACTGAAGGTGAATTACAGTACATATTCTGGCACAGATCTCTTCCCTTTGAGTTACAGTATAACTGTTATGCAGTGTGCTGCATCTCAAATAAAAGCAACATTTGGCCCACAAAAAAACAAACTATCTATAATAATAATAATCCAAACAATTTAGCATTATTGAAGAAATATGGTCATTTTGGATATTACTTGATGTCTACTAAGGGTTGGTCGACCAAAAAAAAAAAATACACACACACACACACACACACACACACACACACACACACACACACATACATATATATATATATATATATATATATATATATATATATATATATATATATATATATATATATAGTGTATCACTTGATTCTAGTGATAAAAAGTGATGCTTATAGCTGACACTGCTAATATTTCCTGACATTATTTCTTTGGTACAAAGTTTTTAAATGTATCTTTTTACATCTCAGAGTTGTTAGCAGTTAGCATAATTTGGCAATTGTATAAGGGGTTTGACCAGCTTGTGGTGCTAGATAGAAAAATGTAGGGATTCAACAAAGTCATTAGTATGCATTCTATGGAGAGCATGAATGTCTGTACCAAATAACATGGGAATCCAAAGCTTTGGACCAACAGACCAGAAGACTACTTGACATCAACATCTCTAGAGCCACAGTTATAGCAAGGCCAAAAACAGAATAATGTGCCTTAAATCTTCTAATAAAGTGACACATATACCAGCCAACATCTCTCAGGGGGCTGTTCACCAGTGGGGCTTCAGGAGGGCTTTGGGACAGCAGCTAGCTCCCCCAGGCAAAGAATCTACTGCTTTTTACTGTTAAGATAAATCAGATCATGTTTCCCAAACTGGGGCATTAGAGTGGGACAAACTCTACTAGTTGTGTCTGACCTGAGACTAATAATCATGTCAGACGACAGAACTGCATTCAGGATATACTCTCTATCACCTACTTGACTGGGTGTTACAGCCCTGAGGGAGTAGGTATGTTATTTTAGGTCAAAAAAATTTTTTCCAGACAAAGACTTCCATTTCTTCCTGTGTTTGTCAGGCGATTTACAATATATCGTATCAAGTAGCTATATAATAGCTCAAGCCCAACTTTTCTCTATATACTTCTTAAACTACTGCTACTCCATCAAAGAGTTTCAAGATACAAGGAACAGACCAGTTTCCTTTTACAGTCAACTGAGCAATTTGTTTGGTATTATAAATTAGTTAAACTGTATATCATTCAAAGGGAGGCATCTCTGCTGTACAGTCGCTCTGACTCTAATGTCCTGTTCTATGAACCCAGGGGAGGCCAATCAAATCTCTTTCTTCCGCTCTTAAAATCTGCTCTGCGATCGGAAGCTAGAGGCAGCCAATGACATATCATCTCCTGTATCTGGAGTCTGTCTCTGTCTCTTAAAGACACTGAGAGATTTGTCTCCATCTTCTCCTTTATGCCGGGATGACAGATTGTCATTTCAGGCTAGCAGGTGGCCCTTTGTATATGATGATCTATTGATTTTCTTCTCTCCTCTTCTGGCTTGACTATACTCATCGCTGTTGTTCTCCCCTCATCATCGCCTGGAGAGAAAATGGGACAAACAGCTGCAGACAGCAAAGAGATAAAAAAAGGAAAGAAAGGTGGACGGGAAGACGCAGTTTCACTTTTGCCTGGCTGCTGAATTGTTGATGCTTCATCCCCGAAGAGGAACTGCTTGAAAAATCTTTTCAGCTGTTGTTCTCCTTTGTGATATATCTACTGAGGACATCCAACTACATGACCAAGGAGAGATTCAAACATGGGCTTAGCAAGAAAAACTGCCCAGGGACAGGTACAGGACAGCCATAGAAACACTAACATTTGACCAGTGGAGAGTTCAGCGGAATTTTGTGGGACATCAATACCTTGCTCAAAGGAAGCTCAGCTAAATATGCATATGCAAAAGTCCTCATATCTAAAGGCCTAGATATGTAATGGTTGTGGTGTGGGTTAAAATAATCAACAAACCAATGAATAGCAGTATCCAGTGTGCAAGTCAGACATGTTGTGTGCCCAACTGTCCACTCTGACCTTCTCCCTAAGAGCTTTTGTATCACTTTAACAACTAAACACTATTTCCACCTTTGCTTCTTTGGACAACATATTTTGCAAATCCATGTTGCATGACGTAAAAATATATACATTAAGCATTTAACAAACAACTGATGTTGTTTTCCCCATGAATATAGGCTTGTGAAGTTTGAAATAGAAACATGTCTTTACTCATACATTTGTCTCTTTTGTCAGGCTAGCAGCATGGCTTTATGAATAGCAATTCCAGACTAAAATATGTCAACAACTATTTTATAGAGTGCCATAGAATTTGGTTCAGACATTCATGGTTATCAGATGATGAATGCTATCGACTTTGGTGATCCCCTCACTTTTCCGGTATTGTCACCACGAGGTTAACATTTGAAGTTTTAAGTGAAATGGCTCAACAACTATTACCCTCAGAATGAATTGTAATAACTTTGGTGATCCCATGATTTTTCCATTCCCATCATCAGGTCAAACTTTTACTTTGTCCAAAACTAATGACATTCCCAGCAGCCTCAACTGCACTCTGTGTTTAGTGCTAATTAGCAAATATTAGCCTGTCAACACACTACACTAAGATGGTGAACAATATGAACAGTATACATGCCGAAAAGATGCCTGTAGGCTCTCTTGTTTAAGTATTGTTTAGGTATTGGTACTCAACCTCAGGCACTGGGGGAAGTCACAGCTTTAAAAACGTCTTTTTTCAGAACTTAGAGTAACTTGTTGAATGAGTATGTTGTGCTACAGTATTTTTTTTCTTGAAGAAAATATACATTCTGAATGAAGAAACTGAAAAATGATCCCACATTCCACTAATTGGTATTTGTATAGTCTTAAGGCCACTAACTCCTCCCAGGTCTAGCCACAGATACATCAGACTATTAACGATAAAAATCACACACGGCTGTCCCTCTTATTATGACGACCACACCTCTCCATGTTCAAACATCAACAAATATTCAACATGATGGTTAGCTCTTACTGTACCTGGAGGCCCGTGTAGTTTCGCTTTCTTCACTGGAAGAGAAAATGAGAAAACATAGATTAGTCACAAGATACGTATATTTGGTTAATTTTTTCTTGCTTCTCTTTCTGCATTGTGTTTTTTATACCATTCTTCTCCATTATTTAATTGTTTTAGTTGATAGGATGGCTTTATGAACCTCCTAGGATTGCTTTTTTAACCTGCACATATGCTGCTTCTTCCTTCCTGTCTTCTCTTGCAGAAATGTGTAATGTCTGTGCTTTAAGGCTAACTTAATTGATGTAAGGTAGAACATCTCAAATACTTTATGTAAAACACACAATATATCATTTTAACTTAGTGGTAAAACATAAAAGATAGCATAGACCTAAACAGATACCAGAACTGCTTAAAACATCTGCCTTACTGTATTTTGTGTTCAGAGACCAACACCTAGATAAAGAAAACAAAGAATATATGTAGGCTACAGTAGATCATTAATGTATCAAATGCAACACTAGAGATTTTCCACTATCTTACGACTGTGAAAAAAATAAATATATAGGCCTAAATTAGAATTTATTAATATTGAACCTCGGCTGACGTCCTGGTGCTTGATGAATGCATTAGCGTTGAGTGTGTCAAAAGTTGTGATTTTAATAGGCCAGTAAACAATTATCCTTAATGTTAACAAGTAGACATCAACAGCACATCCTGCTTCACTGTAGAGAAAAGCCCATTATTAAAATATGAAACCATGTGCCTGTATTGGCACTGGGTGGTGTAGGTAGACAAATATAGGCATATTCTGTGTGAATCAACAAGCAACAAGGAGTGTCTGCTAAACACTAGGGGTGGAACGGTACATGTATTCGTATTGAACCGAAACGGTACGGGCGTCTTGGTTCGGTACACGAATACACGGTATAAAAATAAATAAAACTTGCGTGCAAATGAATTAGGAATTAACGTAATGTGGAACTACTGTTACATACACGTTTCTTAGGGACACCTAATCTGTAGCCCCGCCTTAGCTCTGAAGCTCCCAAGCTCCGCCTACATGTCCAGTCGGTCCAGTGAGTCCACACCAGAGCCATCATCCATGTCTTTCTCTATCACTCTGGTCCATACGAAGCAAACTAGTCCATTCCATATACAACCAAACACCGATGTACTGTAGCTGTATCCCTTCCTGCCTCAACCACAAATGGCTTCCAGGCCCATTTGCTTCGCCGTTTGCTCCGCTGCTAGCGCCGCTTTTAGCTCCACCGTTTGCTGCTAGCCGCTGTTAGCGTGTGAAGCTAACGCCACAATTCGCCAACTGCTCTGTGTAAACGAAGCTGCTCTTTTAACACCCCTGCTCTGTGCATTCACTTATGAGAGCAGCCTGAGACATGCACAATACAAAAATTGCCTTCTGCATTTTTGTTTTGCTTTTCCCTCCATTGTACCGAACCGTGATGTCTGAACTGAGGTATGAACCGAACCGTGACTTCAGTGTAGGCCTACCGTTCCACCCCTACTAAAAACATAAATATATAATATAATGGTTAATGTTTTGTACTGTGGGTGGACAGATGCATTGCTTATGATACACATTTCTTGTGACAAACAGTGAACCAGAATTATTTCAGTAATTGTGTTTTCTACCCAAGGCCACTTCATCACAGTGTTTATAGTTAAAAGAAAACAAACCACTTCCGGTTTAACTATGTAGTGGGAAAGACGTGTGGTGGCTGCCTCCTGTATAATTTCGGTAATTCTTGCTACGTGCGCCATCTTCTACTTTGGTCTTTTTTGTGTTATAATATTTTTTTTGAGTGAGTTTTTGTTTTATCTATTAAAATGTGTAAATCAAGCCGATCAGCCGTGAAAAATCTAGCTCAGCAGACTCTCGCCTTCGCTGCTGCAGCTGAGACTAGCAAGATGGCGATTGCTCCTTCCTCTCTAACTTTGGAGATGCTTGTCATTGAGCTTGAAAAATCCCGGCAAAGCATGGCTGCCGAGCTGACAGCCTCTCTGAACACAGCCCTCGCCCCTATACAATCGTCGCTTGAAACTATCACTACCACGGTGGTAGTGATAGCATGCTTCTACTAACTCCGAGATGGAAACGGCCCTCTCAACTCACTCGGATAATATCACAAGCCTGGAGCAAGAAGTGGTGGAACTACGGTTGAAGTTGACCTCCATGACAGATGACAACAGCAGGCTCCAGGCCTCGGTGGAAGACCTAATCTGCTGTTCTAAGCGTCGAAATTTGCGTGTGGTTGGTCTTCCCGAGGAATTGAAGGCAAAAATCTGAGGCAGTTTATGGCAGATTTTTTCAAGGACGTAACCTGAGATGTACTTCTCGACTTCCCCCTTAAGCTGGACCGGGCCCACCGTAGCCTCGGGCCCAAGCCCCGCCAGGGATCCCGACCTATCATAGTGCGCTTTCACCGCTACATTGAAAAAGAGAAACTGTTGCTGTGGGCAAAGGAGCACCGCAATATTGAGTACCGGGGTCACAGCATTAAGTTGTACGAGGATTTCAGCGCTACAGTGGCCAAGAGGCGAGCCACTTTCAACAAGGTGAAGTCCCTGCTCTTCCATAAAGGTGTACGGTTCAGGATGATCTACCCCGCCCGCCTTCGTGTCACCCTTAACGGCGTGGATCATCGCTTTGACACCCCAGAGCAGGCTGAACTGTTCTATCAGGAACACTTACGCGACTGATGAAGGGTCTGAGCAAGCGGTGTGGCCACAATCTCATCTGATTTTACATACATGGGGATGTCTTTATTTTTTTCGCGTGTGTGTGTGCATATGCGCGCTTGTAACTTAAACATTGTGTATATTACTATTTCTTTTCTTTTTCCTTCCAGGTAAGACTTCTCCAAGGTAGTATATTATGTTGGTCTAGGGACACTCGGCTTTTACCAGACAAACTGTAACTATGCACAAACTGACCAGTAAGGTTTGGTTGGGGGACGAGTATTTGTAATCAATGTGTAACGTTAATCTCGTGGCTGCCTATGGCTACTCTGCTCACTCCTTTTTTCCTCTCTCTTTTTTCCCTCTCCTCTTAGTAGGCGTAAACTGTGGTTTGTTCTCTATGGGTCTTTTTGTATTGAGCCCCCTTTCTAATGTTGGCAGCTAATTATTTTTCACAGTCTATGCTAATTTGGTATGTAGCTCATAGACGCGGTGCTGCCGCCTATCTGCGAGACTTTAGAGTTTCACCATTCATTTGCAGCTGAATTTTGTTACAAGAATAATTTGTGCTTTTGCTGCTCTAGATGCATGTTTACACCCATAATGTTTATCTTGTTTCGTACAAATACATAGCTCAGTTTAGACTCCTTTTCTTTTAAAACTTCACCAGGCTTGGCCAGTCAAATCTAAATTTGCCTGCTATTCAGTTTCTAAATTATTATTATTATTATTGCTTCTCTAGATAATTGACTAAGAAGTCCATGCTTTACTTTGTATATATGACGCCTTTTCTGAAAGTCAGGGGGTATAGTACACTCCCTAGGAAACCGGTTGTGTGTAATCGTAGCCTGAAACTCGTCCTGTTCTAGAATGGCGAGTCTAGGAAACAACTTATCCATTAGTTTTGAGTTTTACTGCTATCAAATTGTTTGAGTTTTTGTCAGAATATTTTATTTCTTGTTATGCAATGGGAGATTTTTATTCTTTTGAGTTTAATGGTACTTTTCTTTAAACATGGTCAGGATGCCTGCTTCCCCCCTTTTCTCTTTATTAACATCTTAGCTATATTAAATGTGACCTATGGTTAATCTGAACACCCTCCAGAGGGGTATAGATGGGTCCTCTGTCAGGCTGGTGAGTTGGAATGTTTGTGGTCTTGGGGGCCCACTAAAATGATGATGAGTATTTTTCTCACCTCAAGAGCCTTAACACAGACGTGGCCTTTCTTCAAGAGACCCACTTGCGTGCAAGTGATCATTCTAGACTGCGTAAACCTTGGGTTGGGCAAATATTATATTCAACTTTCAACAGCAAATTTAGGGGCTCTGCAATTTTAATTAACAAGCGCACCCAGTTCTCCCTCACTCAGATTACTTCCGACCCTGGAGGTCGTTATATCATAGTATGTGGCTCCTTATATCAAGTTCCAGTTGTTATGGTTAGTGTCTATGCGCCTAATTGGGACAACCCCACTTTTGTCACCTCCCTTTTTTCTAAAATTCCAAATTTAGATACTCACCTTATCCTAGGGGAGGGGGGATCTAAATCTTGTAATAGATCCCAAGCTTGATCGCTCACACCCCAAAACACTCACACCCTCTGCCATGTCAAAGGCGCTGTCATCCCTTGTAAATCAGTTGGGGTGTGTAGACCCCTGGCGTTTTCTTAATCCGGTAACAAAAGAATTTTCATACTTTTAAAGGTTCACCAAGTCTATTCTCGGATTGACTATTTCTTTGTTGACAAGTCCCTTCTCTCCTCTGTGAAATCTACGGAATATTCTGCTATTTTCATCTCTGACCACGCCCCACTTATTTTAGACTTAATGCTCTTGCCTAATGCTAGGAGACAATGGAGGTTCAATACGGGGCTACTGGTGAATGAGGAATTTTGTGATTTCATTTCAAACAAGATCAGTGTTTTTCTGGAGTTTAATAGGACTGACTCAACTTCTCCTTCTTTGCTATGGGAAACTGTAAAGGCCATTTTACATGGAGAGATTATTTCCTACAGTGCTAATTTGGCCAGAAAAAATAGACAAAAACAACAGGATCTGACAGACGCAATTCTCAGCATAGACAGAGAGTTAAAGCCTCCCTGCTCCTTACTGGTGTCTGTAGGGCTGGATTGGAACATCGCTTATCTCTCGATACTGACGATCTCCTACTTTATATCACAGACCCACTCAACTGCCTGGACGATATTCTGCAAATACTGACAACGTTTGGCTCATTTTCAGGGTATAAGTTGAAAATCAATAAAAGTGAGTCTTTACCTATAAATGAGGCAGCAAAAAAAATCATGTGCTTTACCGTTCAGATTGGCCCATACTGGTTTTCGCTATCTAGGTGTCAACGTAGCCCACTCTCTTGTTTCCCTCCGCAAAAGTAATTTTACAAAGTTAGTGCTGGAAATCGATTCTGACTTGAATCGGTGGAGCTCGCTCCCCCTTTCTCTGATGGGCAGAATTAGTTCTATTAAAATGAATATCCTGCCCAGGCTTTTGTTTCTTTTCCAGTCTCTTCCAATATTTCTACCAAAATATTTTTTTCTTATGCTAGATAAAAAGATTTCGACATTTATATGGGCTGGTAAGAACCCGAGGGCACCTAAAGTAATTCTGCAGGGAAACAAACGAAACAGGGGGCTTGCTTTGCCTAACCTGTTATTTTATTACTGGGCGGCTAACACTGATAAAGTTCGGGCTTGGTGTAGCCTCTCTAAACCGGATTGGTGTGTCACGGAAGATAATTCTTCTCGTCCGTCTTCACTGACAGCTCTTGTTTATGCCCCTTTGGCCTCCTGTTGTCCTTCATACATCAAAAACCCTATAGTACTTTCCACTGTAAAAATTTGGAAACAATTCAGGCAGCATTTCAAGCCACTTGCCTCCTCTCCACGCTGCCCTATTTGTAATAATCACCTGTTTCTCCCTCCTAAGTTGGATGCAGCTTTCACTCTGTGGAGAGAGAGAGGGGTTTGATTTGTTTTTCAAATCTGTATCTTGATGGTACATTTGCTACCTTTAATGATCTCTGTGCCAAGTACAGTTTAAAATTGGTCCTCTTTTTTCAACATATTAAGTAAAGCCCTAAACATCACACTTGACTACAGCCCTTTGATAGTAATCTTTGGGGTACCTCCTGCACCGATGAGTCTCTCCAATAAACACTTAAATGTTATTGCTTTTGCTTCACTCATTGCCCATAGACGTATTTTGTTACACTGGAAAAGCCCCAACCCTCCCCCTGCCACATCCTGGCTGTCTGATTTGATGTCTTTTCTGGCATTAGAAAATGTGAAATATGACCTGAGAGGCTCATCTGCCCAATTCCACACAAGATGGCAGCCTGTCATTTCCTATGTTAACACTCTTACCTCTCTGGACACCATTTGATTGTTATCGCTTCTAAGTTATTATTTTTCTTCTTGAAGCAGACGTCCTGGCCATCCTCTCTCCTTATGATGTTCGTTACAACTTTTTTTTTTCCTTCTTTTTTTATTTTATTATTATTATTATTAACTATATATTTTTTTATTACATTTGTCATTTCTGTTTTGTTTTATTTACTCACTGGGGTTCGTGGCTGTTGCAAGGTGGTGTTATGTTCTGTGTTCTACCACACCACAAAACAGCTGGGGGGCAATACAAAAAAACAAAACAAAAACTGGAACCTGTATCTTTTCTGTGAATTTTGTGAAAATTGGTGCATCTCTGGTTTTCAATGAAAATACATATAAAAAAAAATAAATATATGAATTGTAAGTTAACTACCTTTAGATGACAGGGTAATTATCCATTTAAGCTCCAAACATTATTTTATATAATGACACTGAATTTAATGTCTTTGAGTAATCAGCAATGGAAGAAGTATTTAGATCCTTTACTTAAGTAAAAGTACTAATACCACACTGTAGAAATACTCCGTTACAAGTAAAACTCCTACATTGAAAATGTATTGTAAGTAGCATGTAAGTATCATCAGGAAAATGTACTTAAAGTAATAAAAGTAAATACTCATTGCAGAAAAATGTTCACATTTTAGAAAATGGAAACGATTCAAACCGTTCTGTGTCTAATTGTCTAATCATTTCAGCTGGATTTGTAGGCCATTATATTGTTGGGTAGTTTAATTAATAATAAAACATATTTTATAAACTACATTTGTTTTGTGTTAAACAATCTAAATTTGAAAAGTAACTAGTAACTAAAGCTGTCAGATGAATGTAGTGGAGTAAAAAGTAGAATGGTCTGTGAATCTGATTTATTTGGAAGAGATGAAGATACAAAAGTGTTTTCAGGTTAGCAGGAGTTTTTTCAAAATTCAATGTACAGTAAAAGATGGTCAGATGTTTAACAATAAAGAAAAAATGGTAGGCTAAACAAAGCCAACATGTCGGTCAAATTCGAAACATTAAGCCTACCTTGCTCGATCTTGGTCTGGATTGCAACAAATACTTTACATTTACTATTATATTTTACTATATATTGTATTTTGTGGAATATGCTATATGTATGTGTATAATTGGTATATAATGTGGGTAGGATATACTACATAATTAACACTACAGTGTATTACTCCGCCAGGGCTGCGCTTTGTCAGCAATCCTGTTTGTAGTATTTATGGACAGGATATCGAGGCGTAGTCGGGGTGGGGAGGGCTTTTTGCAGATGATGTGGTCCTGATGGCATCATCGGCCTGTGACCTTCAGCACTCACTGGATCGGTTCGCAGCCGAGTGTGAAGCGGCTGGGATGAGGATCAGCACCTCTAAATCGGAGGCCATGGTTCTCAGCAGGAAACCGATGGAGTACCTTCTCCAGGTAGGGAATGAGTCCTTACCCCAAGTGAAGGAGTTCAAGGACCTTGGGGTCTTGTTCGCGAGTGAGGGGACAATGGAGGGGCGATTGGTTGGAGAATCGGCGCAGCGGGTGTGGCATTCAATTTATCACACCGTTGTGACGAAAAGAGAGCTGAGCCAGAAGGCAAAGCTCTCAATCTACCGGTCAGTTTTCGTTCCTACCCTCACCTATGGTCATGAAGGCTGGGTCATGACCGAAAGAACAAGATCCAGGGTACAAGCGGCTGAAATGGGTTTCCTCAGGAGGGTGGCTGGCATCTCCCTTAGAGATAGGGTGAGAAGCTCGGAGTAGAGTCACTGTTCCTTCCCGTCGAAAGGAGCCAGTTGAGGTGGTTCGGGCATCTGGTAAGGATGCCCCCTGGGCGCCTCCCTAGGGAGGTGTTCCAGGCACGTCCAGCTGGGAGGAGGCCTCGGGGAAGACCCAGGACTAGGTGGAGGGATTATATCTCCAACCTGGCCTGGGAACGCCTCGGGATCCCCAAGTCGGAGCTGGTTAATGTGGCTCGGGAAAGGGAAGTTTGGGGTCCCCTGCTGGAGCTGCTACCCCCGCGACCCGATACCGGATAAGCGGACGAAGATGGATGGCTGGATGGTTTATTGCATCCGGTTCCTAAACATTACTTTTTTCCATACTCATTTTATAAAACAAAAAGAAATTACAACATTACACATTATGGCAAAAATCTTTTTATTTATTTCTCAGCTCTACGTGAGCCGTTTCTGTGCATAACGTAGTTTTTCCTGCCTGCTTCTACGTGTAACTGTAGACAGCCAATCAGCAGCATTATTAGATCTTGGTAGAAGCATGCTGCATGCTTATTGGCTCACTGACGCTAATGACATTTACTCCTTAGGTATTAAAATTGGGTGCCTAAAAAATATTGAATTTGGTACCCAGTACTACATATAATGCAGACAAAGATGCTTGGGGTGATTTAAAAATGGTGTCATATTTTTTTTTTTTCATTATTTATATAAATGGTCAGCAACTGACTGATAACATGATCATTATTTAGCTATTTCTTCTTTTTACTTCTTTATTTTCTTGGTGTTCATTTCTAGAATTGGTTGACAATGTAATATATTGTACATACTGTATAATATTGGTAAATATTCTTTGATATAAAATGTATTTATTTAGGAAAGAAGCCTTTATATAAGCATATTGTTGCATAATTGGTACACAATTTTAATTCCTGCTCGAAAATGTACTATATCGGCCACCAAATTGATAATAGTTGAATGTTTCCCCTCTAAAATCGGTATCGTATCAATCTCAAAAAGCGGTCAGGGCTCTACTCCAAAATGAAATCAATTTACTTGTTGTGGAGGGCGTAACATATTTTTGGCCTCCAAATGTGGGCATGACAAAAAAAGGTTTTGAAACCATTGAATTATAATTAATTCATTTTAAGATAGCATTGTTGTTGGAGAGAGAACACATTAGTTCTGTGTCTCAGAAACTGCAAAGTGGACAAAAATAATGACATTTTAAAAATGAGGAATCTTTTAAGAAAAACTTAAAACAACAGCTGTGAGATCTCACACAATGCAGCACAGGAGTCTCGAAATGCCAAAGTGTCTTGAAATGCCAATGTGTGAGTCACTGATGCAATTAGCAATTACATTATGCCACCTGGAGATGTGTTCATGTCATTTTAGTATGCAGCTCTATAAAAGTCTATTGCCTTTTTAAGGTAATTCAGTTATTTAAATTATGTTTAAGTGCATATTCTCACTAAGGGAGATCAATATGCTCATTCAATCACAGCCCAAAAGTGTGATATGTGATAAGAGAGAGAGCGAGCGAGAGAGAGAGAGAGAGAGAGAGAGAGAGAGAGAGAGAGAGAGAGAGAGAGAGAGAGAGAGAGAGAGAGAGAGAGAAAGAGAGAGAGAGATCGTTAACAGGTCATTTGTCTTGGGCTGTCAGCACAGCTTGCCTTGTGTGTCACTCGTGCCAGCTTGGCGGAGCTGAGGCTCACAGAAAGCCCAGTGGCCTCGTTGGTCTAGTGCCAATCGGGCTCTGACAATACCTGTGTGAATGGCCTGACACTGTGAAAGAGACTCCCAATGATGCTACATAAAGTCACAGAGAGAGGGGAAAAGATTAAGAATACACATGTGCCTCTATTGCAACACTTCCTTTGAATGTAGGTGAAACATGTATATAATCAACAGGAAAAATGTACAGTACCAGTCAAAGTTTGGACACACTTTACCATTCACTTGAATGAAAAAGTGTGCTCAATCTTTGGACTGGTACTGTATATAAATACAAAATAAAAAATAAAAAAAATTGACAAAATTGGATTATCCCAAATGAAAAGCATGATTAAAAATGTAGGTGTTTAATTTATTTTTTTTAATACCAAAGGAGCAGCCTCACCACATTAGTGCTAGACATCTGTTTAACACGTATTAAAAGCACCAGAAAACAAGACAATTACAGACCCCCGTTAAGATTTTCACACCCAAATAAAAAATGCTTCCCACACCCATGCCATAATCAATATTAAATGTCTGTGACACAAAATCACCTAAACTAACAAAAAACCTTTATCCTGACAAGTATTAGCAAAACCAGCAAAGCACTACACTAGAGAGACCTACCCACTTCACTAGTCAATTGATTAAAATGCCATGGTGAATTGTATTAAATGCAGCGGTAAAGTTTTGTGATCTGGGCAGGCAAACGTTGATTTGGTAATGGGGGTGAAAAATATAGTTTGGTCCTATAAGATACTATATATTATCGCACATTTATTTTTATTTTGTCCAGTGTATAGCCATTTTGTTCAATGTTTACAAGCTGTTCATGCCGCAAAACGCGTAAAAAGTGTGTGAGAGAAATGTCAAAGCCTGTTTGAAATCCCCTCACAAGCCTGTACAGAGCACTTACCATGAGACAGACTAAGTGGTTACACATGCTACATTTATACCTGCTGGTTCCCCAGGGAGGAGGTAAGGACACTGATCTGTTTGAGGCTAATGACTGTTTGTAAGGGTAAATGGACAGTTTAGTTTACATTTGTTTTTGGAACTCCTCCATGACTGCCCACACAAAGATGACACAGAGCTGGATTAAAACTGGCAAAGTATCCCTTTAAGTACAGGCTAAGACTCAGACTTTGAGCAGAATCACTGAGGCTGGTGGGGATGTGGTGTCTAGCTTTTATTTGTGTGGAGTTTGTTGTACAAGCCCCTTGAGCGTTTATTTATTTTTATTTTTTTTTATCTTAGCAGGACAAACTAATTTAAAGTGACTATATGTAACTTTTAAATGTTTCTGAAACTGAGTAATTTTCCATCTGATGATCATAAATGAGTATGACCTGTAACAGCAAACAAGACTGACAGTGAAAAGAATGCTATTTTTATATAGTTTTTAGCCCGGTCCGATTTTTCCCGCGAAGTCACAAAATGATTTACGGCAGGTAGACGGAGCTACAGAGCACACATTCTGATGGGTCACAGATTTCAGCTGAACACCGGTAAAGCCTGTGTTATTGTATCCAGCCAGGTAAAGGGTAGCAGGAGATTTCTTTATATAGGCCTAATTGTATTTTAATTTCATTTTAGAAGTTATCTGCTGTAGTTATGGCTGATACTGGGGCAGGGCCATCACAGAAAAGAAGGACATTAAATGAAGAACAACTAAAAACTAAAAGGGAAAGTGAAAGACAACGGGCGAAATCTGATCCAACAGCTTTCAACAGATGGAGACAATTGTAAATGATTCAAAACCTACCCCAAATTGGCCCTCAGGTATGTTGTGTCTATTTCATTCATGAAATAACTTTAGATTGCGTGATGTGGTTGTATGCCAGTGGCCAACATTAAATTACATCCTCCTTCCATTTAGCACAGACGTTTTATTCCTTTTAGTCTGTGTTTGTGTTGGCCTACTATTGTCTTTTACCTTGTCCCCCAGTACTTGTGCAAAACATCCTTGGGTTTCATGAAATGGGCTATATTAATTGCTACAACAATCTCTTAATGCTTTGACTCGTAACACAGTGACAGTGATACCCAGTTTAGCTCACGATACACCCAAAGTAGGCTAAGTTACAGTATGCAACACTTGAAATGCAACGATGCATCTGTAACTTATTATCTTATTGTAAATGAATGATTTTCTGTCTGAGAAAAAAATTAATTGCAACTAAATTATATGACCTCTCCGTAACGCTAACTCCTAGACCTTCACAACAGCAGGTGTGGTAAAAACACTACCGCTTTTGTCCAAAGGGGCTGCTGAAATCAACACAAGAATCTCGTTTAGATTGGCAAGACAGTTTAAAAACCTATAGGAGGGCCCTCAGAAATGCCAGATCAGACTATTACTCATCATTAATAGAAGAAAATAAGAACAACCCAAGGTTTCTTTTCAGCACTGTAGCCAGGCTGACAGGTAGTCACAGCTCTACTGAGCCATCTATTCCCCTAGCTCTTAGTAGTGACGACTTCATGAGCTTCTTTAATGATAAAATCATAACAATTAGGGATGGAATTCATCACCTTTTGCCCTCAACTTCTAATGGTTCACCTTTTGATACAGGAGTGCTAGAAAGAATGACAAGACCTGACATATACTTTGACTCCTTTTTTCCTATAGACCTTCAACAATTAATGCTAAAGGTCTCTTCAGCAAAGCCTTCTACCTGTCTCTTAGACCCCATCCCAACGAGGCTACTTAAAGAAGCGTTACCCGTGGTGAACACTTCATTACTAGATATTATCAATATGTCTTTATTAACAGGTTATGTACCACAGTCATTTAAAATAGCTGTGATAAAACCTCTTCTGAAAAAACCCACCCTCGATCCTGAGGTCTTAGCCAACTATAGACCTATATCTAACCTTCCCTTTCTCTCCAAGATCCTTGAGAAGGTAGTCGCTAATCAGTTATGTGACTTTCTACATAGGAATAGTCTATTTGAGGACTTTCAGTCAGGATTTAGAAAGCATCATAGCACAGATGCATAGCACTGGTGAAAATTACAAACGACTTTCTAACTGCTGCTGACAAAGGACTCGTCTCCATACTTGTGTTATTAGATCTTAGTGCTGCATTTGACACTATTGACCATACAATCATTCTACAGAGACTGGAACACTTAGTTGGCATTAAAGGAATCGCACTAAGCTGGTTTAAGTCCTATTTCTCTGATCGATCTCACTTTGTTAATATCAACGATAAATCCTCCAGGTACGCTAAAGTTAGCCATGGGGTTCCTCAAGGCTCAGTGCTTGGACCAATTCTATTCTCCTTGTATATGCTTCCTCTAGGCAATATTATTAGGAAACACTCAATTAACTTTCACTGTTATGCGGATGACACCCAATTATACTTATCAATCAAGCCAGACGAAACCAGTCAGTTAGCTAAACTGCAAGTGTGCATTAAAGATATAAAATCATGGATGACCAACAATTTCCTGAAGTTGAACTCGAACAAAACTGAGGTTATTGTGCTGGGCGCTAAACATCTCCGAACTTCATTATCCGAAGATATAATTACTCTGGACGGCATTGTCATGGCCTCCAGCAATACTGTCAGAAATCTAGGAGTTATTTTTGATCAGGATTTATCGTTTAACGCCGACTTAAAACAAACCTCAAGAACAGCTTTTTTCCACCTTCGTAATATTGCCAAAATTAGGAACATCCTGTCTCAAAACGATGCTGAAAAACTAGTCCATGCATTTGTTACTTCCAGGCTGGACTACTGTAATTCCCTATTATCAGGATGCTCAAATAAAACTCTTAAGACTCTCCAGCTGATCCAGAATGCTGCAGCGCGTGTTCTGACAAGAACTAAGAAAAGAAATCATATTTCTCCTGTATTAGCTTATCTGCATTGGCTTCCTGTAAAATCCAGGATTGAATTTAAAATCCTTCTCCTGACCTACAAAGCTCTAAATGGTCAAGCACCTTCATATCTTGGAGAGCTCTTAGTACCTTATTGTCCAACTAGAGCACTACGCTCCCAGAATGCAGAGTTACTTGTGGTTCCCAGAGTCTCTAAAAGTAGAATGGGAGTCAGAGCCTTCAGCTATCAGGCTCCTCTCCTGTGGAACCAGCTCCCAGTCTGGGTTCGGGAGGCAGACACCGTCACCACTTTTAAGAGTAAACTTAAAACTCTCCTCTTCGATAAAGCTTATAGTTAGGAAGTTAGGAGTTGCAGCATTCGCCTGGACCGGCGGGGGAAGGTGTGTAGCCATAGTTATGCCGCACCTCCTCCATATATCTGCTTCTCTTCATAGAAAGCTTACTATATTTAGGGTATGAGGAGTTGCAGCGTGCGCCTAGACCGGCGGGGGTGGGTGTGTAGCCTCAGTCATGGCGCACCCCCATCCTATCACTGCTTCTCCCCATAGAAAGCTTACGCATACTTAGGCAGTAAGGTGTCGCAGCGTTAGCCTAGACCGGCGGGGGAAGGTGTGTAGTCACAATCGTCGAACACAGCCTCCCTATGCGGTTATAGTCCTTGACTACCGGGGCACCTCCTTTGACACACTGAGCTCCTCTCTCCTCTCTCTTTCCAACTGTGTGTATTCATGTTCCAGAAATGCTTGTTATTAACCTAGTTCCGGGGAGCTTCCCCGGAGTCCGTATGTTCTTTGTCCCCCCAGCACCATCATCTTGGATCATGAAGGCACCTACATCATGGTGGCAGCTGTCGCCGTGGTCCTGCCCTACGACCTGCTGTGCCCCATTACACCCTGCAATGCCCGGCGTCGACTTGCTATGTCCGGCCAACGCCCTGTTACGCCATGATATGCTCTACGACACCATGAACTATTACAATTACTCTAGTCATTATCTTAATTGTGACTTTTTATTGCCATTGTTCATCAAACCCCCAACCGGCATCGTCAGACACCGCCTACCAAGAGCCTGGGTCTGTCCGAGGTTTCTTCCTAAAAGGGAGTTTTTCCTTGCCACTGTCGCACTTACACATTCATGCATGCTCTTGGGGAATCACTGGAATTGTTGGGTCCTTGGAAATTACAGAGTGTGGTCTAGACCTACACTCTATCTGTACAGTGTCCTGAGATAATTCTTGTTATGATTTGACACTATAAATAAAATTGAATTGAATTGAATTGAAGCTGAAAGTTACGTACAGTATAGCCACTGTAATGAAGTCTTTTATGTTCTGTCAATGTGCAAATGGGTAGATAAAAGGGTCACCCCTACCCCCTGTCATGGCAAAATTAACAATCAAATATCAACATCTGCAATTATCTGCAAATAAAGGAAAGACAAGAATGTAACTTTTAAGGCCCTGACACACCAAGGCGACGGTGTGTCCCGCACCTTTTTCAACTTTTTACCTATACTTTTGTCTTGTTATTGTTGCATTTTTCTTAAATTATTCTGTACATGTTACATGTGAGTTTACTTGTAATACAATGTGCTTTATTAATACAATTACCTTTCCCTATTAATGTGTTTGGTTGCAACAATCACATTGATTGTTAAAGGAGAAAAACTAATTAAATTCTATTTCATTTTTATGTATTGTTTTTTAGCAGCAACATTGTACATTGATCAACAGACAAAAACATAAAAAATCAAATAGTTATTTATTGTGTCTGGACAGATGTCAAAATGCATCCCAAGAAAAACTAATATTAAATCAAATGCAAGTGTATTTGACTTATTGACAATGACAGTTACAGAAAATAATACAACAGTCACATTTCAGTGCTTGCAGAGGTCAGCATCCCTCTGCGAGCCTGATCAGAGGTGGTAAAGCAGGCCACATATCAGACACGTGTCCACCAGAGTGATTGTATGAGAGGATGCGTGCTGCTAGTGACCGAGCGCTCAGCTGGTGGGATAATCTCTCCGAGCTAATGCCTTAAGCAGGGCTGAAATCTACCAGACCCTGCTGTATTGTACTGTGGATGAATAATGTTGGAGAAAGGGCGATGTGGAAAGCCGAAACACTTTTTGACTAGCAAGAATTAAGAGCAGCTAACCTTTGACCTGATGGAGCATCCAAAGCTTTTTTTGAGTGCTTTATAAAGTGAAGATATTGAGGAAAGCAATGGTAGCTTATTGGGGAAAACAACAGACTGATGTCCACGTGATGAATCATGGATTGGATTAAACCTGCTGATGGAGAGCTATATTGCATGCAAATTACTATGTTATACACAGATCTTTAATGCCTGCGTTACAATTACAATTATGTTTTAGCACGCTTCCAGCTGAAATTAAGGTTGTTTCTATTTAGAATATACTGGGCTGTATCATTGAATAAGGGATTTTTTTCACTTGATGATTTCAGGTTTTATTGATTTAATAAACACAATTTGGACACAATTTCAATATTAGACATGAGTCAAACTAAATAATTAGGAATATGCTCTGTGTTCAGCACTACTGCATAGACAAAGCTTAAACACACACGCACACACACACACACAAGCAGGATTTATGCCTCTGCGGGGGCTCTACGCAGAACTTAAACCGTAGCGTACGTAAGTTGCGTGAGGTTTATACTTGTGCGCTGGTCAGAGATGGGAGTAAGTCACACATGGGCAAGTCACAAGCAAGTCTCAAGTCTTAACCTTCAAGTCTCAAGCAAGTCCAAGTCATGTTTTGTGACAATCAAGCAAGTCAAGTCATAGCTTTGTTCAAGCAAGTCACAAGTTAAGTCATACAAAAGTTTCCATTTTTAAAAAGCTAAAGACAGTGGTTATGAACTGCTGGAATTTTATTTGCATTTTTTCCTATTCAATATTCAAATGACATTGCGTCCAAGCCACATACATCTGAACAGTTTAAATTTATACAGATAAAAAAGCACAGCCTAAAACTGGTATTAGGCTAACATACATATTTGTTCAATATGCCTCAAACATGACATCAAATCATGAAATTCATTCAAACAATTCAAGTATAATGGTTTCTAAGTCAAATAATATTCTTCAAACATGCCTCACTTTTATGGGACAGAAACACTCTCACAATCTTTTAACCTTTCCTTCTCTTAAAGAAAAAAACAACATATTCCTTAAGAGTAGCTGAATCCCACCACCTTTGCGTAATTTGGAGAGATTGACTGAGTATTTATCACATGGAATGAAAAGTATATGTCAATATTTGTCAGTGTATTTGTGAGCGAATGTGTGCGTGTTTGAGAGAGAAAGTGAGTGAAAAGTTATTAATATTGGTGAGTGAATGTGTGCATGTGCATGTGCGTGTGTGTGAGAGTGCAGAGTGTGTTCGTGTGTATGTGTGCCTAGCTTTATTCACATACTTACGTCTGCATGTGTGTGTGTGTGTGTGTGTGTGTGTGTGTGTGTGTGTGTGTGTGTGTGTGTGTGTGTGTGTGTGTGTGTGTGTGAGAGAGAGAGAGAGAGAGAGAGAGAGAGAGAGAGAGAGAGAGAGAGAGAGAGAGAGAGAGAGAGAGAGAGAGTGCAGTTTGTGTTGTGTGTGTAATATGTATGTGTGCCCAGTTTTATTTGCTCTTACTGCCACCTTGAAAAAAAAGGGGAGGGTGTGCTTATTCATGGCCCAAAACTGAAGGGAGTTCTGTCCATCACAAACATCCAAATAGTGGTTCAGCTGAATATGGGGACTGGAACCCGAATCTCTCCCAATTTGAAGTGTCTGATGAAATTCTACGTGGTGGCTGACGTCGGAAATTTTTGTAGCGTAAACTTGCAAACTGCCGTTTGTTTCTTCTTTGCCTGGTCAGATGTGTAATCCTTATAGCCAAACTTTATTATTTTCGGTGCAGAGGGATCCATGACATCTCGTTTACTGCAGGTCTGCCGCCGCCTGCCGCGTCATCATATCAACGGGTTCCCGCGCATGCAACAGCATTAAATCGTAAAGTTAACTCCTCCTCAATATCAGAGGGGAAAAAATATATATTTATTAAACAGAAAGTCAAGTCATTTCAAGTCATTTGACTCAAGTCTAAGTCAAGTCTCAAGTCATGAATATGAAGTCAAAGTCAAGTCGAGTCTTTTATGAATGTTTATCAAGCAAGTCTTGTTTGCGACTCAACTCTAACTCGAGTCAAGTCATGTGACTCGAGTCCCCCATGTTTGGCGCTGGTGTCTGCGTTGTTCTAGCATATCTCTTTAAGATAATAGCAGAGCCGTATGTGTGTATGCTGGGGAGTGTGTGGTAGAGCGAGTGAGAGGGCAACGGGGATTCGCTTCGGAGCGAGGACCGACTCTGGAGGCGTAGAGGGAGAAACATGGTGACCACGATGGGAAAGCTGCAGCAGGAAAAGTTAACCCTCTCCTTGATTTCATGTTGTCTACGGAGAAGGACAACCTTGGAATAGAGTAGAAGGAAATACAATGCTACCAAGCCATGGCCTAGCGGACCAATCACAGTTGTTGCGATCTGTGTCGCCACGACGTGTAATTACATTTTTTGAGAGGTGCACGTCAGGCTACGGCATAGAGTTGCACAGGGTCCGTATCTACACTTATCTACGTACGTACCTACGACGTGGATTTAATACAGAAGCATAAATTGCGCTTTACACATAGCCTACTCATTTTCCAAAGACGAAGTGGAGACCTTTTTCCTCCCTTGTAAATTGTTTAAAAAAACAATTCTGTTTTATTACAACTTTGGTCTTATTTTCATCTTGGATCAGACAAGTTTTTTACAAGTGTATCCAGATTATCTAAACCACTTTATTTGGAGATACAACTGAAAGTTGTTAAAATAAATGAATGAATAACCCCTCATTGCACAGGAAGACTACGACAAGCAAAGCAGGTCAAATTTGAGCCAGGAAGTCTGTCTGTAAATTGTAATGAATGTTTAGAACAAACAATTTGGTTAACAATTTTACTGTTTGGCTTCTTTCCTCTTCCAAATAACTTCCAATTTTTACAACCTGTCTGATCATGTGGCTGATACTGTATCAGACAATTTTTTTAGCGATGTTCCCACATATCAGTAGATAACTCGTGGGTATAATAAAAGATTACTGGTAGGTATAATGGCCAAACCTCCAAAAAATAAACATGGTATATAGTATAAGTAAGTAGTTTTCTTAAATTTTTTACCAAAATTGAGAATTAACTACATCAACAGTTATACAACCATATCCAAATTCTACACAAGGCTAACAGCAGTCAATAGAGAATGTAATTTTAGCCTGACTTTGAAGAAATAATCACAGTTGAGTAATAGTATTACAAAGCAAATTACATGTCATTTCCACTTCTTTTCATTAGAATGAAGCTCCGACTGGGACCACTTAATAGCTGCTCTGGTGGCTCTGGTTTGATCTCTTTGAAGTGACGTGTGAAAGTGCGGCTTTGAAGCTCAAGGGTGGAAATAACCTCTCAGTGGTGAATTAGAGATGTTTTTGAGCCTCTGATACTTCAAATCTTTGCAGAGAGATGACACAACAGCTTATTCAGTGGAACACTACCTTGCTGACAGTGAAACCTGGCCACATTGAGAGCCCATTTGAGGTAGGTTAAAACAGGTGGGGTGTGCGTTCGCTACCGCTGCCCCCCTGCGTAGGCTCAGTCCTTGGTAGCAACACAGGTTAGATTTGACCTGCCGCCCTTTGCATTCTGCGTGTCATCCCCTTCTCTCCCCCATTTCTTGTCACTCTTCAGTTGCTCTAATAAAAAGAAAAAAGCCCTAAAAAATAATCGGTTACACTTTACTAAGGTATCTACATAAGAGTGACATGACACTGTCATGAACATGTCATAAACATTATAAACAAGTCATAAACATTTATGACATAACGCTTCTGTCATTAAGTGTCATTCGGTTTTTGTCATGACAAGTTAGGGTTAGGGTTAGGGTTAGGGTTTATGTGTCATGACAGTGTCATGTGTTCATGACAGTGTCATGTCACTCTTATGTAGATACCTTAAAGTGTTACCAAATAATCTTTAAAAAAAAAAAAATAAGTGTAAGAGAAAGACAAGTTTTTTTCCCTCTTCCACCTTAGTCATACAGTTGAAAGGATGATAGACATTTTGACCTGACGATGGTGAAAAGTCAGGGGGTCACCAAGTTTTTACAGTTCATCTTGTGGGGAACTAGCCTGGGAACCATACTAATCTGCGAGCTCATGTTTTATTTGCTCTGGCAGAATCTGGTTCCCCTCTTGTTCATACAGATTTCCAGACAACCAGGCCCTGGTTGAGCCAATCAACCATTTATCTCATGTGTGGCGGGTTTCAGACGATGACTGACTCCTTAGGGAGCCTTGTCGCCTTACGCAAAATACGTGATTCTTGGCTCGTACATGATGACGTCATTTTTGGCTCGTGCACCCCCATCCTGGGCATTACCTTAGCTTAGTAATGAGGAGCGCCACTGGGCATTTTTGAAAACAACAAAACTGATTTTTTGAATTTTCTGTTAAAGTACTATTTACAAATTCTGATGGTAAAACTGGCAACACTCATTCCCAGACATATTGATGCTTTTTTTGTTGCTCTGATGGGTTGAAGGTCTGTCTAATTGCGTCCAGAGGCATTTTGGTCCACAGCCGTTGATAACGCCCCTTGGAATTGAAAAGGTCCCTACTAACTTGCACTTCAGGCTAGTGGGGGACATACATGTCTGAACCAAATTTCATGGTAATCCATCCAACAGCTGTCGAGACATTTCGCAAAACCATAAATTCCAGCATCATGGTTGGCGCTAAATTACGTAAATGTCAGGTAATCACAAACATCAGTATGAGTCATCATCTGGGGACCATAAATGTCTGTTCCAAATTTTTTGCCAGTTCATCCATAACTGAAATTGCCATACATGAAGCCATGCCAGTAGCTTACTTTGTGGTACACCTATATAGTATATATAAAATATTCTGAACAAGTAAGATAGAAGAATCTATAAAGATGTTGGAGATGTCTTCATTACAGTGGTAAGTGGTGGCAAATCAACTGCTGGGTTTTTGAACAAGTCATTGAATCCGTACCAGCTGTTCTGATGTTGACCCTTAAACTCTTGATCTCCACGTACAGTACGTACATAATTTTACTGCAGGTCTTAATAAAGTAAAACATTACTTATCAAGCAGCACTTTAATTTTGTGGTCTCATTCAGTCATTCTCCCAGGTCCACTAACACATACAAAATTACAAGTTGAAGGGGGCAGCAGATCTGACACGCAGAGCAGGCAGACAGGCGTGGACTTGAGCAGTGTCAATACAAGAGGCCAGAAGGTGGATCTATTTTTAGCTCTAGTCATTCGAATTACGATGGGTTTGAGTGTGTGGAGGTTGGCAACCTGGTGGCCATGTCATTATCACCCTCTCACTTCCATTAAACAACAGCCCCTGCAGACCTCACCAAGCAACCTAATAAATACAGCTATTGTGGATCTGTCTGTCCCTACATGTATGTGTGTGCATTTGTGTGTTGGTCACTATAAACTTGAGCATCTTACATCTGCATCTATGGTACTGTCCATCCTTTAACCCTTTACTGAAAGTGAAGTTATTTAGACAGCCTGGTTCCTAATTGCCATACAGTTCACACAAAAAAACCTGTATGATACTGCTAATACCATCACGCATGCTAAAGCCGCTCCAGCAGGCCTGTGTTGAAACGCCAAAACACGTGCCTTATACTGAACTGAATGGTGAACGGGTGAACGATGTATCAGCTAGAAATAAGCCTTTTGCTGATATATTGGTATTGGCGTATATGTTGGTGGTGCCCGTTAAATTTAACTGTAACGTGACCGGTCGGCTGTCTCCGTAATTTCGGAAGATATCAAAGAAGTGTTGTGCATACGTTTTCGTACTATATCATATGAGACCGTTTATGAGTATGCATTGATTTAGTAGCTGTTCTGGGAGTTATCGTCAAATTATAAAAGTTTTTCTGAGCATGTTAAGGACCTTGTGTCTATGTCTGTCCTGTTCTAGTTGCTCTTATATACATTTACATTTATTCATATACAATTATTGTAAAGAATCAACTTTCTTCTAAAGTTCTTTCACAGAATTCTGTACTTGCTGGATGTGTGGTTGGTTGTAGAGAACATTCATTTAGTAATTTGTTGATATATCCATTAATGTATGAGCCACTTGAGTCCTAATAATTGTTTAACAACCTGAAAGAAAGAATCTAAATATAATAAAAACACCTAAAATAACCTAAGATAGACAACAGGCCTACTTTCATGATATTATCCTCCATCTCAGTGTCTCCGGGTGTTTATAATATACAGTAGCATGTATATCTCACATCACTCTGCATAATCACAAATTAACAGATTTCTCCTCCTGCTGAGTCCCTGCTTCACTGCAATAATGAGCTAATTAGAGACATTTTAAGAGTGATCTACTAGGTGGAGGGGGTCCAGGAATGGGTCTTCATTGCTGATGACATGACAACAGGCACACAGACACACACAACAACAGTGACATTTAAAGGAACTAGTGCAGTGCCCGGTAAAAACAGGCTCATTGGGAATGGGCCTATTGCTTGGTGATGCTTGCAGCTTTCTAAAGAACCGCTCATGAAAGTGTAACAATCTGTACACTAACATAATTTCAGTCTTTAACCAAAACCATGTCCTAATCCTTAGCCCCTTTGAAAAACTGACAGCATCGTCTAAAAGTTAAATAGCTTTACCTAAAGACAAAACACACACACACACACACACACACACACACACACACACACACACACACACACACACACACACACACATACACACACACACACACACTCAAACAGCTTCAGTGGAGCTGCAGAGAATAAGGAAATTCCCAGGAGTGAATGAGTGTAACTGTGGTAATAAGAAATGCAAAACGATGCTCCAGCAAAACAGGGAGCATTCCCAATCAGCTATACAACTAAATCACACACTGGTGTTTGTTGTCAAGATCCAGAAACATGTTAAATACTATATAGTACATTGATATTAGCTTATCAAAGATGTATTTGCATATATGCTGTCAGAAAAGGTTCTACCTGCATTTTTATGTATATTTCCCAATCAAGGTTTAACAGTTCACACATTAAATATATATTTTACTAGTTATTTAACAGAGACAGAGCTCATTTATCAACAGAAAAAAAAGAACTGTGATTGATCCATCTGTGGGCAGATATTTAAAAGTTACCCTTAAAATAGAATGAAACAGCATACGGTATGTTACAAAACAAATGTACACAACATGAAGAATATGTTCAAACTCAGTACATATCCACCAATAAATAATCAATCATATAATTGATTAATCAATCAATACTGAAAATAAGTCAGTGAAAAAAAGGTTTTGTTTTACTGTATATTGTCCCTGCATACATATTTAAATCTTTAATAACCCTTTAAAACTCTCAGAGATTATTACCAAAATTATTAGTAGATGTTATTTTGTATTTATGTAAAGAATAAATATCAGTCTGAGTCACTTTTTGCTATCATTATATATATATTAAGTAACGGGTGCTGTTAGAGCTCATTACTGTACTGAGAAGATAACAACAGTCTACAGCTATGCCAGCAGCTCTGTCAGGCTGCACTTCAGCACAGCAATGAGTTGTTGAGCTAAATGCTAACATCAACATGCTAACCAGCTCACAATGAAAAGGAGGGATTGAGAAGAGGGAAGTAAAGTCCCTGTCCACACACAAGAATAAACACACACAGGACAGAAAAAGCAGCAGATGGCCAGGGGATTACTTCCCCTCTATCCCCACCCTCCCTCTCCACAGACGGGCCATGGAGGCTTTACTTGTGTTGCTGCAGTTCCAGCACAGTCAGACTGTCTCACCTACAGTCCTTACCTATGGCATCTGGTGGCCTACAAACATTTTTCAGTTATTATCTTTATGAATCCACACCAGTCCTTTATCTTGCATTACAAAATAAAAATGCACAAGCTCCAGTTTTTGTGCTGACCTGCACAAATAAAGGAGAGATTGAACCCCTGGCTGCTATCTCGAAACATATGACCAAAAGTCATACATGCATGTATTTATTTCCATTATTGCAGTATCATTTATTCTAGTCTCGCATTACCAGACCTTCCTCCACAATGGAGGGTCTGGCTAGTCCATTAAGCATTCCGAGATGGGTGAAAAACGTGCTTTGGTTTATTGAGATTTCTTTAAACCAATCACAATCGTCTTGGGCGGCGCTAAACACCGGACGGAGCAACGGTGCCTCTGCAAAATAGCCTCGAGAAGGAACTTGTTTTGGTGGAACATGTGTACATTCAAAGGTTGTTTTAATCGTGCAACAGAAAACAGATAGTCTAGCTAGCTGTCTGGATTTACCCTGCAGAGATCTGAGGAGCTGTTAACTATAGTCCTCATAAATCGACCAGAGTTCAAAATGCCAACACAAAGAAAGTGTAAAGTAACGGACATCCGGCCAAAATAGGGACATCCGGCGGAATTTCCGGCAGCACCTGAACAATCCCGGAAGTGAAACGTCGTCGATATAGACTAGATTTCTTCTACAGCTATTACTTCACAGTAGCCTGACTCAACACTCTGCAAATTATTCAATAGCATATGCATTTATTCCACTGCTAATTGCCATCTAGAAATAGCTGAGTGTGGGACTGACTGAGCTGTCAACAGACTGTGTCCTCCCATCCTCGGCTTTTCATTCTGCAGCCATTCACTCTCCTCAGAGGACTGCCAGCAGCCACCATGCAGGCTCTGAGTGCCCTCAACACAACAAGAAATAAGCAATAAGGAAAATTGCTTCTGAAAAGTATCACAGCTCTCAAGAAACAAGGATGTCACTCTCCTGGTTTAACTGCATTTCCCTCACTGAGATGGTTCCTTTAATCAGGGAGGGTACATCTGCTATGGCAGGGTTGCCAGGAGAATGAGGGGGATACAAAAGTGTCTCTAAAATGTTCAATAAACTTTTTTATCAGGTAAGTTGAAAAAAAAAAACTGTCTAAGAACATTAGGCACAGGTCAGCTGGTCAGGTCATAAATTACCTACATTTACATCAGAGGGACAAAGCCCTCCAAGTGTCATAGTAATTATGATGGAAGCAAAGGAGGAAGTAAGGTGAATTTGTTATAGAGTGACAAAGTTGGGCTGGATGGATGGGTCAACATCAGATTTTCACACAGGAGACAGACTGACTATCCTTTGACTTTAAAGGTCAAAAACTCCACTGGGCACCTTTAAGCTACAACTTAACAAAGGTCCAGAAAAAAACATCCATTTAGTGTAAAAGATTCTGCCAAAGTCAACACCTAAACAGTTACAAGATTATTTTAAACACAGCCATGAGGAGGCAGCAGCAATTCCCACACAGTTTGTTGTTCTCAAGATAAATGAGACTAATTGTATTGTTATAGATGCAGCAAGACTCAAAAGTCTGCTGTGACACTCGAGTGTGTGTACAAGATTCACAGAAGGTTTTACTGATACAGGTGAACACAAGCCACACTCTCCATCAACCACTGTGCAAGCTATAAAACAAAATGATGGTCTTTTTTAATAATTCCACTTGGCTGAGCCCACTGCAACCCAGCTGGGACTCACCTCTTCGGTCCCTCCAACCCTCCGACATCAGCCCTATCTCATTCTGTAATAGACGAGTTTGGTGGTGGCCCTCCAGCCTTGGGCAGCACTCACACCCAAGATGAGAAATGGTCAAAAACGATCAGTATGAAACAATACGCCAGAGGCTGAGAGTTAGAGATAGGCAGACAATAGTTTGATGGTGCAGAAATCAATCAGCATGTCTGTGAAAGAAGAGCAATTTGTAATCTGGAAAGGAGCCAAAATGTTAAATAAACTGGTGGCAGTGTTTTCTTTAACCTTTCATTAACTAAACTGTATATGTCTGAATACACATGCTCGTTGTCAGCAACAACTTGTTTCTTATTCTTTCAGTTATACACCTGCACAGTACAACCACAGCCTCCAGCTCTAGGCCACCGATCAGCTTCATTTGACCAGGTGGAGCTCAAGTGACTTGCTGCACTTGTGGCAGGAGGAAGCAATATCTCATTCAATTTCACCTCACTTATACTTATGATCCAGTATCTCTCCTCTACAACAAACGCAAATGCATGGGTTCCATTGATAGATATTTTGTATAGGTTGATATTGATATTTCAGGAATAAAGAAGACAATACATGTTTAGCCAATATTCAATACACACTGTAAACCATGAGACACCGAAACCTTCCACTGAAACAAATATTTATTAAGGACTAGCAGCTTAAAGGGATAGTTCGGATTATTTTTAAAGTGGGTTTTTTTGAGGTACTTATCCGTAGTCAGTATACAGTAGATGGCAGTTGGCCCGCCCAGAGTTTGGAGAAGCACATACATAAAGGGCCCAATGCACCAAATGTCATCCGGCAAAGTAAGTACAACTTGTTGCTTCAGCATATTACAGCCTAGTATCAAAACCTTAAATACCCATTTGACAATTATAAGGCTTAATGTTATGAATCCACTTTTAACCCCCGTTAAACATGTACAACTTCAGTCATGAGACGTATGATTCTGTTGCTTCAGATAAAAGTCTTCAGGTATGTTGTTTGTTGATAATATTACTAATTTTTAATGCCTTGTCTTTTCTCTAATATAGCCCAAATCACAGCTTAGCTTTACTTCATGCTCATACATTCAGGCCTTTTGGTGCACAACACTGTTTTCTCAACTACCTCAAAAGTAGCTTAAGCATTTTTGTACCGCAATTTCTTGTTACTTGTCTTGATATACAGTATCTGTTTTAAGAATATCAGCTGATTTATCAGTTTAGCTCTAGTTCTAGGCTTTTTCACTCCGATTAGGGTTAATTTAAGTATTCTAATTTTTCTTAAACTCAGTGAAACATATTCCCCAAAAAAAAAGGACATGTCCCAACAATACAGTGTATTTAACAAGTATGGCCAATAACACATTCCAATCAAATAGCCACACACAGTAAAAAGTGTCAGTGCCACACAGGTCTTTGTTTTAGTCTTTGGTATAACTGTGATCACCACCAACAGTTTGTCACTTCTGATATAGTATAAGAAGGTACTGCAGTTCTATGGTCTGTTTCCCATCAACTACTTGTTATCATTGATGTCAGAACAAAGTATTTCCATCTTGACCTCATCCAGGAAACTGAATGTAACACACAGCATAAGGGTAACTGCCCACATGGGGTTTAAATCACACACGTTGCTGGCTATCTAGAGAAACAGCTGAAAACCTTTAAAGTTTGTTCATTTTATGACTCTACTCTAATTAACGAGAGACACCATCAACATACACTTATATTACATAATATTGCCCTTTAGATTTTCTGTAGGCCTACGTTTAAATGCTATTCTTTATCCCTGGGAGAGTACTAGAACATTAGGCTACTATAGGAAGTCGTGCTGTTTTGCAATATTTATTAGTACAAAATCCCAACATTTTTGCACAGGATTAACTTGGCTTTTTCAGCCAATCATTAAATGCAGCAGAACAGCTCATACTTTTTGTTACCATTCTTCTGTTTCTATATTAATTTCATTCCTTCATTATTATTATTATTATTAGTAGTAGTAGTTGTTGTAGTAGTAGTAGTAGTAGTATTAATATAAAATATAAAATAAAAAAGGACAACCTGCAGCTATGAAGTGAGACCTTACCTCTGACACACAGCAGGGACATCGCAGCGGGATTCTGTGCAACAGTTCCTTCAAAGCCGATGAGCCTTCAGTGAGTTTGCAGCCCAGTTGCCTGTTGCACAGCTGTCATGTAGACTACTCCTAAATGCCGTTTACTTTCCGCTTCATCGCACCGTGTCATAAGAAATGTAGGCTACAGATGTGAGGACGAGGTTGACAATGCAGGGGTCCTGAGGATTTAAGGGACGGCTGTCACTGTCAAACACCGACTTACTACCGGTTGAAATCCGGTAGAGCGGGGCGGCTCTTATGTTGCATTCATAGGCTGCAGCAAAGGCAGGAATTTGGAATACTCATCACTCATCCGAATAAAGACCATAGACTAAACCATGGGTCTTCAACGTTTTTTAACCAAGGACCCCTTAACTGAAAGAGAGACTGAGCAGGGACCCCTACTACATATATTGGCTAAAATGAAGTTGCATATTAAACTGGGCCTACAATAACATGTAGGATAGCCTAAAACCTTTATTTATAGCTTTTTTTGCATATAATACTAATATATTACAGTAATATAGCCTAATAATTGTTGGCATTATTTTATAAATCATGTTTTAATGTTACACATACATGTGGCACAGTGAATCCTTAGGATTAACTGTATCTGTGGGTGGCTACATTAGTAACTACCTTACCTATAGGCCAGTTAGCAGTGTGGATTTATATTTGCTAATAATATGTTGGATTCATGTTAAGACTTATTCATTTTCGAAAAAAAACTTTTAGTAGCAGGGGAGCCTCCAAATAATTTGACTCTGCATTGACTCTGAGGACCCCCTAGGGATCCCGGACATTAACATGTTATGCAACCTGCCACACTGTACTTACCTAGGATGAGTGTTAACATCATTAGTCAGGTGCACTTAATCAAGCTCATATTGGTCAATACATTTTCTTGTGTTTTTGTCTAATATGCAGAAGAAAATGTGCATGGGGTTGGTGTTCAGTGCTGATTGCCATTTGCACCCACACAGAACACCCACACAGAACTTTCTCAAAACATATTTTCTTCTGGCAAGCCGTGCCCCTCACCGCACACTGAGGCTTTGATGGGTAGCAGGGCACCTGGGGCAGATAGCCGGGAACCTGTGGACGAGGCCCTGACAGGTAGCAGGAACTTGGGGCTGAGGCTTGGGCCAATATAGCCGCCAAGCCGAGGCAGGGGCTTGGACAGGGTTGATAGCTGGGACCCTGGGGCTTGTAGCTGGGACCCTTAGGCTGGGAAGTCATGTCATAGATGCCAGGCACATAGCCATGTTAGGAAGCTGTTGATAAAGTATCACCCAACAAGGTCAACTAATCTATCCCCTCTTCTGAAAAAATCCAAAATATCAATTTCTGTTTTACAGCCACAAGGTCAATGAATTCAACATGTTGCAAGTGAGCAGTTTTAAAATTCATTAAACTTGGTTTAAAAAATATAAGACTTTTGAACTTTGCTTCATGAGTGTAATTGTAACCTGTAGTCTTACATGTAATTCTTGCCTGATGCTTTCTAATAAACAGCAGTCATAGCAGCACCAAAAGAAGGCCATGTTTAAACAACAATATCGTCTAAATGTGTAATGTTGAGCACAGAAGGAACCACTTCAAAGTACCATGGCTTCAGCCATAGATAATGTAAACTGAAATGCCTTTATCTGACTTCAGCTGACCCAACAAAACCTCTTGAGGAAGGCTTCCTTCCAAAGTGGTGCTGTGGTAGTAAACCTGCGGTTCAATAATTTTTCACTTGTATTGTCAAATACACAGTCACATCACAGTTCCTAAAAGGTTGATTGGAAAGAGGTGGAAGTACTGGGGCTGGGTTTGTCATAAAACACGTTCAGAAAAGGGCTTTAATTTAAATTGTGTCAGCTTTTTATCTTTGTACAGTGATATCAATTGATGACTGATGATTGTACATCAGTCATCAATTGATATCAAAACAGACACAGTTGCAATGATTACTGCAATTGTTCAATAAGACTGAAAACATCAAATAGCATATTTAAAAAAAAGTAAGTATATATTTTTATGTAGATCACACCACACATTTTCATAATCCGAAGGAACTTTTAGCTGCTAAACTGTAAGGCTGCTTTGATTTTCACATCAGGTGATGCCATCTAGTGGCAGAAAAAAAAGTAGTTCTAACCCTGATAACACACATCAGTCAATTAACAGGTGACAAATTAAGGGGAGACTAGCATAAAAAAAATTAACTAATAGATATCACCATGAAACTTCCCCAGTTGATTACTTATATTAAGACAATTATTTGTTGTTGATTTCATGTTTTCTGAAATGTAAAGTTTTAACATGCAAATGAGGCATTGTCTTATTAAATATGTGCTAATTTGCATACATTTTCAGAACAGAAATCTGAACATTGAATAAAGCCAGTTTCAAAATTCTTGTTTCATTTGGTTGACATGTTAGAGTCAAAGGTTATTAAAGAGAAAATTTTGAAAATCTCTTTTTATCACTTCTTAAATCATAAAATACTGTCAAATGTTGTGCACCTAACATGCTTTACAGCAGTAACTACAGGGAGTAATCTATTGGAATAAGAGTTTAGGTTGAATATCTGCTGTTTGGTAAATGCAGTAACATTAGATAACCAGCAGATGGAGCTCAGCCTATACAAGGGGGAAAAAGGCACATTTAAGAAACTGAATGCTACTCATGTATGCCTGACACAGCACAGGTCTTATCACTGTTACTACAACATTCAATAACCTGCGATTAAAAAAAGAAATGATTCAATCTATATTTGGAAGGTATACGATAACCTTTTTTGCTCTTATCCCTGAAATATATTTAACGTTAATGCACCACAACAGAGACCAGTATTTATGGTGATAATATTTCTCTGGAGCAGAGATGCCTCACTTTCCCTAAAGAAAACGCACAGCTACATAACAGCGATAGCCCATGTACTAATAAGGATAGATAGGATAGATGTCCTGTTAAAGGACACTTGAGCAGGGTATGCTTTAAAACATTGTCCAGTGACAACAAAGCCAAAAATCATCTTGTAGCATGTTATGCAATTTTCCATCATGACTTATAGGATTAGACATTCCTATGTTCATTTGTTATGTAGAAAAAAAAGTCTTGCTCTTTTACATTTTCATGTGCAGTGTGAATATTGAGTACTGTGGAAACCCTATCAGATGTCTGGTGAAACAACATTGTTACTGATGATTGTGTTCTTCCAACCAAAGTAAGTGATATAATTGTATTCTATTAAATTAGCCACGGTTTAAATGTCAATGGTCGTTTTACACCAGAGAAGTGAAAATAGCTGGCAGGAGCTTGAGACTGATTTTGGTGTTTGACACCATCTCAAAGGCTTGTTGGCGCTTTGATATTTTGTATTATCTCCAATTTTCAAATGACATATTTTACCACCCGTTTTAGTACAGAAACATTTTAAGAGGAAAACAATGATTAGTTTGTACTGAATGTTATTGTAATTGTCATGGTTATGAATTTTTGTTTGCTCATCCATCATTTTTTTCCCTGTTTGCTTGTTTATACGTCGTGTTTAACTCTGCGGCCATTTTTGACCCTGCCACGCCCATCTGCCTGCCCTCCCATCAGTTGATTCACTTTACCTGCTCATCCTCCCGCTCACCTGTTCTCCACTCACTCATTAGCTCCCTACGTCCACCATCTCTCTGCCAGATTGCCTTTGTGCTTTATGGCTTAGCTTCTTTTTTTTCTTTTCTTTTTTTTTTACCCAGTTTGTGTATTTTGAATTCTGCCTCAGCCTGAACCCTTTGTATTGTTTCCTCCCTGGATTTTTGCATCCTTGTTAAGTAAAGACTATTTCCTTCTACCTCTGCATCCTGGGTCGTGCTCTTGGGTTCTTTTGTCTTTGAATTGTAACAGGAATAGTGTGCACATTTGCACATCTAGACATATTTCTGTAAAAACAGAATGCAACGTCAATGGTATTGTATCTCATATGATTTCATTTGACAAATAAAACAAAATTTGATTGATTTAGCTTTTGGCCATGGAGAACTGTACGATATACTCCATATGAACTTCTAATTTATTAATATAATTCATATAATTATTATAATTAATATATTCTATTCTATTCTTGTATTAGTTTCATTTTATTAGTTGCATCATTTCACAAGTGTAAAGCACTGATGTCCAGCTCTGAACTTCTGATTGCTCTTAGTCTTAACTGTATAATCTGCAGCTTTAGATTATTTTAAGCCCCATATTTAGTAGTGGAAAGTAACTAAGTACATTCATCTAAGTACTGTACTTAAGTACAATTTTTAAGGTAGATTTTTTTTATAATATTGAGCTACTTTATACTTCTGCTCCATTACATTTTGGAAGCTATCATGTAAAGCACTTTGAAATGGTTTACGTACTGTACAAATAAAATATAATTTGAATTAATTTCAATATATAGAATTACCAAATACACAACATCATTTCAGTTTTCTTTTTTTTTTAAAGCTAACCTGGCTGAGTTGACAGGTGTATGAGTGCCAGTCGTCCCACCCAGGGTTAGGTAATCCAGTCTAGGACCAAACTGTGACCTCAGGATGACGTGCCGCTCCGGCCCAGCCCATCCTGCGATGCGCCGCCGCTGTCGCCCTGCAGTCTCACAGACAACAATATTCCCACACGTCAAGGACTAGCTGCCCACCAGCCTGGTTTATCTACAGCTTCTCATGCTTGGTATCGAAAATAGACCTACTGCCGACCATCTGCGGCAAGGTGAGAGTGTTTCATTTTGATTTTAGTCGGGTTATTTGGTCAGAGTTGGATGAGAGCAAACGGAATAAAAAGGAGTGGGTTCTTGGCCAGCATCGCGTCGGAGGCTGAAAAAAATGATGCCTCGATCGGCCAAAACCATAACGGGAAAGACGCAACCTCTACTTTCATATTTTCCCCTCCGAATTGCCATATCGTCTTTAAACAGGCTGACGTTAAATGTTTTAAAAGGTGTTAGCTAGGTTGTGGCGTTAGCCTATATGTATTTTTAACGCAGTGGCACAAAGGCAGCGACGTACGGTAACGTTAACGGTTTGGGTTTAACACATCAACGGTGTTTCATCGTTTAAATGCGGGATAGCTAGCTACATGCCGTGAACGCTGGATGAAAAATATATAATTAGTCAATAACAAACAGTCAGTATTCGTTTATGATAAATTGGGCTGGTTTAACGTTGCCACACCAGCGGCCTGCACCCCAATGTACGTATCACCATATTGACCCGATATCTCTGGAAACAGAAGCAGTACACAACCAGCGTTAGCTAAGTTTGACAGAATAAAGCAATATGATTTCCGCTTAGATTTAATAAAATAAAAGCATGGTGGCTTTGGGTGGGTTTTAATCATTGTTTAGGGTTGAAAAAGACTTATTGGACAATAATATACAAAAAATAATAATGTGCCACTCAACTCAAAATAATTTGGAGCAAAACTGAATATTCAAGTAAAGTGTATCATTTCTAAATATTAATTTTTAGCAAAACATAGTGTGTATCAAAAACATTAAAAAGTGAGATGCAAAGTAAAAAATAAAAAAGAACAGGATACAAACAGTCAAAATAACAATGACATCATACAAATAACGGTCTTTTTTTTATAAAGAAAATAAAACAATAATGTGTATTTACAAAGAGTAAGATGCTAAGAAAATAAGGCATTCCAAAAATAATGTAAATCAACGATAAAGTCATAAAAGGTCTACTATATAAATCAAAGGCAATTACATATCTATTAGTTAATAAGAAATACATAAGATAAGATGGACTTTATTAATCCTACACTGGGAAAATGCCCTTGCTACAGCAGCTAAAACATCCAAACACAACAGTATAAGAAAAGAATACACATGAATAAGAAATAGAACAAGAGTAACAATAGTAATACCAGTATGCCGGTACACTCTAAACACCTCTATTACATACAGACAGATGAATAAGAAATGGTATATTGCACAGTAGGAGGTGACACAGTAAATATATAGATAAATATGCATAGTGCAGAATATTGTAAAGTGATAGCTCATATTGCAGAAACAGCTAGTAGTGCTACATTATGATGTTGCATTAAAGAGTCTGACTGCTGCTGGAATGAAGGACCTGGGGTAGCGCTCCTTCTTGCACTGAGGATGCAACAGTCTGCTGCTGAAGGAACTGCTGAGGGAAATCACAGTCTCTTGCAGAGGCAATACAGTTCATAACATATATCTGTAGCCATAGATTCAATTTGTATAGTTACGGATATGAGATAATTTGAACATTTTGAAGTGATTGTTGTTGGCCATACAAGTACGAAGCTTGAGAGCCTTTTTTGTTTCGTAGTGCACGCTCCTGGGCTTTTATTTTGAAGGCAGACTGACTGTACTTCTTGGTGTATTCTGGTTGGTGTGTGCAGGTTGGTGTTGTGAGGTGCATTACTGTACATGTAATATGGTGGGGAGGCAGAAAGTCTACTGACATAAACAGCAATAAGATCGTTGAGTCATGTCTACAGCATTACCTGAACGTTTTGCTGCTTAGATGACATGTCATCATGTAGGCTAATGTTTGTTTTGGGACTTGAATTTTTCAGTGGTGATCTCTCAGTGACATATTTTGTGATGTGTTTATAGAGACTTGATTGTTTCCTTTGATTTCTACTGTATCTTACACATCATTAGTAGACGACTGCATCAGTTATTGATTTCGGTTTTGCCTAGTTGGTATTGTTTAACATTAGATAATAATAATAATAATCCATGCTGGTGATGCATTTAGTAGGTGGTATTTTTACCTAACAACCTGATAGATCATCTCAGGAAATAGTGCATGGTTATGTCTCTCTGGTCTCCAAAACTTGAGTCAGATTTGTTTACAGACTGAATTAGCTAGACAACAATTTAGCAACCTGCATACGTCTGCAGTAAATTCATCATCCTGGTCTTACTTTTTGCGAATCACTGCCTGCAGATAGATAGGTAGCTGTTGTTATGGGGAAATTGTGCTAAAGAAGCTTTTTGTTTTTATCTTTACTATTAATGCACTAACAGTTGCAAGTAAAAGTTGTTGGTATATGTAGCAGCAGTAGTTGTACCAATAGTAGTAGCAGTAGTAGTATGCATTGTAATTTAATTGAGAAAGCACTGTGCCTGTGAAGTTCAGAGAGTTAAAGGTGCTCTAGTCTAAGCGATAGATGTGCTCTTTTTTTCTGATTATCCCCCTGTATCGGTTCAGCTAAGTAGTTGGGTGAAAGACAGTACAAATATACTGATATGATTCTACTGCAAAACATTATGATGAAGATTTCCTGCAGGGAGAATGCCTGATAAATGTACGGTAGAGGAATGTTATAATGGCTGGATGCCACTGTTTTATGTCAGCGGAAAAAAACCTTAGTTTGTGCAAAATCCTTCCTACGTTCAATCAAGCAGAATTAATTAAACTTGCAGATGAATGACTGAAAAAGATCAAAGAAGAGATTTGAAGATCAGCAGGCTTAGAGTGACATTTAAGGTTCCAATATTACCCTTAACTCAACACCAGCCACCAAAACGGTGTCACTGCGTGTAAGAGTAAACGGTCACACAGATTTAAATCTATAACTTAATGCCAAGGATGTGTCAGCAGAACTGCAGTTCAGATCAGATGATCAGTAGGCCTATACCTTTTTTCTTGTTTGGATTCCTAATGGTTACTAACACCTATGTCACTAAATCTTAAAGGTCAATCTCGCCGCAGCATAGTCTGGTTTACTGGATCCAGTGGTGGAAGAAGTATTCAGGTCCTTTACTTAAGTAAAAGTATGTAAGTATCATCAGGAATATGTACAAAGTATTAAAAGTAAAAGTACTCAATGCTGAAACATCCTCACATTTTAGAAACTGGAAACGGTCAAACAGTTCTGTCAATCAACTCAGTGTTTAATGGTCTAATCATTTCAGCTGTAGGCCTGTATATTGTTGAGTAGTTTAATTTATAATAAAACATTGTATTTTATAAACATGTTTTGTGTGCAGAAATATTTAATTTGTAAAGTAACTAGTAACTAAAGCTGTCAGAACATCAAAAAGTAACGTTACCAGAAACATTGTGCCAAAATATGAACAATAACGTTGCTATCAACGGACTTACTGCTAATGTTAGCTACCGACCGTTACCTTGAAACCATCCAGCAAATAAACGGTACCGTAGGGTGCCGTTACCTGAAACTGGTGATTTAACGTCACCGCTCATTTTACACAGTTTATCAACAAAACAAACCGCTGAGTGAACATTACTATGTTTTTCATGTTGGTTTTGAGTGGTATGCACCCCCACTAACCTGGAAAGCGGTTTTAAAACAGCGTGTCGGAGGAATACAACGTCTCCTGCAGCGGGGAGTCAAAGGCAGAGGGACCGCAGCGTTCGCTAACGTTAGCTTCTTGTCTCATCTGAGGTCTGATAAACAGTAAATTAATCAACTTCAGTGTCCACAATGCTATTTTCCAATAAACTGTAGCTGTCATATTTCACGGGACCTGCTTGAGTGCAGATTTCATGTCGCGGCTTACGTCGCTTTTTGTCACTTTGCCTAAGATTGAGTGACAAGTAGTACTCGTCCTGTTGTTTATTTGGTTGCCATGACTTCGCAAGTAATGATGTCTTGTCACTGTTCCAGTTGCTCACCCTAAAGGGGAGAGAGAGCGGATGACAGTTCGCTTGAGTTCAGTAGAGCGGACGGCTCTGTAGAGTTGTGTAATTACGACTTTATGACTTTTTATAAACAGCTGAGGGAGCGGCGGTGCACCCCTGCTACATGTACACTACAGCGGCAACCCTGTTGTGCGTCTGCCCAATTTCTGATACCGTGGCGGCAGACATTTTCAACATAAAGGAAACACTGCCCTATCCCTGAATGGTACTGTAACTTGTGCAGCCTGACCATTATCCAGCACTGACACAGCACCGTGGATATAGATCTGGCTATGCGTTACTAGTTGTTACAAGTTCTTATGACATTTCTTTTTAGCAAAGCTTTTAGTACCTTTTAGATGTTCAAAAAAAAAAAAAAAATTAATTTAATTTATTAATTTATTTTAAACTGCTCATCTTTTTCTTGTTTCTAACCTGTAGCACTTTGAATCTTTTGATGAAAAGGGCATTATAAATAAAATGTATTATTATTATTATTATTATTATTATTATTATTATTATTATTATTATTATTATAGTTGCAGCTCAACTGTGCCCTACCATGACTTAAAGTGCCCATATTATGACTATGTTTCAACAAGTTAAAATAGGTCTATGAGTTCCAGAAAACATGTTTCTGAAGTTGTTTGCTGGAAATAGCTTGTAGGAAAAGATTCTTACCTACCTCTATTACCCTCTGTTTCAGTCCCTTTCAGAGTGTGCTGTCTCTGCTGCTCATTACATATTTATGAGCTGCTGCTCATTTGCCCATGCCCCACTCATTAACTGTTACCTAGGTAACGGGGAGAGTGTAGACTAACTGTCAGTACCCGATCTGTGCTGCCTGCACAATCCATCACGCGCAATGCGCAAGATGTTCGCACATGCGCAGATGATAACACCGGGAAGCTAACGTTAGTTTAGCTAACAGCTAGCTGAGACAGCATGTAATAACTTTAAAAGACCCTCAAAATGAAACCTTAAAATAACCGTTAAAATACATAACAGCTGTTACGTCAGTTCTACTTTACTTGTGCTCATTTAAAATACAATCAATCAATACTTGTATTTATTGTAATTACTGTAAAGTCTTAATTTAGCTGTAGCCTGCTTTTGCCAATGTTTAGTTTGAGTTAACGTTATTTTAGACTGAATCAAGCTGTCAGCTTGAAAACCTGTTTACTATATACACACCCACAAACTTAGAGACACAGACAAACCAGTTCATTTAAGGCATTTATTTTTTGAATGCCAATCTCTAATATAGCAATTAATCTATTCAACAACTCTCTTTGTTGGCTTTTCCATCCTCAGTGACCGCCTCCGTTTGTTCCTTAGTCCCTGTTAAAAGATAGCAAACACAAGAAAAAGATGTTTACGTTATATATGCTATAACGTAACGTTACGGAACATTATACTTTTTACATGGGAAACTACTCATACATTTTAGCTTTCGTTTAACGTTGCTAGTAAAGTTAACAAGGTGCAGCTTTACCTCCCATCCTGCAGCTACAACTGATAAACACACCAATTTCTAAATCTCTGCTAATGTTACGAATATGTAACGGCATATAAAAAGAGATGAAAATGCCACCAGACATTAAACATTACAAACACAAATGGCACAAAAGACAGCATCCCAGCTAACAGCCTAATGTTAAATGATAGGCTAGGTTCAGTTAGCCTAACGTTAGCTCGGGGTGTATTAATTATTATAGCAGTTTGTACCAGCATTAAAGCATTAAGCTTTACATTGATGTAATGTAATGGCAAAATTACATTTAAGCCTTTAGTGTTTATTGTGCCTTGTGTTTTTTCATTCAGCACACTGCATTCTCATACACCAATCTAAACGACAGTTCATTTGCATTCCTGCATGTGGATTGGGGGTTGTTTAGACTTCAGAGACCGAGAGTCTCAGAAGAAAGTGTATGCTCTTTGTGTGAATTGATAACCCACAAGGCCACAACTCTGGTATCCTCCTCTCCCGTATTACGTTCTCCTCTGGTCTGGTTAGATGCACAGGGAGCGTGACCCAGAGCTGGGGCAGACAGGAACAGAGGATTAGATGAAACTAATTTATGACGCATGCCTATGTTTCTTTGATAAAATGTAAATCTACTGGACCTATATCTTATCTGTCTCACAGGAAGAGAAGGTCTAGTAGGTTACTATCTTTATGGTCTGTAAGAATGTGCTCGATTGTCACTCCCCTTTCTCCCAATGCGCATTTAAGCTCATTCTTTCCTTCTACTCATTTGATGAATCTTTTACACACTGAGCTACGTGCTTCTTGTGAAACTGTATTCCTCCTATTTGCAAATATATCTTTTAATAAAATACAAAAACCCAACTTGGTTTTAGTCTCAGTATCTGTCTTATTTGGTATTCATTTTTACTAAACTTTGGAATCTACACCTCTCCCCCTGCTGCAAAGGAAACTTCCACAACAGTAACACATTAACTGTGATAACAAATGTACGGCAAACACTATAGATACTTACATTTAAATGATTATTGTGCCGTCAGCGATCTCCAACTACCGCTTAGGTCCGCCATTGTTTGTTTTTTTAACGAGCCGGCAAAGCCGCGCGCATTGGATTGTGGGTGATTTGAAAACATGAAGGATACGTATGCTCTGATGGGAGGGGGTGGTGGGTGAAATATTCAAATGTTTCGGCCAATGACGTAGACGGCCCTGCCGATTTTGAACAGCTCACCCAGAGACTGAAGGCAGGATACATTCAGAAACCCGTATCTCACTCAAAACAGCATGGATGTTTTTTTTTCCAAGTTTGTATGCGTGTGGAAGCACCAGAGACACAAAATAACACCCCAAATCCCAGAAAAGGTGATTTTTTTCATAATATGGGCACTTTAATATTTCAGTCTACAACTAACCATTGTTTTTGTTATCATTCAATATCTTGATTGTTATTTGAATTGTCTAGATCAGTTAGTGTAAAATAATGTAAATGTTCATAAATTCCCAGAGCTCAAGTTGTCATCTTCAAATTACTTGTTTTGCCCAACTGTCCAAAATCCAGTGTAGCAAATCCTCACAGCTGAGGATTTAGGAACCAGTGCGTAGCTGTTGATGACAAAAAGTAGCTCTATTTACTCTCAGTGAATGTCATTTACAACAGCAGTATCTTATCACAGTTTGAAGCACTTCCATGTTTTCACTTTGTCATGCTTTCTCCAATGCTGGATCTATCTGCGTCACCAGTCAGTGTGAGAAAGGACCTGTGGGCATTGAGCTAATAATCATGGCACTACAAGTTTAAAGCCGCAACATTGTGGTCATGCACATGTTTTTAAACCACAACAGATAGTGTCATGCCTGTTCTCAGTGTTCAGCTGCTCTTCCCGATCTTGGAATGTCTGTGAATGTGTTATGTAACCAAGGGCCTGCGGAGGCCGGATGTGCATAGTTTCTCTCTGTATGTGTGTTTGATATGTGTGTATCCTGATTTCATCTATGGTGGGAGTATCTCTTATTTGTAAAAGCACCACATTCAGATAACAGGCAGTTCCTATTCAGTTCCTATTGTGTGTTATCTAGTTTCCCTAAATAGACTTTTTCAACACTCTTGTTATCTGCAGCTGCACTCAGTGAAAAAGTGTTTACTTTTTCCAAGCTTTGCTTGGCTTGTTTTAAAGGTTATCCAATGTTGAAGGATTATCTTTCATAATTATTTTGTTTTCAAGGCGTGCCAACTTCTAAACTTTATAATTGATGTATTTCAAACAAAAACCAAGAAACAAGTGTGCCACACAACTTGTGCTTGTGTAACTGGGAGTTTAGACCATCCTATTCCCACTGATGCCATTAATGCAATACATATCTGTAACCATTGCATTTAATAAAAGCGTTTTACTAAATTGTGTTCACACAACTTGAGTAGAACATTGCCACTGTACTGCTACTTTTGATATTTAAATACATTCTGCTGCTGATACATGTACTTAATATATATAGATAACAAATATTTTACTTTGTGGTATCTCAACTTGTACTTGTGTACTATTTGTGACTATTTCTTCCTCTGTTTGCTTTGTGATTCTGAGTCAAAGTACAAGGAATGACCATAATTTGTGTGTCTTAAAGGAAAGTGCATGGTGGATGTGCATCTGCCCTTTTTGAGTCACAAACATTGTGACACACACACACACACACACACACACACACACACACACACACACACACACACACACACACACACACACAGCGTTTGCCCTCTAGCTTGTTAAGGTCATTCTGTTCCTTTCATTGCTGTCAGCCTGCAATGCTTCTCTGATTTAAAGGCACTCAGAGAGAGAGAGAGAGAGAGAGAGAGAGAGATTTGTGCTCATTTGTCTGACTGTGGAAGAGTCCTGAGAGCTGACGGGACACTATCAATATACTATGGACATTTTCATTGTGCAAGTGCAACAAATTCACTAAATGTGAATTTCAATTGAAGAACAAATTTCAATATTCAGGCCTCAAGTTGAACTGAATACATTGCTGGTTTGTCATTATTTGGCTCCACAGACTGCTTCTCTGCTGCCTTTGCAGTTCCAGAGTTACTGGCAATTGCTTTTTTGGTTCGAGTAGGATGTCTCCTGTTGGAGTACTTTAAAATTCTCTGTTGGAAGTAACATTAGTTGGCACAATAGTGGCAATGCTAGTAGGGTATTTCCTACAAACAAACTCTCAAAGGGATTGGGTTGTGAAATCTGCTGTGGCCTCCTACACTTAAAGTCCTGTGGGATTGTGAGGCGATTTGGCTGTTACTATCTGCAGTCCATCTTTGTTGGATATTTGTGTGTGCACGGGAGGAGAGGGAGGTGAGAGATGGAAGAGGAAGATGATGAGAGAGGCAGAAGTTGGCTAAGGGAAGACGTATTACACTGCAGTGCACAAAGTGGATGGAAGAAAAGCAGAGAGAGAGTAGCTGAGCAGGGATTTAGTGAAGCTAAGGGGGGGGGATGGGAGAGAAGAAGGAAAAGCATGATGGATCGAAAGAGGACTGAAAAGAGAGTAAGATGTGCTTGGAAATGGACCAGAGAAAGAGGAGACGAGTAATGGCAGTTACACACTGGGCCGATAATCGTCTGTTGGACAGTCTGGCGAGGTCAGTGACTCGAGTCTGTTCGATGTGTTCCGTGCCGTCGTCCGTTGGAGGAGCTGTCGGCCTTCATTTTGGTCGACCTGACATGCTCAGTCGGAGACAGGGCAGTCGGGACTCACCCGGAAATGGCAAGCGGGATGACCTTGACTAAGCCTCTCAAAATCTGCTGAAAATCTTTTAAACTGACTACTTTGTCGATCTGAAATGAAGACAGATTCAGCAACTGCATGGCCTATTTCTCGCTTAAAATGTTTTCAGAAACACGTTTCGGTGAACTATTTTAGTACAATATGAGATCGTATTCTGAAAGAGTCGCCATTAATGGCCAGTTGAAAAATCCAAAATCCGGAAGCAGCAGCCAGACCCACGTGACGCGGTCGTCCAATCAGCTGCCAGTTTTCATTTTTTGGGCGATAATACAGATTAGCGCCGCCTGCTGTTAAGGAGACATATTCCGTCTCAGTGCTTTGGTGTGTTCCGAGGCATTTTTTTGACCAACTCGGGAAGACTGATCAGTCCAACTGCCTTTTCTGCCAACGGTCGGCCGTTGGCCTAGTGTGTGCCTTAACCCTTGTGTTGACTTCGGGTCACGTTGGCCCGTTTTAAATTTTTGTTTTATATCAGAAAATATTGGACGTAGAAATAAGCGCTGAAAATGTGTAGAAGAAAAATTTTAAAATTTAAAACATTGGAAAAAGCAAAAACAAATTGTGAAAAAAGGCGTCACAAATTTCAGAAAATAAAGTGTTTTTTTTTCAAGGTTGAAACGAGGACAACACAAGGGTTAAGAAGGAGAGAGAGAGAGAGAGAGAGAGAGAGAGAGAGAGAGAGAGAGAGAGAGAGAGATGGCTCTGGATGGCGGCAGTATATTTGCCTCATGATGTTTTGTATTAACGTAGCTTGTGTATTTGTGTATACTTAATTAATCCTTGTGGGGAAATGTGTTCTATGTTTAACCAATGGTAATGATTCAGATTCAGATAAAACCAACAACTAGCATGCTTTCCCAACACTTGGAAAAGGTATAACACATTAGGGGTGTGCAAAAAAATCAATTCACATTCGTATCACGATTCAAGCTCTACCGATTAAAAATCGATTCATAGAATTCCAAAAATCGATTCATATTTCTTTTCTTTTTTTTTTCGTTTTGTAATGGCATGTATACTATTGTCCTGAAATTAGTTTAGCTCGCCATTCACATAGATGGCACTGCGTCGAATTCACACTGACGCCTGGGCACTAGGTCATAATCAAAAGAAGAACGAGTGCAGCAGAAGTAGTTTAGTCGGCAAAAACGATGGCAAACCTCACAGAATTATTCAACCTGCTCCATCCTCATTGTAGGCGAGAGTTTGGGCACATTTCGGCTTTTATAACCTCGAGGGGAAGATAGAACTTGATAGGAATCATGCTATATGCAGGCTTTGCAAAGCGAAAGTTATTTTGGAAACGCCACAAACTTGAGAACTCACATGGTACAGCATCACCCAGAGAATAACATTAAAGATGTGGACGAACAACAACCTAAAGTGCCTAACATGCCAGTCAACCAACTCTTTCAATGCTGTAAACTCCCACCGAACTCCGAACGAAAAGCTCTTTTTATTTAACAGTTTTATTTTATACTTGAATTAAATGTATTTGAAAGCTGGCACTTTTGCAGTTTTTAGTTGTAAAAGTTTTTATTTTTGTATGAAGACACACACCACATTTAATTTGTTGTGTTTCTTTTCTTTTAAATTGTATGTCTACTGCGAATCTTGAGCCTAAAAATTGATATCGAATAGTAACATTTTCTGAATCATGCACCCCTATAACACATGCACATAAACCCATACATGCAAATCCAATACAACTCAGAATCTTTTAACGGAATTCATTTGAAACGGAGGGAAACCAGATTAAGCTTTTAAACTAAAATTCAAACGTTTTTGGTTCTTAATATGACATTTGGTTTGTAGCAGGGTTTACAGAAAACGCATCACATGTAGACCAATATTAATAATCATGTTGCTCGTGTGAAATACAAAAGCTTACATGCATAGAATTGTCTTTTGCAAAATTAAGCTAATCTGCTGTAAATGTTCTTATTTGTATTTTAAGTCAACAGCTACTGCCTGCCACATTCCGCCTGCTGTGGCTGGATGTCATCTGACACTAATACCGAAGGGTGACAGCAAGCCGGAAACTATTACGCAGGCATATAAGCTTTCAAGTGAGAAAGGCGTGAGGAGAGAAACGTGTCACTAAGCCTTTGAGGAAGCTGGGAATACGGCCATGCGTTCATCTTTAGCTCGAACACACAGGTAGTTCAAGGGATTGATTTGAGGGTTCACTGTTGTGACTTTGCAAGAAAAGAAACTGAGCTTGCGCCATCGTCTTGTTTTGTACCTTTAGGCAATCAGCACACTTCCCACCAAAGCAAACCCGGAATCTCATGATGTGAAATGCACCGAAGAGGTCAGTGCAGGATAGCGACGGATGGTGCAACTCCACTAATGACTCATCTTTAGTGTGGTCATTTAACGATGTTGATGAAGCACTTTTAAAGAAACCGTTTAAATAAACCAAATCCCTTCCAGCTTCAGCAATGATGTTTTGTAGCTGGTCCAGACTTTTGACATGCACAAAGGAGGCCAAGGGATGGGAGCGTTTTCCTAAAAGGATCAACAAGGCTTCTAATTTCACTGTATCAGCAATGTGGCCATCAGTTCACACCAGCATATTCAATGCCACCTGTGTTGCTTCAAGGCTTTTAGTTGAACACAAAACAATCGCACAAAAATAAAGTAGTATAGAGAGTAGGGTTGCACGATATTGACAAAAAGTGACATTGCGATATCGATTATGAATATTGCGATATGATGTTAATTTCGATATTTTTAAACTAGGGCTGTCAAAATACGCGTTATTTTTTCTCAGGTTAATTAATCGAAATTAACGCGTTAAAAAAAAATAACGCAAATTAATCCATTCCATATTGACGTTTGACCCGGAGCCGTTCTAGCCACCATTGGACTGTAAAATGAAGGAGGGAGACGAGAATGTGCTGCCTGGATCATTAATTGGAACATTTACTTGTAAAAATCTTCTTTCTGCCAACCCTGGCTACCGAAATCTGGTGCCACTGATATGTCTGCTCTTCTCTCTGATGCTCTGAAGACGATACAGGCAACACAAACACCGCTGCACGTGACGCTAGTTAACACTATACTCGACAGCAGCTAACGTTAGCCTACCGCTAGCTAGTAGCTGGATTAAACACAGTTAAAATGCTGACAGCTAACGCTAAACGGTGTAAAGTTTGACTGTGTTTTACTGTAGAGAATTCAACACCGGGATGTAACAATCTGCAGCTGCCGTAGGAAAAACGGTGCGTTCATTGAAACTGTTAAACCACAGTCTCATGGTGCATTTGAAGTTGTTGTAAATGTCCATTTCGCATCTGGTGGTTGTTTTGTCGTTCAACAGCAATTTACTAGTGAAATAAGTTATTGTTATTGTTATACATTATTATTATTAAATCATTTAATTTTGACCACATGGCCTTAGCAATAAACAAGCCATTCTTTAATGTCACCAACTGTTGTTTAGTACCCTTCTTTTTTCTTTTCTTTTTTTACTTTCTTAAAAAGTATCGATTCAGGCACCGTTAATTATGTATGCAATTAATTTTGATTAATTAATCACAGAGTATGTAATTAATTAGATTAAATGTTTTAATCGATTGACAGCCCTATTTTAAACATATGTAAAATTACAAAAGTTACGGGAAAACGGATCAAAATAGATTCATAACAAATTAAACAATTTTTTTTTTTTTTACAACACAAGGTTTATTTCAACTGACGGTCATATTGGACTGGTAGAACATTAATAAATAACGACCATGTCTACAGAACAGGCCATGTTTTACTGGTTGGACAGTATAAAATAAATAAATAAAGAGAACAGGACACAACTTTTCTTTCGCTTTTCTGATTCGTTCCGTTTTGTTGTCTCTATCAGTTTCTTCACTTACACTGTCACTCTGTCGAAATATGCACACACGTGGTACGCTCCATAAGGTTTGTCACGTAGTGGACCCGTACTAACGTGCAAGTGGCACGGTAACTGGCCAATGAAACATGATCATTATAGTGTTTCAAGCGGGCTCTAAATCGAACACAACTAAGCCACACAGCCAACGGACAAGACGCAGTGCTCCACAAAATAAACAAAATATTGCATACTTATCGCGACACTTTTGATATAATATTGCGCAACGTGATATCGCGATAACGATATTGTGTCAATATATCATACACCCCTAATAGAGAGCCATAAAACACTTCTGATACTACTAATCTCGTTTTAAGCACGCTAGCAGCATAGCTTTAAGGGTGGCAATGTTGGTCTGTCTGTAGTTCAGACCAGAGTGAAATAACTCATGAGAGCCCTGAGTGATGGATTGTCATGCAATTTGGTTCAGACATTCATGGTCCCCAGACAATTCATCATAATGACTTTGGTGATCCTGTGACTCTCCTTTACTGTAATGTTTTGTCTAAGACTTAGTTTGTGAATAGAATGCCTCTAAAAATGAGCTGCACTTTAAATGAATGGAAACATAACATGCTGATATGCTAATATGCATGCTATGCAATATGCATGCCATTCAGCATAAAGCACAGCTGAACCGAAGTATACAGTAGCTGAGCCTGACAGATAGAATGATGAAATCTTAACTAAGTCTGACAATGTTGAGCTGAGTCTGACAAGCGAGGAGAGGAGACGGTCTGAGATGTGCTAAAATGGCTGCCAAAGAAAGGGCAAGCCCTCTTGATTTACTTAAACATCATGACCTTTTTTCCTTCCGTGCCATCCTCAGTCCAAGTTCTGTTCATTATTTTTCATCTATGAACGTTTTTTTTCCTACAGGGCTTAACCCCTAGTTTTGTTATCTATCTACAGCATCACACAAAAACAATATTGTGTTGTTTTTAGAGATGGTCCGATACCATTTTTTGCTTCCCGATACCGATTCCGATACCTGAACTTGCGTATCGGCCGATACCGAGTACTGATCCGATACTAATGTGTCATATATTTTATTATGTTTTAACAACTGCATACTACTATCCCTGTATGGATGTGATATGATTTGTTGTCGGTCTGGCTCAGGTTAAACTCTTTGTGAAACATGAACAAACACAAACAATGAATGCCACAGAACTTTCTTTTATTCTCCAGTTTGACAGTCCGTTATAACGGAAAAAGAACATAAATAAACTACTTTAACGTAGATTTTCTTTAGGGCTGTATTATGTGGTATCGGATCGGTGCATAAACTCCAGTACTTCCCGATACCGATACCAGCATTTTAGGCCGTATCGGAGACAATACCGATACTGGTATCGGTAACAACATCTCTAGTTGCTTTACACTTCTATTACAGTAAGAAAAAATGTAATGTGCTAGAAATATGCTAATAAAGAGTTATAAGAGGTTGGATTTCTTAATAGAGCAATATCTTTAAAATGTGTATTTTCAACCTGCAGTTGTGTCTAGTTTGACAAACATGGCTGTTGGTGGGAAATATGCACCCTGAATACATGGCTCAGTGTACCGTGACATTGGGTCATTTCCAGGTTGTTTCCTATTTTTCTCCTCTTACTTATCTGTCTAGATTTTTTGACATACTGTGTCTTCGTTGTTAGATAAAGAATACCTGCTTAACCCATTGTGATTGGTTGAGCTGTAGGCAGTAATGAGACAAGCCTTAAGGTCCCAAAAAACCTTCAAGGTTGTTCAACCAGTTTCAGCGTTCCTCCTTTTTAGCTCTCCCACTCGACTTGCCAGGCTTCATTTGACACTGCTGCGAGATGCTGAATGTGTGCAACAAACAAAAGCTCTTTTCATTCTGTTAGCAGCAGCAACACACACACACACACACACACACACACACACACACACACACACACACACACACACTGAGCCTGTAACTCAACAACGGGACAGCTACAGACAGTACCACTGGTGCAGGAGACGAGAGAGAAAAAGAGACTTTCTGAACAGAGGATGCATGAAAAAGGAGTTCACAGTGACGGCGCTGTTTGTTTAGGATAGGTAACCAAAACCAACATCAACATGCTGTTTAACCTGCCAGTTCACCAGACACCCATTACATTTTGGACGATACACAAATTATTTTTCATTTCATTCGTTAATTCGTTGGACTTGATGGAGGTCTGTGCTCGCCAATTGCCCTTCTAGTTTTAGACGTGTTTAGGTTACAGTAACTGTTAAAACAGCATTTAAAATGTAATTTCAATGTGAAGAAGGTCCTAACCGATAACAGAAAACATCCACTTTTCAGCCAAATTTTAGCTTAGTTTTAACCTGGATTCCAAGAAGCATTTTGACCTAAAATGTTTTACTGGGCATATCAGGTCACATCTGCACTGTATTTTAAAGATGGTAGAAAGTTGATCTCGCTTGTTAAAATGTTGTGCTGCATCCATAGCAGCGCCAAGGTTTTCAGCTTAGTTTTTTTTGCTTTTAAGAGATAGGAAATGAGGATGCAAGGATGATTTTTTTGTTCATTTTTCATTTTACTCTTTTACTTCAGGGTTATCTCCAGCATATGGACATTGTACACTTTTTAAGAAATCTTACAGATGGTATAATACATTAGGTAATGTATGACCTACTACAGTGACACACTCACATTAAACCTGACTGTTCACTCACTGAATTAGGATGAGGGAGCAATCAAGATAAGATCTAACAGACACGTCAAATAGACGGGTTATACTGTATCATTATGTAAAATATTGGTACGATTTGATTAGTCGAAATGTTTGTGCTTCATTTCGGATTAATGGGGAATGATGATAAGAGAATATGAGTTTGTGAGTGTGAGTTATGATGGTAGAAATCTCAGGACAAACATTTGTTTAGTCAACAACCTTATCCACCCTCCGCAGATGAATTCCATTCATTTCCTGCTACAGGGCAATACAAATGGACTTACTGCTCCTAGTGTATTTTGGAATGTATTAACTATTGTGGCTTCTACACAAAAAGGTTGTCTTCTTTCCTATTGTATTATACAAATAGTCACAAGACCCACTGTGAGTGTGATTTATCCATCGTCGTAATTTCCATCTCCTTGGCAGTGTTGTCTGTCTCTCCCCGGCTAGGGTGTGCCTCCACTCGGATACCCTCCTCCCTCTCAGGCTCAGTCTTATTCCTGGAAGTGCAGCCCTGATGATATAAGCAGGAGGATGTCCTTTGTTACAGCTTTGCTTTCCTTTTATGTGTGTGTGTGTGTGTGTGTGTGTGTGTGTGTGTGTGTGTGTGTGTGTGTGTGTTAGTTTCATAAATAGGTCAATTTCCCTAGCCTGGATGCCAGCCAAACTTAGCCCCACCCACAACATTTGAGGTCGGGAAGTTTGGTCTTGACTTGATCCGTTGTGGAGCAACTATGCTCGAACCAGAGCTGTTCGGACCAATCATATTGTCAGGGCGGGCTCTATACGATGATGGACAGATGATCATCAACAGTAACGTAATCAACCACGTCACCAAAGAGCACTTGGGTTGAATTTGTTTACAACAAAGATGGCTGCCGCTGGAGAATTGAGATGTGATGTGTAGATTCTGCCATCGCGCGTGTTATAGAAGATATCGACAACACATTCATTTTAAAAGAGGAACAGAGAACCGTGATCACTTATGCATACACATTGCTACACCCGTCTACACGACACAGAAACTCTGCCTTTCCTCTGTCAAAGCCTGCCTTGGACTTGCAGCTTCTCTGACGTCTGTCTCCGTTGCTCTGATTGGTCTGTCCAATTGAGTACAGAGGCATTTTCTTTCCTGGTTCGGTTGAAACACCGATGGAGCAGTAGCAGACTCATATTCTAACTAGAATCTGAGTATGATGTCATCAGGCTACAATTTCCCACCCTTCTCTCCAAAATGATGACTTACAATCAGGTGGGATTTCCAAATAACTCATTAAGGACGTGTTAGTGGAGAAAAGTCAAAGCTAATTGGCTCTTAAAATAATCTGTAATGAATTCCTCGTTATTAAGAGTATTGGCATGGACAGAAAACCTGTTGGTATTTCTCTCTATGTAGAGGAATTTGTCGTGGCGGCATTGATGAGATGTGGTGTCAAGTGCAAGTCGTATTTTTTGTCTTATGTTCAGATATTGTTGATAAATTCCTACACGTTTATGTGCGTGTTTAGCATGAAAAAGCCCCATTATTGAGTTGTGTCCTTGGAAGATGAATGGTTCCTCTGGCTGTGGTGTTCAAAACAAATGAGCATAATGGCCAAGTCTATTCAATGGTCCCATTCACAAGTTTCTGTGTTTCAGTTTCTGTGTGTGTCTTGAATACTTGAACAGTCTGGTAGCCCATATGCATCTGTCCTCTTGTAAGGGACAGCATTGACGCCAGCATCACCACAGAAGCTGTGATTAATGAATTACATAATGTATCAGGATAATGTTTCCTGTAGGAAAGTGACACATTTCTGAGATCATCTTTTTGCTCAAATGTACCATTACTTGTTTTTTAGGAATGCCTTACAATATAATACAACTTGGTCCCTAACTAGAGCCAAAAAAAAAATCCGATTGAATTAACATATGAAAGAGTGCACCGTGCTGATCATAAAATGAAATGGCAGAGAACACAGTTTGATTTACTCTTTAACATAGTGATCTGCCAAATGTTTAAACTGCTATTTGAAAATGATTTTCTTAAAAACGGGCCCAAAAAGAACAGTTTTATCGAAATTGTTTGAGGTCTTTAGATTATTGTAGTCCAACCCAGTTACTGAGAACAGTGTCATGTGAGGACTTTTGGTACCAAGGTAACCGGAGAACCCTCCATTGTGTTGTCGAGTTTAAGTAAAGTAAAAAATCTAAATCTAAATCTTTAAAAATATTTTTTTTCCCTTATAATATATTGAAGAAAAAGCAAGGTGCCTTTTGCATTGCATCTCTGAATTTAGATAAGGTGAGGGACTTCCTGCTCATATCAGTTTAAAATGAATGTCTGATGTGCAGTCAGAGCTTTTGTAGAAGTCCCACTCGGCTCTGAATTAACTAAACTTACCTTCATTACCAAGAGGATTTGTTTGGGATGAAATCAAGTTTTCAGTAAATACAAGAAATGGTGAAGTAACATACTGGTGTGAAGATCTAGTATTGATAATTTTGTCTTCCCGGTAACATTCTTGAAAGCATCCCTCGGCACACTGTACATAAACAAATAAAATTATGGAGGCCATGCTACACAGTATTGTGTTAAAGTGAAATTTCATTGTGGCTGAACTCGGTGGCTCGTGTCACTGACCCGGAAACTCTTTGGAGAGTCAGACTGGTTTGGGCTGCCTCTTCATAAAACCATGGCAGATTAGGTGGGACTGCTATTTTGTACAGACAGAGAATGAAAGGGTGTGTGTGTGTGTGTGTGTGTGTGTGTGTGTGTGTGTGTGTGTGTGTGTGTGTGTGTGTGTGTGTGTGTGTGTGTGTGTGTGTGTGTGTGTGTGTGTGTGTGTGTGTGTGTGTGTGTGTGTGTGCTGACTGTGTTTCCCTACGTATTTTGTCTGCAACAATCTTGCTTACAAAGCTCTCTGCCAGCAAATAATAGAGCAAACTGTTTCATCCTCTGTGGAAAACACACATACATTCACTTTAAAATAATTTTGATTAAAACCAAAATACTTAACCAATGTCCATGACATTTGCTTTAATGTAGTCTTATACCATATTAATGTGTCAAAACTCAATGAAGTCATGTACTAACATTACGTTCTCTCTACAAGGATATCCACGAGAACAGTTAATAAAAAATGAATAAAGCCAAAGAAAGTGAGACAAAAGAAACCTCAGACAGTTCTGATAGCTGCCTATGTTAATGTCCTCCCAACACCAACTGTCTAGTCTGAACTCACATTACACAACCGAGCCTGACTGACTGTGCAGCTAATACCTTAAACCAATTTTAGTCTCCCTTGTTCTAGTCTCTGGTGTTAACATTACCTGCACTCTTCATCAGAACCATTAAGCTAATCTTAATAATGTCACTTTCCCTTGACAGGAGCCATCAGACTTCAGATTTATTTGGGATGTGATTTAAGGGAATACATGTCTGAAAATATATTTACTACTGGCTTTTGACTGTTAATTGCAGTCGTGTACTTTGTTGTTATGTAACAAGAAGATATCGTACTCCCTCCGTGATGTCAGCTCGCTAAAGCAGTAATAGTAGAATATCAGGCTTTTTCTGGCTGTTACTACATAATCAATACAAAATGAACATGTTTATAGTAACCTCATAGAATAATAATAATAATAATAATAATAATAATAATAATTTATTTGTACAGCACCTTTTTAAAACAAAGTTACAAAGTGCTTTACATGATTAACACAGTTTTACACAGCATTTCAAGACTACAGATTATAACAAAGTGAATACGTGTAGTTTCAGCAATATTTTAATTTCTCCTACTACGGTCTGTGTGTCAGAGAAGGAAAGTTGTTTAGCAATGTCATTTGTGATTCAGATCATAATATTCTTGACACCTAAAATAGTTATCGATCCCCAAAGTCATTCTGGTCTTATCAATGATAGGCATGCTGTGATTTTCATGCAAAGTGTAGGAGTGATACTGTATCTGAGCAGCAGGAGATAAGGACTGTCTCAGAGTTAAAAAAAAAAACTGCATGGTGAATATGAATTTAAAAATGCTATCCCAGTCCTCAACAGCTATCATGAGGTGCCACTGAACAAGGCAGCTGCTCCAGTGAAGCATGGAATATACATTTTATTAGAAGTTCTTTCAAATCATGACGAATGAAAATAATAGCTGTTTTGTTTCTATAATTTATCAATCCAAAATACAAAAAAAAGTAAATATCTGTGAAAGTTCATACATGTCTGCCTGCAGCAGGGGGTTGCGGGCAGCTGTGAGATAAAAAGGTTGAGCTCCACCTCTGTGTAGGTGAAGCTGAAGCCTCCCTGACAGCAAAAGCCCTTCCAGTCCCCCGTTTAAAAAGGTCATTTATCAAGAATGGCATCTCAGTTATTACCCTGCTCCTAAGCAAACCTGTCCTACCCTGCTAACATTTAGACCGGCAGTCAACAGCCTTAGCTGGCCTAATTCTTCTCTTTATAGCAATATAAATGATGAAGCAGGGCTCACTGTGCACCTTGTTATTGTGCTCGTAAAGGTCTCATCAGCATTTGCACTCACACATCCATCATCTGTATTTGTGCATTATTATAATGTATTGTAATGTCACTTTTTGGCTTGGCTCCTGCCTTTTGCTGATTTTTTTTTTTAACTCTACTCCCAAAATTTCATTTCAAATTTGCTTTTAATCGACCTACTATATCTGGGATTATGTTTTACTAAGCAGATATAATAGAGGGATTACTCTAAGCCTTAGTTAGCACTAGTCTGGTCCAGGTCATCATCCGATTGAGAGCTAACTTTTATTCCTAATCCGACTCATAATCTACTTTATAATATATTACTGGAGAAAAGACATAGTAAAGAAGTATGAAATAACTTTGCAACAGAGATATCCATCCATCTAAGAACAGTTGCACTGACAACGGATATTTATTTCCACATTCATTTTAGAAACCAAAATTAACACATGGTGAAGAAGATTGCCAGTGTGTCCCAGCTGTTAAAATGCATGTCATACTGCATGTAACATTGTGTGACACCCAACATTGTCTACTGCAAAACAAAGCTTTAAGAGTTCCGTGTAATTTTAGATACGGGAGCGAGGGAAAGGCTGTTGGAAAAATGACTTTCAACATAGTCATTAGTCAACATCTGCATCTTGTAACAATGCAGAAAGCATTTTGGAAAAGCATGAGATAGAAGCTATTATTTTCCTGGCCTAATGGCTGTAATTGCACCAAAGTACTACACCTAATTTTGATATTGACATTTAAAACCACTACATGTCACACCTCAACAGCAGCCAGCGTATCATTATCTGTGTTATTTTTATTTTCGTTTAAGGTGCAACAGATGATTGTGAGGGAAACCGTTGCTGTGCCCTGTGTGTATCATTTAGGGTATAATATGCGAATGGGGATGAGTTCATAGCCCTGTTTAAGAGTCAGCTGCTTGGTGTGTGTATGTGGATCTCACTGTTTCCGCTTCACATGGTGCTGACTCACCCTGCTCAGTGCACAGATGAGACTAGAAGGACATAGTTCTGTACTGTTACTTGAGCTATTTTAGATCATCTTATTTTGGTGAACTTAACTTAACATTTTCTTTATTCGGTCATGGAAACAGACAAATATTATTATCGAACCATGAATGATTTGCTATATCACATTACATATCTGTGATCGGAAAAGGAGCTGGATGAAGAGAAAAATCTTATTTTACCAGCCCTTTTCTCAAACATAATATCTTGTCTCATTTTTTTTTTCTTGTGTGTTTAATGTCCTTTGACACAAGTAATTAATGAGATGACAAGAAGGGACTCATTTGCCATTAAAAACACAATGAGGAATGTAATAGAAACAAAAGTCTTGGCCGTGTTTATTTGTCTCAACTGAGGTTAAAACGTAAAAATTATATTTGTGAGCATATGTCGTCTTATTGATCATTCTCTCACTCTGTTTTCCGTACTGTCTCTACGTGATTTTATAAGACCGTGTAACCTCGAACCTGTGTGTGTGCTTTGGTGCCTGTATTTGCCTACTCCTATAACGTCTCTCCTTTCTCTATCTCTTTGTATTTTCCAGATGTACCACTCTGACCACGGTGTTGACTTCCCCAACCTCTCCTTTCAAATCCCGGGCAGCCCTGCAGAGCTGGGCCCAGCAAACACAGAGTGAACCCAACCTTCAACAAATCACACATCTACCTTCCCCTTCACCCACACCGGGCCTCCCTCTGCTCCAGTCCCACCCCCCTCCTCCTTCTGGACCATGGACAGCCCTCCTAAGCTGTCAGGCGAGACCCTGATCGTGCATCACATCCCCCTGGTGCACTGCCAGGTGTCTGGCGGGCGGAAGGGTGACTGCGGGGGCTCGTTGAAGAGGAGCAACCCGTTTATCCCACCGGAGAACCTGGGCTTGAGTCGCACCACTTCCCTTCCCGAGAGAGATGTTCTTCAGAGAGAGGCACTCCTCTACAGCAGCCTGATCCAGACCGCAAGTGGCTCCTGGGACTCCCGCAAAGGGGGAAAAGAAAGGAAAGTTGGCGGGAGAGGAGGCAGCACAGCAAGTGATGATTCATCGTTTACCTCGAGCAATTCAGAGGACCAGCTGATCACGGCTCACACTTTACCCAGAGCCAAACCAAGGAACAGGAATCCGTTGCGTCATAATCCATTCCTGCTGAATACTGAAGATGAGGATGAAGAAGAAGAGGAGGAGGATGGTGATAACCTCAGTGGTTACTTTGAAGACTCCTCTTTTCACCTCCACAGTGACACTAACTCTGTCCACGATGACGGGATGACTCCTTTCCACTTACACGGCCTTGGCTTTGCTTCTGAGCCCTTTATGTTGCACAGGTCAGTGGGTGGAAGCAGTAGGGAGTCCCTAAGGGCAGTAGCCTCGGATTTCTCCACCCACCTGGAGGACCTGGACATTCTGGGACTGGACAGCCAGCTGCGCCACGGCAGCAGCGGTTCCAACATGTCCATGGATTGTGGAGAGCAAGACTGGGGCGATTACGATGGAGAAGATAAGGATGATCCTATGAAGTGTGGGCGAAGCTCCTCCAGCTCCTCCACACAGCACTGCTCCTGCTGTGCACTCTCCCAGAACTACCCTCAGCACTTCCCTGAAGCCTTCACAGAGCCTTTCTCAGAATGCCAGCAAGGCTACGGCAGCGACTCCTCTTGCAACAGCTCGGACGGCGTGCTCGTGAACTTCAGCGCCATTTACAACAAGTTGAACAACAGTATTCTGGAGAAGCCACCGGTCTCTGGGCACACCAACCTCAACAGCTCTACTGACCACTCCCGCACCTCGTCTGTTTCTGATCCACGAGGAAACAAGCGAGACTCAACTGGAGGGGCTTTCTATTTGGACCTTCACACATCCCCAACTGAACCTCCCTTATCACAACAGCAACCCTCCTGCCTGGGCAGCACCTTTCCTCTCATCCGTGAATCGCACCTGTCCACCTCCTCCATCTGTTCCTGCGCCGTGGAGCACCAGGGGGCTCTTGACCTCGACGCCAACTGCAACTCCTACCACCCTCCACATTCTGGATCGTCCGGAGACCTTGCTTCCTGCGTGCAGAGTCAGGCACGCCTGGTTGTCGCCACCCAGAACTACTACAAATTGGTCACCTGTGACCTGTCGTCCCAGTCGTCCCCAAGTCCCGCAGGCTCCTCGGTCAACAGCTGCTCCGATGAGCACAGCAAAGGCAGCCCCACTCCGACCCAGCCCAACGAGTATTTTCTGTTCAGGCAGAGAGCTGATGAGCTGGGTGTGGAAGAAGAACAAGATGAAGAAGATGAAGAGTCATCTAGGGTGAGTGGAGAATCCTACCACACTACTAGTTTAAACAATTTGTATTCCTTCTGACAGGATGCTTTATTGGCTCCACAGCAGAACGTTCATGAAAATGGCTAATACCATATGCATATTCTATAGCATTTGAAAAAGAAAAAATGAAAAAAAGAGCATTGAAAAAATCGACAAAAACATCGGAAAAAGTGACACCAACGTTGGGAGAAAAAAAAGTGACAACAACGTCGGGAAAAGTGAGTGTGTCGAACAAAGAACAACAAAATGTTGAAAAGTTTGAATTTAAAATGTTGAAAACAAAAAGTTGCATGGGTGACAGGAAGACAACACAAGGGTTAATTACAATTTGCTTGGCAATTTGAAAAATGTTAACGTTTCATATCATCATAATACATATAATCATAATACAATTCATCTTAAAGTCCACTTAAAGTCAATGTACAACAAAATTGAATGAATGGCCCCTCCTAGCTGTACACAGCCTTGCTTTATTATATTTGCCTGATCAAATAGTTGTAGAGGTAAAACAATGTTTCCACTTTATCTCTAACACTCTCCAGTTGTCAGTGTGCTTAATGTTAATGATCAGAAACTCACAGAAAACTTGGCCTTCCTTTGGTGCAGTTAATCTGTGTGCAAACTAGTGCCAGCTAATTGTCTGTAAAACAGGACACAGAAAATGGAAATGAACAGATTTTGCTTGTTAATTGCAGCATTTCTTGCAAGGTAGAACTGAATAGTTTTCATTTAAAGAAGTCAGATGATTATATAATGTAATGAAAATATTTTTTTTCTCTCACTCAATTTCTACTTCAGTTATTATGTATCTTAAAAAACAGCTTGCTGCGGGCGGTATGCATAATTAATCAAGTTAAGGCAGTACATCAAGTTAATTTACACCATAAAATAATTGTTTCTTAGTTAAGTAATACAAATACAGTCTGAGTAGGGATTCAAGTAAAACAACAAAATAGCAAGCATAGATAAAGCATACTGTAGCTAAAAGTTATTTGGTCAAATTACATCAGACTCAACAAAGATGGGAGTAATCATAGAATATATCTATGATCATAGGAAATAAAATAATGCACAAACAACTTGGCATAAATAGAAACTAAATGGAATGAATTACATTATTTATTTAGCTGGCGCTTTTCTCCAAAGCGAGTTACAATAAGTGCATTCAACCACGTGGTACACCCCCACAAAGTACATCAATTTCATCAAATATGCTGATCTACTTCATGCATAAATTTAGAGACAATAGGAGAAAGACTTACAGAGTTTTTTTTTATTTAATGTTTATATTTTATGGGCCAAGGTGCAGTATGAACAGATGAGTTTTCAGTCTGCGACGGAAGATGTGCGATATGAGTTTCTGCTGTCCTGATGTCAATGGGGAGTTCGTTCCACCATTGTGGAGCCAGGACAGCAAACAGTCAAGACTTTGTTCAGCGGTAGCCAGGCACCCTTTGTAGTGAGGGAGTAGCAAGCTGATTGTCAGTAGCAGAGCATAGTGGACAGGCTGGGATGTATGGTTTAACCGTTTCCTGGATGTAGGATGGGCCCGAGCCCTTTACAGCACGGCAAGCACCAGTTAAACTGCCAACTAAACTGCAGGCTCTGTGACAATGACAATTACCCTGAACCTAAAATAGCCATGGCACTGGTATTATTCTGGCACTGGCTCACTTTAGAACACAGCCACTGTCTGGGGTTATCTGATATCATGTCTGAGGATTATTTTAGTTATATGTAGAGCTGAAGGATATTAGCCAGTAACAGTGCCACTGTGTCAAAGCAAAACTGCCGTAAAGGCAGTTCAGGACATTGGTTTGCTGTGGATTTGTTGTCCTAAAGATTATTTAAGAACCTAAAGAACGTAAAGAATTTCAACTCTAAACCATGGTTTGGTAATGTGATTTATCTGATAAACTATTTTTGACTGTTGTGTTCTTTCTTTCCTTATTTCTCCTCATTCAGCGAGATGAAGATGATGAGGATGAAGAGGACGAGGAGGAGAAGAAGAAGAATCAGCAGGCAGCTGGTGGCGCTGAAGCTGCTCCTGCCGTGATTGAAGGCCAGGTGTACGTCAACATCTCCCCCCCTCTGGTTGGCCAGGGTGTTATTGGAGCCTCCTCAGGAAGCCGTCCCCGTTCTCGCAGCTACGATCGCAACCTGGACAAGTCTCCATCTCCTCGGCTCGGATCTCTGGAGCGTATGTTGAGCTGCCCAGTCCGGCTCAGCGAGGGCGCCGCCTCGACCCCGACCGCGCCTCCTCCTCCACGAGTCACCTCCTTCGCAGAGATCGCGAGAAGCAAACGGAAAAATGGAGGTTCGCCGTCCCTGAAGGCAGCTGCAGACCCTTTCTCCTCCACTTACTCCACCCACTCCCACTCCTCTGTAGATTTCTCTCCGATCCTAGAGCAGCATGTGGAGGTTGACAGTCACAGCCTGTCACCTGTACCCTTTACCAGATGTTACAGTCAAGGCAGCATTGAGCGACACCTGGAGGGGGCGAGGGAGACCAGGGCCAAGGCTGAAGGTACGTTACCTCTTACTAGATGTATTTATTTATTGGTTTATTTAACAGGGAGAGTGCATTGCTGTAAGTACACCAGAGTTAGCTAAGAGGCTATTTTGTAATCCCTGGACAGATGAAATGAAGTCACCCTTTATACAAAATGGAGTGAAGGTAGAGCCACAGATACAACCACAGGCCTAAAGCCCCACAAATGGGCAGGGGAACTCCAAAATAAGATGTCAGAGACACGGCCCTGACATATTTATAGCTTCAGACAGTCATTAAGTCTAACAGCTGGAACACACCGCACGCAAAAGCGTCTCGTATAGCAGCTATTTTTATTTCGGCGCCCATGTCAACGAACCTGTCCTGCCACAACGGGTGCGTAGGCCCGCACGCTGCAGCGATAGTTTTGGCGTCTCCTCTATTTCTTGCGCGATACACGAGTGTATGTGTCAAGTTAGGCAGGTAATCACATACAGGAAGACCACAGTGCAGCCGGATATTTCACCAAAATAAACACATTTCAAAATAAAACAGCCAGGTTTATGGTGATTTTGGCTGTCTTGACTTCTCACAGTGAGACACACGATCAGGCACACGGAGAGAGAGACCGATGAACGGACAGAGAGAGAGAGACACACACACACACACACACACACACACACACACACACACACACACACAGTTGCATATAGTCTACAATTACCTGCTTTAACCTTTAGCTCAATCAATCCATTTTTTATTTGTCATATGTATTTGTAGGTATAATATAGGGTAGAATTGCAGTGAATTGTAATCCCATCAGCTCCTTGAACTTGTGCATAATTCATCATAAAGCAGAATGTGGCTTTTGAGTATAGCTCACCAACTCCTGAGGAGGAAAGAAAAGAAAAGAAAAGAAAAGAAAAAAAGCTTCTTAGAGCTACAGAGTGGGATGATGATGACTCACTGTGGATCCGTCACTCCAGGCAACACCTTTCATATTATACAGAGTCATTTGAATCTTTGTTAAAATAAAAAAAATACTTATGAGTGAAGCTTTAAAATTACAAACTGTACAATCTGTTAGAGACCATTAATATTTGTCGATCAGTGCATTCACCGAGGTCTGCTTTGTTTGCTTCATCTACTTCTGCTTCAATTACAAATTAGTAATAGACTTTAATTGGCCTTATTTGAAAATATGACCTGCCATGTGGCTGCACTGATGATTGTTCGTGGAAAAATAAGTCACTCACCTATTCGCTGAATTTATCTACGTACAATACAGTATTGTTATTTAATATTGTAGTTTTGGTGTTGGTTGAATAAAATAATATTGATTCTCAAGAACATACTGCAGAGTGTAGGGCCACAGGAATTGTATATGTGATTAATGCATCAAAATAGATATAGAAAGGCAATGTGTTATTCATTTAACAAAGTTTAACAAAAACGTACATTATTACTGTAACATTCTGCATTGCCTTACTTTGTACATGCAACAGATCATAGAGTAATACACAAAAAGAAAAGAACACTCAGTATGTCAAATTAAATTCTTCATTGCATCATTCAGACTTCCACAAACATCTCCATAATAAACGTATTTGTGGGAGCGTTACTTCACTTTTTGGACATTTTGTATGCTGTGTGTGGTTGTAAGATATGTGTATGGGTTTTTTTTTCTGTATGTTTAGACACGCTTTGTCTGTGTGAGAAAGTACCTTTGTGGCAGCATGTATGGATGTGTAGAGCAGAGTGATGCAGAGTATGTATCCTCAGCTTTAGAGGGAATGAACGGTTGAAGTGGGCCAAATGTGCTCTGACTAACAATCCGGTGAGAGAGGAGATAAAGGTGCAGAGAACCCCACCGCTGAGCTCTCCATCAGCATACTGAGCTGCGTGTGCGTCTGCTGTGTGTGAATGTGTGTGTGTGGCTCTGTTTTATTTTTATCTAGAGAACCTGTACACATAAAAACAAGGGAGGGTCGAAGAAAGTTACAGAAGCCTCTTCATGCTAATGGTGTCTTCTCTCTTTGCTGTTGTGTCATTGACAGGTGCTTTGACTTTTATCATGTTTATGGTTTATGGTGACGAGAGGTGATTAACTTTTACAACATTGGTAAACAAACAATCCTGCATGACATCATTTTTTTGTTTCCCAAAATGTGACTCAGCAGCCCCGACTGCCAATTGCAGCATGGACACCAGTAGTAGCTGCCATTGTTTGTACATGAGGAAGTAATTAATTGGTGTTAAAATTCTACAAATAACACCTTTTGAAATATCCAGTGGAGTCAGTTATTGGCAGCAGAACAGCACTCAATAATAACAAAACAAGATGTTATTATGTTCCTGCCACATCTTGACCACTCTGCAGAGGGAGACAGATGAAAGACTACTTTTCCTAAAACAACATGATTTCTTTATTGTAGTAATCATAGAGTCAAACAAGCTTGAAACAATACCCCTTCATGTGTATGCATCCTGTACATATGCTTTTGAATATTTAAAACACTGAGCACATTTCATTTTCCGCCTCAATTTGGGTCTATTTTGTGACTCAGTGTTGTGGCCTTTCGATTAATGAATGCAACGGGCTTTTGTGGAATAAAATACTATGATGAGTGATGCAATTTATTTAGTTTGGAATGAATAGAAGAAGTACTCTGTTGGGTAGTTTGGTGAAATAATAAATCAAAGTACAGAGAAGTTAAATATGTACATCATGAAACAAAAATACTGAGTAATTAAACTCCTTGAGTTGATATATAAAGTAGATAAATATATAAAGGACTGTGTGCTGTAAACTGCCATGTACAAAAACTTTAGGGAAATCATAAGCCGTAATGAAGATCAAGATCACAATCAATGGAAAAAGATGTCACAGTGCTGCCTACAAAGGGATCTCTGGGAAGTGCATTTCTGAAACACCACAAATGATTTAGTATCAAAGATGTCACCAACATGAAAATAAAGAACATGTATCCCGAGGAAAAACATTGTAGTTCTTGGGAATAAAATCATGTCCAGGCGAGTGCATGAGGCCCTGGGAATACATGAGGAAGACTGTCGGTTTGTAACAACAGCGCACAAAGAAGCAAGGTCATGGTGACTAACACAATATCTGTTAAACCCTAATTCAATTAGATTACAACGTTTTCAGCCCATATGTCGCGCTCTCACCCTTCATCAAGGTTCCAGACACTGATGAAGTCTGGAGGACCTGGAGGGCCCTCAAACTGTCCGTCATATAATTTGATTAAACAGTGGAATGGTTTTCTCTGTAGAGTGCAGAATCATTTTATTGGAAAAGACTTTTTGCATGGAAGCACTACTGTGATCGGTTTGGAACACCACCATCACCTTATGAAGCTCAATCTCAGCTGCCTGCTGTGTGTGTCTGGGTTAGATAAACACACATATGCAAACAGTGAGTGCTTTGAATTCCATTGGAATAAGACCAGGGACAGTTAAGAGTGAGTGCACCATGAGAGGAATGTCCTTTTATTAGTGCTGTCAGTTAAACACGTTATTAACAGCATTAACGCAAACCCATTTTAACGGCATCAATTTTTTTAGATTAACGTTCTTTTTGGCCTAGCAAACTTTGTAGTTTTTTTCACATGCTGTTGCAACAACTAATAACGTTAGAAAAACTACACCACACCGGATCTAACTAGACCGGAAACAAAACAACAGGCACGCCGCACACACTTGTTAGGGCTAGCGAGCCGGCCAAAGAGTAGTCGGCTAACGTTACGTTTTGAGTGGATGGCGAGCGCGAGACGCCGAAATGGATGCCAATAAGATTCTGAATGGAAAGTTTACTTTTAAAAAGTTGCCAAATGGTTCCATTGACAAGACCAAAGTGATCTGTGTGTTTTGTCATTGTGAACTAAGCTATCATCGCAGCACGTCCAGTCTGAAATACCACTTGATGGCCAAGCACACAGCTGATGGGAATTCTCCGCCCCCTCGTCAAAGCCTGGCGACAATGGATGACTTCAGACCATAGACTGTATATTAATATTAACAGCCTATACTTCAAACAGAAGCACATGGATACCACAACTAAGAACAAACTTTAAAAAAAAGCATTTGCACAAAGCAAGCCAATCCACTTTTTCATGTTAAGAGCATTAAAATGAGAAAAAATAATGGGCCAAAAAGAAATCAAGGATTTAGAATAGATACAAATGTGTGATTAATTGTGATTAAATGCAAGTTAACTATGACATTAATGCGAAGTCGTAAGTTCTTTGTAAAGAACTTTGTAAAAAGGAGAGAGAGAGAGAGAGAGAGAGAGAGAGAGAGAGAGAGAGAGAGAGAGAGATTTTAAAAGACAGCATTTACTTCCCAGACAGACATGTGTTCGATAGTAAGTCAGGTGTGATCTTGTAATACTGACTAAAGAAATTGAGTCCGCAAATATTAGCCAAATGAAAATGCAATGTTTTGACTTTAAAGCAAAAAATGGCAAAAGATCACTGGTTCCAACATCTCAAATGTGAATGTTTGCTGGTTTTCTTAGTTTTCTATAATAGTAAACTGAATATCTTTGGCTTTCTTAAGACATCTAGGAATTTTTTTTTTTATAACATTTTATACCAAGACTTAATGATTAATCTATTAATAATTAAATAATCTACAGAGCTACAAAATAATTGTTGGTCGAGGCCCTAATTATCCTATTCTCTCTCTAGATTTTCAAGAAAAGAAAAACAATGTAATGTAGTAAAGTAAAATAGATGCATAACACATATATAACAGTTGCCTACTGCTGGATGTATAGCTTTTTCTTTTCACAGTGCACCAGTTCAGGCGCTAAAACAAAAGAGCATTTCCCCACTTGCTTTGTCGTTCAATAGTGGTTTGTTAGTTGACTGGAGCAGTGAGACCAAGGAAACAATGACAATATGGAAGGCAGGGGAAAGATTGATATAGACATCTGAGAAAATAGGTCATCCCTAAGAAAAACATCCTCTTCAGTTCCTAACACTGTATTCATATAGACTGTGATGATTTAAGATTATAATGGGAGGCTGTTCAGCATCTCGGTACATATATTATTCATCAGACTTCACTTGAGTCAGCTGCGTTGTTTCACCGCAGCATGCAGGCCTCTTTAAAAGCCTTTGGGAAGCAGCTCGCTCGCTAATGATGCTAACATGGAGCACGGCGTTGCAAAGGAAAAGCCTCAGCTGTCTAATGGATTCAAATGTGAAAGAGGAGACGAAGAGAAGAGAGGAGGCAGGGAAGAAGCTGGTGGAAAAGGGAGAGCGAAGAGGTGGGTGTGGAAAGAAAAAGAGAGATGAGGAAAAAGGAAAGAAATGGCAATTAGAGGGATGACGGAGCAGATACAAGAGAGACCGAGAAGGTGTGTTTCTATCCTCCATCCCCAGTGGGAGCTCAGGCCTGCTGGGTGGGTAGTGTTCCTCCCTCCTTCATCATGTTTATACAGCAGCTCAGTGTTGCCCTCTGTAGCCGTGAGACGTCACTGCACCCAGCTCAGGTGGCATCAGTGGGCTGGCCTTACAGTGACAAACAGCTTGCGCAACACCGTCAACGTCACACACGCTTCTGTCTGTCCTACACTGCACTGGATCTAGGAAGACACACACACACACACACACACACAGTAAAACCATAGACTGTATATAAAACACAGTGATACTGTGTCAGAGAAGAAGTGCAGAAAAAGGCTTCTCTTCGCTGGTGTCTCTCCTGACGCAGTGCCTTCAGGTTTAGTCTTTGTGTGTTTCTCTGAATGTGTGTGTGTGTGTGCGTGTGTGTGTCCACATTGGTCTGTCAGAGCAGTGTTGTCTGTGATAAGGGCTGTTGAGCTTTGTGGCTCATGACTGGGCAGTTTTCTGTTTGTCTGTGTTTTTGGTTTCAATTCTAACCTTCATGTTTATACAGTTAAGTGCTGAAAGGACAAAGAACTAATCATAATTATTTGTTTATATCACCGGTTCCAGATTCTGAAATGTGAGGGTTTGCATTGTTTCATATTATTGTAAATTGAAAATATCTTTCGGTTTTGGACTCGGTAGATTTAAAAAAATGAAAATACTTAGGCCTATCCGTTGTACCTCTAAATTAAAGGTTCAGTTGGCAACGTTTTTGAAAATAGCTTTTTGTCATATTTGCTAAAACTGTCACTATATCCTGACAGTAGCACATGAGACAGATAATCTGTGAAAAACGAATGTTCCTCTGCCTACCCCTAGTGTTAATAATGGCATCTGCATGAGATGTTTGCGACCCGGCCGCCATGTTGAAAACAGTCTAGCCAAAACCAAGCACCGGCTGACTGACCGGATTAAACTTTCTAATTTTACAGCTAAACAGTACTCTAAAACATGGAAACATTTGAGATGAGAAATAGGCAATGCAGTAACAGAATCTTGATCCATTTTGATTAGTTTGACCACAATTCATGAGCAGCGATTGACGCTGTGTTAGGGACTCCTCGGCTCCGGTTGGTTGTTTTCCTTATGCCATTAGCAGCACCAGGAGGAGGCAGAGGAGTGTGATTTTTTTCGTGTAGTATTGTCAGGATATAGTGACAGTTAGTTATATGACAAAATTATTTTGTATAAAAGTTACCAACTGTAGCTTTAACACCTGAACTGAAATAATATATTACTTATAATCATCTACTGTGGAAAATGTCTGCCAGTTTATTAGGTACATCTACATAAAACTAATGCAACGGTTGATCCTGCAATAAATCCTACTGTCATGAAGGTTATAATGTTTGGTTTATGGTTAGAGAGGTGATTGTGGCCTTGATTGCCTCTACTCTACATATTACTCTGTTAATTGTTGCTGTCAGAGACACTTTTTTTTATTTTATTTTTTTTTAAATGCTATTATACATACAAAAACTAACCAGTTCTTTTCTCCATGCCTGCTGTCCTTCTTGTGCTAATACAGGTGGCCTCTCAAGTTCCTCAGACAGCCGCCCCGTGGTGGTCCGCTACAGTAAAGACCAGCGGCCCACCACCCTCCCCATCCAGCCCTTCACCTTCCACCACCAGTTTGCCTCCAAACCCTCACAGCCCAAGCCTCTGCTGCCCCTACTCACAGGCTACGTCTCTGGGATGCAGGTCCGCTCCAGCTCTGGCTCTGGTTCTGGCTCTGGAGGTCCGGTGGGGGAGGACAGTGAAGATGCAGCTGAAAATGTGTACAGGTACCAGGGGACTGCAGCAGCCCCTCCACCTGGATCAGTTCGACCCTCACCTCTCGGGAGCTACTCCCCCGTGCGGCTCCAGGGGGCACCCAGCTCTGGGACCTGCTCCACCTGCACCCCAAGCCCTCAGCCGCAACACAGCCTCTCCTGCCCGCTTTCAGCTGGCCCCGGCCCCCTGCACGCCCCGCCGACAGGAAAGCAGGGAGGGGGTTCAGTGGCATTACCGTCTACCCCTCCACCTCCATCCCTGGGGGTGAAGAGAGGGATGGTGCCGCCAATGCTGCCAGCTGTGCAGGGACACTGTTTCCATCATGGAGCTCTGCCTAGTTTACCAACACTCAACAGTGACATGCTGAGCCCGCTGGGCTGTCTGGATTCTGGAAAGCATGTGGAGGGAAGCCAAGGACCCGGAGCCAGGACACATAATGGTATGTTCCATAGAATTATAGGATGTGATTAAATATGTATTCAGAGGATGTTCTCACCAGAAAAATACTTTTGCTCTGAAAGCAAACTACTTTTTCTTTTAACTTTATGATTTTGGTTTTTCTTTCCTGTTTTGTTCATCTTTATCACTGCACTGCTTCCTTGCAACTATTGGTCTCTTGATGATAGAATCAGCAACATGTTTACATTCAGTCATTTGCAACTACCAGACTAAGATCAGTGAACTCTTACAGCACAAGTATTTTCTACATGGACAATTAATTAAAAACACCTGCTTTGAAATCACTTGTTGTGGTGCACATGAAGGGAAGTTTCAGCCCTCACTCATTCACACCAGTCCAGCCCCAAGAATGAAATGCCTCATCTTCACAGATGGCTTCTTGGGATTTCAGTTATGTAAAAAGTTATTAAGTTCTGTGTAATTCAGTGTTAATGTAAGAAGCTAAGCTCTTGTACATTCTTACTATTGTCTGTTTCTGTTTCTTCTCTCCCTTCATGCATGGACTTAAATATCCTCCTTCACCTAAACCTTCAACTTTTCCACTTGCCCTTCTTCATCTCTTTCTCTCCCATATATTTTACTTATCCTTTCTTTAACCTGACCACCAACCCCTTGATCATAACCCTAACACCTCCCCTCAGCACACCACCTCTCTCCACAGGCTCTCAAATGGAGGGAGTACCGTCGTCGAAACCCTCTGGGATTGGAGAGGGTCTCAGGGGGCCACTCTTCTGCAGGATCAGGCCCCCTCTCTGGTAACCTGGAACCCAGAAAAGGCGGGGGATCTCGACCTGTCAGACGGAACGTGTTCGATTTCCCTTCAGTCTCCTCTGGCCCCACACTGGGACGGCTAAATGGTGCTCATGATTTTACTGACAGTGTTGGAACGAATGCAGGATTATGAAGATGCTTGAAAAGTAGACTTGGATACTTAGTATCATAGTATTTTTTAAAGAGTTCAAGGTGCAAAGAAAGTATTATCTGAGGGTAAAGTCACAAAAAAGTATTGCTGCAGGGTTCATCCTTGGAGAACAATTAGTAGAGGTTTATAAAAGTGTTGCTATAGTTGCATTCTTAAGGATCCCTAAGGGCTTCTTATGCTTTTAAAATGGTGGTGTGTGTTTATATGTGTGTCTGATCATCACACGTTTGTTTGTGTGCCTCAGCAGGGGGCCAATCAACTAAGCTGCAGCAGATCTACAGCGACTTCCTGCCTGACTACTTCTCTCTGACCGAGAAGCCTCCGGAGGAGTTTTGCCTCTCCCCAGACGCATCAACTTCCTCCTCCACCTGCTCTTCCTCACAGTCCCACATCTCAGTGGACCTGACGCAGAAGAGAGGTGGGGCGGTGTGTGTGTGTGTGTGTGTGTGTGTGTGTGTGTGTGTGTGTGTGTGTGTGTGTGTGTGTGTGTGTGTGTGTGTGTGTGTGTGTGTGTGTGTGTGTGTGTGTGTGTGTGTGTGTGTGTGTGTTTCTTAGCGCTCATTGCATTGGTTCCCTGCTGTCTGTGAGTGTTGATGCAGTGCATTGGTCTCTTTTTTACCACATTAACTTTTCCAGGAACCTTATTAGGAACTCAGAAACTTAATGACTTTATTATATGCATTCAAGTGCATAAAACTAGTTCCAATTATAGTCCCTGCATTAAAAAACGTTCTGCTTTGTCAGCCGTGGTAGTACGTTCTCATGTCCAGGATGGGTTTTACAGAACTGAACTTCACTGGCTGGTCAAACACGCGCCTCTAGATTGGTACAACGTGAATACAGCGTTCCTTCAGACTGTAAGCAAGAACTGGTTGTAGAATAATTTGATTTTTTTGAGAATATTTGTAATTTAGTGGATATTAAATCAACATCATGTAGCTGACCTCCATAGTATCAAAAAACAGATACAAAAATAAATAGAGATTTAACAAAAAAAATCTCATCACATCACCTTACTTGGTGTTTCTGAGGCATTCAGCCACATCTCGTGGCCTTACTCAGTGGCAGGAGTTGCTCAGTTGTCATGGAGATGATAACAGATGGTTATATGATAACAGGTTATAAAAATAGATGGTTCTAATGCAGCTACTATATATAGTAAGTCATAATTATAATGGCCAGAAAACCAGGGGATTGGGTAGCCTTTCTGGTGTTTTCAGTCTCTCTTTTCACCTCTGTCCAATGTCCATTTCAGACCTTTTCATTTAAGCATCACAGAACCTTTTGCAACAATAAATTATAAACAAGATCACAATGACTTTGAGTTGCTGTCCTGTCCCCTGCAGGACAAGGTTGCATCTCAGGAAAACAACTCAATTAGAGGGAGTTGTTAGTCATGATTTAGTTCCAGACTTCCTGTCTGTCTCTGTTACTGTCTCCATCTCTCTGCATCTTTTTGGGGGTTTTTTAATCCAAACTTTAATTCCTTTCTAATATGCTGTTGCATATACCATATGTCTTATTACATTTGTGTTTAAAAACATAAGTCATGACATATAAGTCATGGTTTGTACTGTGAGCCACAAAAGCTCAACAAGTTATTTTTTCGAATACTGCTGCACCGCAGACAGAATCCGATAAAAAATCGCAGATTAGAGTTTGGAAAATCACATTTCTGTTGACAAGCAAAAACGGGGGGTAAAATGATGTTGTTGACAGGTGCTTAAATCAAGTGCCTCTCACTGCAGAAAGGCTACTTGACAGTGAGGAGTGTAATTCAAGGTCTCTTGAGGCAGCAGGTTGTCATATAATGAGCAGGTAGATCCTTCAGCTAGCTTAAAAGCTAGCAATTAATTCATGCAGATTGCAAGCACAAAGACAGTGAAGGATACTGATAATGTGTGCTAAATTTAGACCTTAATGCCTCTCATGTCCCTGCAGAGGAGGTTAAAACAGAGAAACCAAATAGTAGAATATTACAAGAAGAAAGGACACTTTCATAAAGTGACATTCATCACAAAGACACTGTTACTTGTAGCCAAAAATGATAATTGACAAACTCTTTCTTTATTCTTTCCTCAGGTTTGGTGAAAGCCGTGAACACAGCAGTGGATCTGATCGTGGCACACTTCGGCACCAGTCGAGACCCAGATGTAAAGGTAAACGTTTTTGGTGGATCAGATTGATGACTACTAATGACTGATTGACTGCTAATACACCATTCTTCTCAAGATAACATGAGGGGTGATTCTACTGGCTGATTAAAGCTCACACAGCGAGATTTAGAGGCTATATTAGCCTTTGCACAACAATATATGAATACCACTTCAGTGTTGTAAAGTACAAAAGAACATAAATCCTTTCAGATGGTAAGTTACATCAGATGGCGCCGTCCATTTTCTCGCATCACCATTTGTCTTTGTCTTGTCTGGTTCAATTCATGCAACAGCAGCGATTTAAGTTAGTGTATAAAATCAATTCATTCAGCCTTCATCTTTAAAAGTATTTTGCCTTTTCCTAGGTGTGTAGTGCATATGCATTCAAGCTTAGTGTCAGTTACATCATGTTTAGGACTCATATGTCCTTAAGAGTATTTGAGGTATTTTACTTTACAGTTATTTTATTAAATAGACAGCACATAAGCCATGGACCCACCACCACTAACATTTTCAGAAATGTATTTGGCTTCAATCAGGAAACTGAATTACTGCCACATAATGTGTTTATTTACACAGAGCTGATAAGACAGTTAATAAACTGGGCTGCAGATCAGTCTAATCCAGAGAACAAAAGGGCAGGCAAATACAGACTTATCACCAGTCATTGATTTAAAACTTGTACACACATAATATATTTACTTTTCTTTATTATGACTATATGCTCGAAGGCAGGAAAAAAAGACCCACAAGATCCCACATTTTGCCTCACAATTCCCTGATTCCTTTATCCCCTAATGTTTCTCTGCAACCCTGCCAGGCTAAGCTGGGGAACAGCTGGGTGAGTCCCAACGTGGGTCACCTCATCCTGAAGTACCTTTGCCCGGCTCTGCATGAGGTGCTGCAGGACGGCCTGAAGGCCTACGTACTGGACCTGATCATCGGACAGCGGCGTTGTCAGCCCTGGAGCCTGGTGGACGCCTCCACACAGCTGGGTGAGAACATAACATTGAGGGCCAGTTAAAATGGCTGCACATCAAAACGTTAGTGAGGCAGCGAGGAGTGCCAGTATCATGCTTAACCTTTGTGTTGTCTTCGTTTCAACCTTGAAAAAAAATTTTGACGCCTTTTTTCACAATTTGTTTTTGCTTTTTCCAATGTTTAAAATTTTACAAAATTTCTTCTACACATTTTCAGCGCCTATTTCTACGTCCAATATTTTCTGATATAAAACAAAAATTTTAAATGGGCCAATGTGACCCGAAGTCAACACAAGGGTTAATACATGTTTAAATAACATCACAACCTGCAAAATCCACAGTACACTCTGCATGTTTTCCATAACACACTGTCTTTAAAAATAAGCCACAACATGGTGTTTGGTTGTTATTTACATGTAGTAATGTTTACCCATCATTGTATTCAGCCTGGTCTTACAGAATTCCGTGAAATGATCACAGACTCTTAACACCGCATTACGTGGTGGTGACACAGAATGTGTGAATATTCTGCGTGGCCACCACGGAAAACAATGCCAATGTAAAGTCAATGAGAAGATGACGTAGCATTAGGAGCGACTACGGTAGCGAGTAGAATGAAAGCCCGAAAATCCGCGTAAGGAGGTTGGTTGGGGTGGTGGATGGGTCAAACAACACAGGACTTTCACCCAGGAGACCGGGGATCGTGTCCCACGTGTCACGTTTCCTAAACCCAATCGTCCCGTTGTTGTCCCGCGTCCCGTTATTGTTTTCCTAAACCCAACCGTCCCATTGTTGGAAACGTAAGCCCACTCACGACCTTTTCCTTAACATAACGTGTTCATTTCACGGAATTCTTCCGTGGGCCCATCACAGAATTTTTTGTGAGATCAGGTTGTTGTATTACATTTAAAAGAGTTTCCTGGTCAGGAAAGGTAACATATTTTCAAAAATGATATCTGTATCATACTGGAGAAAAACGGTTCAAATGAAGTTACTGCAGATGGATATCAAATTTCACTTGTTCAGTAATAGTAACCATATGAGGTAATAGGCTAGAGAACAATTAGCTGCTTATGGGTAACATATAACATAGTGAAGATGTGTTGTATGTTTGTCTCTGTCAGGTCCATCCACACGTGTTCTTCACAGCCTGTTCTCAAAGGTGAGCCAGTATTCTGAGCTCACAAGCCACAGCATGAGACTCAACGCCTTCATCTTTGGCCTACTCAAGTGAGTTATTTCTCTTTATCCCTGTTTTTACTGTCATTGTCATCCACATATTCTTTCCAGTGATGGTTCTCATCCTAGGGTCAGGATCTTTAAAGCAGCTATAATCAATAGTTTCAAACCAAAAACTAAAAAGAGAGTAAATATTAGACTTGGCAGATTTACTCCCAGTGGAAAGAATAATTATGATTTGCAACGTCACATTCTTCTAGTAACTCGTTTAAAATGGAAAATAAAACCTGCACGTAGGGATAAGTGTCTGCTAAGGTTTCCTGTTAAACTAAATGCTTTGTTACATACTATAACTGACTCATATTGTGTGTTTAAAAGGCATCTTGGTTCAGTCATGTTAGCTTATTATATTTTGAGAGACTTCATTCTACCAGATCAATTTAAAACCATGTCATTGCTGAATGATAGACTCAGTTGTGAGTGTAATAATGCCTAACATTCTCCTGTAGGAGAGTGATGGTGCATTTATGCTGCTACAATTAAAATAATAATAATTAGCTTCTCCTTAAATTTCAGCCTAAAATCTTTGGAATTCTGGTTCAATCACCTCTACACACATGAAGGTAAGACTCAGTTGTTAACTTTTGTGCCATTTATCCCGCTTTATATACCCAGAGAGTTATTTGATGTCCACAGTCTTGCTTCTTCTAAATCTTGTTCCTGTTTTGTTTCACTTTCCTCAGATATTATAGCAGCCCACTACAACCAGTGGGGTTTCCTTTCCCTGTCACAGGGGCCGTGCCAGCCGCTCTTTGAGGAGCTCCTCCTCCTGCTGCAGCCACTGTCGCTCCTCCCGTTTGACCTGGACCTGTTGTTTGAACCACATCTTCTCCAAAAGGGCCAGGAGCATCTCCGTCGCAAGGAGCAGCTGTGCTCTGCAGGCCAGAATGTCGACCAATCAACTCGTTCCACCTTCCAGCTCATGAGAGGATGGAGCACCACTGTAAGCGAGATGGTCAGAGACTCAAGTGCAGAGGTGAAGAAAGAGAGGGCGGGGCTGAGACGAGAGGGAACATGGCCAAGGATTGAACGGGTCGGACCGAGACGAGAGGGAGCGGGAGTGAAACCAAGGTTAAGGAGTGAGGGGGCAACAACTGACAGCATGACAGCCAGGTCTGTTAGCAGACCAGACCAGATGGAAGTAGGGTTTGCCAATCTCTGGAAGGAGAGGGGGATGAGTGGACAGAGAATGAAAGGCGTAGGACAAGAGAGCCAAGGAGAAGGTAAGGACGGACAGGAAAAAGACAGGAGTAGAGAAAAAGAGAAGGATATGGCAGAGGAGGGGCGTCAGCGGCAAGAGAGACAGGCGGGCTGGTGGTACCAGCTCATGCAGTCCTCCCAGGTTTACATCGACCAATCCACAGAGGGGTCAAAGTTTGTTAAGACTGAGAAAAGGAAGAAGTCGTCAGAAAGAAGACAGAACCAACTACCGCCCACCAGAGAAGGAGTGGTGGAGGGGGCAGAGTCAAGCCAAGAAGGGGAGGGGTATAGAAGCAGGAAAAGCAGCAATAGCTCTAGCGGGGAGTCAGCTGGATCCAGGGGAAGGCCTTCATGGATGGGCAGCCCGCCAGACTCCGTTCTCAACCAGGAGAAAGAGACAAAACCTATGGAGGCTACAGGGACTGGAGCTCAAACTGCAGCCCAGGAGGAGAGCCCCACACATGGGCAGAGTCTGCGATGGGGCAGGCTCTTTGGATCTAGCGTTGGTTCTCCTTCGAGGGTGGAGGCAGCTGATCAGAAAGCAAAAGTTCAAAAGACCAGGTACTTTTTAAGGCTAAGTCCCATGATATTCAATATTTGTCTTGTTGTCAACAAAACCAACAATTAAGTATATATTGTGTGTTAATCAAAGCCTGATATATCTTATTCCACTGTGCCATAAAGCTCAATTGTTGTCCAAAAACTATTAAAAATACACTGTTGCAGTGGGAGACATGCTCCTTTATTACCATGAACACATAGTCACATATCACCAGACCAAGCTCAGTCTTTTAAGATTGAACATTAGTCTGGGGAGTCTGCTCTGTATTTTCTACTGCAAAAGAGGCGTGATCAACGGGCATAGTTCAAATGACTCTGTACACAATTGGATAGTCCTTCAACCAATCAGACCAACGATCTGGGCGACGTAGCAGCGGCATCAATGGGTTGCTTCGGTGGCCGCTATGTTGAATGTAAACAAGAAGCTGCTTGGTTGCTTCTCTATCGTCATCGTGTTAAACCCGCCAATAGCGCGCCAGGTGGATAAGCCAGTTTGTGATTGGTCCCCGTAAAATTGTAGCGGAAGCAGGATAGGTAAACAGTTTTCCAGCCTGAGCTGCAGGACAAAATCAAATCGCCGGCAGATCGGGCTGGGTTTACCCATTCTAATGAACACTCACACTTTTGATTTGATCTTACTGGCGTTGTTTTGATTCCGTAAATAGTTACTAGCGCAATTTAATCTACAATTGAAAATAGTCCTCAATAAATGCACTATTTTCACTTGTAAGAGTAATGTTTGCTAAAAACTACAGTGCCCAGCTGTGTAGGAACTGAGCCTTATTTTAAATGAAACTACCGGTATACATGTGTGAGCTGTTTTACGTCTTCAATTGGAACTATTGGGCTTGGGTTTGCGTCTTTTCGTGGGATTTGTTGCCAATATGAAAAATATGATAACATCAGGGTCATCTTATAAATCTACAAAATCAACCAAAATCTACTTTAGTTGTCAGTGCATGTCATTTCAAATTTTTCCACACTGTGTTTCTCTTTCTCAGGCCACCATCAGGTTGGCTTTCTCTGGATAGCTCTGTTCTTGACTTTGTTGCTCTGACTATTGGAGCGGGGAGTGGGAAGAAGGCAGAGCCTCCAGCCACACCCACTCACACCCAAACCACACCTCCACCAACCTCAAGCCAACCAACTGAAGCCAGAGAACAGTCTCCATGGTAAGCAGATACTAAAACTCTAGTAAGATTATTCTTAACTTCAATTAATCCAATGTTTATACTTCAGTAGAGAGCTATAACAATTGTAAACAAAACTACTTTTCAAGAACCAAATAACTCACTGTCCGTTTATTTTTTAAAAGGCTCCTAAAATTCTGAGAGCACAAATCATGTATACGGTCAAACACAACACTACCTAAAAGTATATAACGTTTTTCTACGATTCGATAGAAATATACATCTCAAAAAATTTAAAATGTCAAAAATCATTGGATTCTGTTAAGAGGGTGAATTTCCGGAACAGTGTGAAGCACACTTTGTAATTGAATAGGCGATCGTAAAAATATATGATCAGAATGGCATGTTGACTTTAGTATAAAAAAGAGATAGTATAAAATGGTGTTACTATTTGACTTCAAATTGATTTTTTTTTTATTAATGGATGAATCATTTGGTCTTCAAAATGTCAGAAAATAGTGAAAAATATCCACCACAATTTTCTAAATCCCTAGGTGATGTCTTCAGACGTTTTATCAGACCAACAGTCCAAAAAACGAAAGATATTCAGATTTCTATGACATAAGACAAAGAAAAGCAGGAAATCCTCAGAATGGAGAAGCTGCAACAGGGGAATGTTTGCTTCAAAAAATGACTAAAACCATCAAATTAGTTGCCTGTAATTGTCTGTCCAATTACTAATCCAGTTTTTTTTTCATGTCCTCTGTCATTCTACAGTGAAGTCCGAGCATTGTGCCACCACATAGCCACCGAACCAGGCCAGCTGAGCTTTAACAAGGGTGATATCCTGCTGGTCCTGAGCAAGGCTGATCCAGACTGGCTGCTGTGCTCCTTGGGCTCCACCCAGGGCTTGGTTCCCATCATCTATGTTACCCTCAATAGCATGGAGGACTGCCGGGATGCCACTGGACTATGAGCTAATGCTGCCCCGAGAGGAAATAATGCAAGTTGAAGGCAAACTGCTTTGGAGACGGAGGGTATCCCTGCCACACACCTACTGAAACAAAAATCTGTTTTTGAGATAACTGTACATTGGGGATGAAAAAAAAACATTGTAAATTTGAAGATAATGAAGATGATGTACAGACACATGCAAAGGGAAGCATGCAGGATCAAACACAAACTAACATTTACTTGAACTGTACATCCAGACAAGTATGCATGCATACATTCAAAAACCAAAAGACCAGACAGGAAACCCAAAGACACTCCAACACACGCATCTCTCTCTGCGTGAAGCTCTGCTACTAGCTTAACTATGTGATTGTCCAGTCTCTATATCATCCATCTCTACTTGCAACAAAAAAGGAGGGGCTACTTAAAGTTGGTAAACTTCATAATATGATAATAATATAACATGCCAAGCTGTACTTTGCTGTACTGTCTATACCTTCACCTAGTTGTTTCACACTCTAGACACAGTGCTCAGACGAACGCCAGGGGGCCGTTTGACGTCCTGTTGCTTACTTGGTGCCGATTGATCTTTTTGTGTAGAAACCAGTGAATCCTTGCTTTGTTGGTTAGATTTAATGTGGTTGATGTAAAAGCAAAAACAAAAAAAAAATGTTGAACGTCGGCTCCAGTTTTTCAGGATTCAGCATATAAATATTAGGACAGTAGAAAACCACACAGGAGTTTGTTTAGATGGCTGTTCAACCCAAGAGAAAAGAAGGCAAAAGGACGAGTTTAAATCTGTTTCCATTCTCCATATATATTATTTGATCACTTCTTGTCAAAGCCTACTTATATGGAGACAAAGGGATGGATTGACTGACAAGCAAGTTGCCTTTTTTTTTCTTCTATTTTTTCTCACATCACCCGCCACAGCTGGCATGAATCAATGGCTGATATTGTTTAAGTGCATGTAACCTTACAAAAATGTGGTTCTTTTCCCTACAATTCTGTTTGACCTGCGTTTTCAGCTGCATCCTGCATCTCAGCCCCCCCCCCTCAATCTCTCATCAAAGGACACTTCACGGATTTTGAAGAGGACACATTCAAGCGAGCGGCTGCAGTCTGAGCTGTACACATTTGCATTTGATCTAATGCTACATTCTGTAAATGCATAATATGACTTACACATGTGGTGAGTTCTATTTATTTATGTATTTAGTTCAATAAGCAGAGGGAAGCATCTAAATGGACCGTTGCCGAAAAACAGGGAAGGATGTCCAATGAAAGCATAGCTGAGGAGATGTATGGAGGCCTTTTTTTTAATGTGTTGGGGATCCAGCCTGGAACATGCTAATTAGTTATATGCATTTAGAGACTAAAATTATTTTATTTATGTCTTAAAGCGCTTGAGGAAACCAAGGGAGAATTGCCCTGTTGGACACTTCAAGGCTAGTGACCTAATATTTTCCCGACATTATATTTTGTATATATGCTATGACGTGTCAAACTTGACATTTCCCCAGATTTATGTCTACAGAGATTCTTGTTGACTTCAAAGAAAAGTATAGAGATGTTACAGAGGTGATATTTTTTGATGTTTAAAGGGAAACCCCAACACATTTTGTGACGGGGGCTCTGTGGGCATTTCTGTGTTAGTATGTACAGTACATGCTACCTTTCAATGCCCAGATGTAATGTGGCCTTAGGATCAAAATTATTTGACGAAGAACTAAAATTACGGCTAAATACAGAATACCTGGATAGATGTTGAGTGTATACAGATGCACAATCCAAATATTTCACATTATAAAATGGTTAAATCACTGTACATGTATTAAATAAATGAATGCTTGTGTAGTTTTTGAAAAACGTACATAGGATATAATTTTACCATTTCAATTTTCTTTTTCTTTGCATTGTTGTACAGTTTTTACAGCATTTCATTTCAGCATTCACTGAAATGTAAATATATTTAAATCCTTTAATTATTAATTTCCACCATAGATCTACATGTACGAATGTTATTACTGATTTAATAATGCATTTCATGATAAATACAGGAAGCAAGTATAAGCTTTAGTTTCAGTGCAAAAGTTGGCCTCGGTAGTGACAGGTGGGATGAGTGGTATAATTTTGGGTCCTCCAGGCAGGCAGTTTGCTGTTCATTGACATCCTGTTCAGAGTTCACATGGGGCAGACAAAAACAAACATAGTAGTGATAAAACCAGAGAGACATGGAGGGAGGCGCAGGGGCAAGAGGCAAAGACAGATTCTCTTTTCATTTGGGATTTCATTAGCTGAAATGTGTTTTCAAATGCTACACAGAGAGAAAGAAAGAAGCTGTGAGGCCTTCTTTCCTACTCTCTTGTCAGTTTATATCTGCTTTCTCTCTCCCTGGCTGCCTCCTCGGCCTGTAAATATCTTCAGCATCAGTGACACTGCTCTTCTCTCTGCGTCCAGGCTATATGACGTGTACGTATGACATTATCAAACTACTATGGATGTTAAATAACAAAGTGCTCATGTGATCACAGACTTAAATGGCTCCTGTGTCTTTTTGTTCACTGTTAAAATGTTTCTCCACCCAAAATGAAACAAGCCACCTGTGTAAATGAAAGAAAACATCATACTACACTATGTCTACTCGTGAGGATGCACTTCAGCCACCGGATGGTGCTGATGTTTTAAAGAAATGAGCTGGATTAGATGTGAGTTCACTGAATTTAAAATCTTCATGCTCTCTTTTACTCTGTGCCAACTTAAAACAGTGCAGGCACACAATGTTAGAAGTACTGTATATTATTTGTCCTTCGTGTAGCCTACTGCCTTTCCACTCGATAGGGTTTAACAGTCTGTATCCACTCCTGTGAAACTCAGGTCTGAATTGCACAGGATCATTCACTCAACATTATGGGTTATGGTAACCAAAAGGTCAATTAATAAAATGCATGTTGCGTTGTGTGTTTGAAGCAATGTTTAAATCCATTATTTTAGCTCTAATAGTAGTTTCAAACTCTTCAAAGATACAAAGCAGCCTGCTGAGTTGTGATTAAACATGTATAAAATTAGGCTCTTACGAAAGCCAAGATGGTAATTTAATGCCAGCTCAGTCTAAGTTTTGATCATTTGGCTGCTGTCAGGTAAGTCTACCTGCTGTGTGGGCAGGTAACCAACTATCATTTCCCCACTTTTAAAGGTGCAGTAGGTAAGCCTTATAAAACTAACTTTCTGTCATATTTGCTGAAACTGACCCTATGTTCCAGTAGAACTACATGAAGCAGGTAATTTAAAAAACAAATCTGGCTCCTCTGGCACCACCTACAGCCTGTAGTGCTATTTGCAAAAATCCACCGCTCCGTGTTCAGATGCACCAATCAGGGCCAGGTGGGGTGTCTAACTGCGTGTCAATCACTGCTCATGCACACGCATTTCATAGCGTCCTCCCCTCCTCCTTTCCCGCGTACGAGCTGAAGATAGGTTTCCTCCCCTTCCCCCCTCTTCACACGCACTCTTTCGTGCACAGCTCTCCCTTGTGGGGGGGACTGATAAGTTGTCGATGTTAACATTTTTGGTTCAAAGTCCTGGATCTTCATAATCCTACCTACAGCACCTTTAAGGAACTGCAAAAACACTAATTTTAAGCTTGATAGAAATGTTTATATTATCCAGTTGGTTGTGTAGAAATGTTATTGGTCTAAGATGTAGAACTTTCACAATAGTAGATAATATAATCCTTCAATATACATTATATAGCCAATAATATATGGACACTACTGTCCCTATCCAGTTTGGGTAAGAACCTTTCCTGTTTAAACATGATAATTCCACTGTGCAAAAAGCCAGGTCCTATAAAGAAATGGTTTTCTCAGTTTGGTGTGGAAGAACTTGACTTGACCTCAACACCTTTGGGATGAACTGAAAAACCGACTGTAAGCCAGACCCTATCAGCAGACCCAAATGGAATCTGCTGATTTAAAAAAAGAATGTTTAATAGTTTTCAGAAGTGATCCAGAATGAAGATCTGCAGAATTTAGTGGACTGTTTTTCTGCCTACGATGCGTTAACATTCATTAATTCATTCAAGTCATTAAAATCTACAGGAAATTCTGCGTCCATAGATTCCGTGTGGCCCTGCTTATCAGCCAATATCCGTGTTGGACCTCACGAACGCTTTTGAATCCCTGCAGAAGCCAGAAGAGGGGAGGATGTTGTCGCAGCCTATGGTTTCGGAAAAACATGTTCAACTATCACTTATGGTTCTAACGTCTTCACGTGTCCACATACCTTTGGCCATGTAGTTAGTGAAAATGTTCAGGTTTTACCACAAATGTTTACTTTGCAAAAACATGCATCATATTGCTGATAATATTTCTATGAATCCCTCCTGCAGAAACATGTCTATGTTCTGCGAATTTCGTTTGAGTCACAGATCATAATTTTTCATGCATTCAAAGGAATAAGGAACTACATGGATTCTTATGAACAGTGAAGACATATTTTTCCTGGAAATCCATAAGGCAGGTTGCATCATTTATAATCTCGTTTTACCAGACCTTCCTTCCCCATCGCTGCAGAGGAGGGTCTGACTAGTCCACACAGCGTTCCGCGATGGGAGAAAAATGTGCTCTGGTTTATTGACATTTCTAAGCACCGGGAAAGCCAAGGTGCTGCTGCAAAATAGCCTCTGGAAGGAACTTGTTTTGGTGGAACGTGTACGTTCAAAAGTTGTTCTAGTAGTGCAACAGAAAAGTCAGATTGGACAGATAGTCTAGCTCAGAGATCTTCAACAGGGGGTCCGGGGCCCCTAGTGCTTAAGGAGTCACTGTGCTTTCCAGATGGATGTTTAACATTAAAACTTGATGCATAAATAATATCCATTTGTTTTCATCCATTCTGCCCAGTTTAATATGCATTCAACTCAATTGTATACAATATATGTAGTAGGGGGTCCCTACTCAGTCTGTCTTTCAGCTTAGGGGTCCCTGGCCTAAAAGATGTTGAAGACCCCTGGTCTAGCTAGCTGTCTGGATTTACCCTGCAGAGATCTGTGGAGCAGTTAACCATAGTCCTCATAAATCCACCAGAGTTCAAAATTCCAACACAAACCAAACGGAAGGTACCAGACATCCGGCTGAAAAAAGTGAAATCCGGCGGAATTTCTGATGGCAACGGAGCAATCCCGGAAGTGGAACGTTGTGGATATAGACTACATCATTCATAGGGGTCTGCTACATCCGTTTGTATTATAAGTAAGCCAAGGGGGATTTTGCAATGTGGGGATATTACTGTACTAAGGCAATGTTTACAATAGTGCTGCTATCATCTTGCCATCAAAGAGGTGATAAACAGACAGTCCTGTTTATTCCTTTACCTTCATATGAACCCCCTCAACATAGTTTCCTGGCGATTTCCATTCGACAGCTTCCTCTAATTTCCTGGCACTTCTTTTTTTGGATTTATCTTGTGGACTTGAAATTTGAATAAACAAAGACATTAGACATTCATTTAGGCACATAAACTGTAGACAAGTGACTCGCCAAACACCCCAAAATGCGAAATGTAATAATTTAAAAGCATTAAAAGGTGAATGAGTGACTGCCTTTTACCTTCTCAGATTAAATATTTGGTATTAGGTCTGTTTTAACGGTGGGAACCTCGAGGTCATGGAAATCAATCATCTAGAAAAAAACATTATTTTCTTTAACAAACACTGTTGACTTGAACAAGGCATTCAACCCACATTTGCCTTGATGGCACTTCCTCCAAATATAATGTGCATTCTCTGAATTAATCTTACAATCCAAGTATTATTGTCCTTTTCAGTATGTTATGTATACAAAACCTCAACAGAGACACCCACTTAACGTCTCATGCACTTAAGTTTGTAAAGGTTTTCAGTTACTATGAAAGGAGAGTTGTGCAGGCTCACAAAATATACCAACTCAGCAGCTTTTCAAAAGCTCAGACAAACTGGATCTGCCGGATCTTTTATAACAATTATTTCATTTATAGGCCTATTCATTTATTTGTGATAGAAAATGGCAAGGATCCAAAGGGGTGCCTGGATCGTTCACCTGATAGAGCGCGCACCCACATGCAGAGGCTTGCTCCTCGACGCAGCGGCCGCCGGTTCGGCTCCGACCTGCTGCCCTTTGCTGCATGTCATTCCCCCTCTCTCTCCCTTTTCATGTCCTCAGCTGTCCTATAAAAAAAAGGCCTAAAATGCCCAAAAAAACAAATTGCAGCTAGAACAAGTGTGACTAAACTATAGATTATTTCAAAAGTTAGACATTACTGTAAAACAAAAAATTCTAATGGTTATTAGGAGTTCCTCAAAGATTCCAGATAAGGGGGCCAATTTGTATGGAAGCTCATTTCTGCCAGTAAAAGAAAGGAATAAGATAAAAACTTAGCCTTGTGATGAAAAGCGTGATTTATACTTCTGTGTAAAATCCACGCCGTGGCTACGTAGGTATGTATGTGAAGACACAGACCTATACCGAACCTTACACCGTAGCCTGGCCGTAGCCTGGTCGCGACGACGCACGACGTGTCTTGGCAGCGTTGCATTTCCCCCTACTCATTTCCTGGTTCTCCCTCTCCATAAACAACATGAAATCAAGAAGAAGGTTAACTTTTCCTGCTACGGATGTCCCACCGTGGTCAGAAAGCACAGTCGAGACACTTTGTTTCTCTCACTATGACTCTAGAGTCGCTACTCGCTCCGAAGCTAATCACCGTCACTCTCTCACTTCTCCCTCGCTCTACCACACACTCCCCACACACACACATACCGGCTCAACGCACACACCAACGCACAAGTATAAACTTCAGGCCACTTACATAGGCTATGGCGAAAGCTCTGCGTGGAGCCTCCGCAGAACCATAAATCACGCTAAATTCATTATAATGAGAAATCGTCTTCAAATAATGACTTAGTATCGCAAAATAATAAGGAACTTTCTCAAAATATAATAAATCATTACTTTGAAATGCTAAGTCATTTCAAGAAATGTTCTCATCTTTTTTTCATCACAATAGTGGAAATGGGCTTCCATAAATATCCTAATAAAACCAGAGTATACAGCCACGTTAACGAGTCCTATGCTGACGTCTGCATGCTTACACGCTCATAATAAAGCTCAGCGCAAATTCTTTCAGAAAGACGTCAATAACCCAATCACTACTCTTTCTTCTTAAATCAAATCAGCTGTTTAGAGGCGCTACTTTTGGTTAAACCAATCAGACTTGGCCATGAAATTCAAGGACCAATCACAGCATTACAACTCTGCTTTAAATCTGTTCTCTCCCTGTGCTGTCAGCTGTCGTTTCAGGTAAAACGCTCAACCCTCCACCTCCCCTGCCGCCTCCGGTCATCGTTTTTCTTCCGGCTGACCGCTCCGTTGCCTCTTCGGTCTGGTCTCCGTACTCCTTCTCCGCCGCCACCAGTGTCTAGCCTCCATCGGGGGTTATGTCTTGTTCTCTACCCGTTTTAAAATAGTATTAAAAACAGTAACAGTAGGGAGGGGCTAGGGGGTGCTGTAGCTACCCCTAGGATTGCCATAGCACCCCCTTAGCACCCCCAAGAAATTGCTGTGGTTGATTAATAAATAAATAAAAAATCGTTAATGTGTAAATAGTATAATTTATATTTGAAAAATGAATAAATACATTAATAAAACAAACCGATTATTTTTAGGCTAAAAAACACAGGTGATCGTATTCGGCCAACACATTGAACTTTTGACCTTACTTCCGCAGTAACGTATTCACACAGAAGAAGAAGAGCTCAATATTTGGAGCTGTTAGGATTAGAGAATTGAGTTTAACGCTAGCAATGGATAGTTTTTTACTCCCTAAACGTCAAGGTGTGGAGACTTTATCAAAATCTGTAATGAGACTGAGAGATATGGTGAACTTGTCACCAACCAGAACGAAGAAAAGCAGCCGGAGGAAGGTGATCTGACCACGGCTGTGATTGCTGTTGAGGATGCTTAACGTCACCCTGCTGTACATGACATTAGACCACGGGATCGCACAGCCAGGCCACAGTGGGTGAGTCAGCTGATAGGGGTCCATGCAAGAACTTTACTCTTATCTCTGTCTCGTAGAAGAACATTACAGTGAACATGTGTTTTACAGAAATGTGAATAAATGAATCACTGAATCTAAACTTATACAGCACATTGGGCATTGGTTTATTTTTAGCCCAGAAAACGTGTTCGCCGTCAGTGGCTTATTTAGATATATTTAGTCACAACAGATATGACTACATTATTTTGACCATACAAGCAAGTGTGAAAACTGTGCGAGGATACATGCGTGTGTGTGTTTATGTGTGTGCTTGGCTATGGGTGGTGTATTTGGCCTGCTGCATTAATCTTCTGAGCCACTGTATGAGAGCTGCAGTAATGATTGTTTGAACCCGGCTTGTTGGATGGTATTTAAAATATGCTTGGTGGGCTAATCAGAGTTCTATGGTGCTGTTGTATCTGCAACTTTAAATCAATCTCTCTCGTTCGCTCGCTTAGTAAACCGTGGCAGAGGTGGGTGGGCATCTGCACAAATGTGTCTAACATTAGCCTATTTGTGTCAAGGGAAACTCAAAATTTCAGAGTACCCTCACTGAAACGTCCAGCAACCCCAAAGCACCAGCAAAAGAACATCTCTGGCGCCGCCACTGGTTTTTACCCTTTAGATGGGAAAGCGGCGGTGGAGCGTTTTTAAGATTTTACCCAAAAACGCCGTCGCCGTCTAAACGAAAGGCACATCTGATAAAATATTTTCTCGTTTTCACCCCCAAGCGTTGTTGTGTAAACAGGGCCTCAATTATATATAAAGGCAATAAGGACAGCACTCCAGTTTCATGCTCATTCATGCAAGACACCCGAAACATCTGTGCGTCATTTAGAAGTATTCATACACATATTATGGCTCATGTACACAAAACACATTCATGATAAAAACCCAGCAAAAATCTATAGTTTATGTCATTCAACCTTCAATCCATACATATGTATGTTTGTACTCTATCATGGCACCAGACAAATTACTTTGTCCAATAAACATCATGCTATAGTTTCAGTGTAAACCTAAACAAACCAAACCTAAAATTTAAACCAAAAATGTGCACTGCTGTGGTGGGATTCATAACAAAACAAAAAGAAAAACATGAATGATAAACATATAGACAGATATGCGCAGGATTTGAAAAACCATGGCTTTATTTTGAAAAAGGACAACAATCAAATAAATTCATACAACAAACCAAATGGCCCCTGCCTGAGTATTTCAGTTGTTCAGAGTTAGTTTAGTTAGCTACACACTCTTACAACTTTCACATTTTATACTCTTATATTTCTTCCAGAAATCCTGGGTCTTTTAAACAGAAATATCATTAAAAAAATATATATATATAAAAATCCTTCAAAATGTTTTATATTCATTGTAACTCGAACATAATTTTAGAAAATATTATGGTAAAAAACAGAAAGCGCTCTGTAGTCCTAGGAATCGCCATGATTTTTTGTTTATTTATTGGTTTGATCCACCCCTTCTCCCCGCTGACTTGCAGTGGTTCACTCCGGCTCTGTTGTTGTTGTTGCTGAAGGGGTCACCTGTCGCTCTCCCTTCACTCATGCTTCACTCCAGTGCAGAGTTTGACCTGCAAACACACAAATATTTAGAAACAAATTTTGCCTGAATTTTATTTATTGTTTATTTTATTGATATGTACTGTCATACACCCCCTCTTGGTCACGGGTGGGGATGGGGGGTTATGTTCTGGTTGTTGAAATAGCTCTGCTGCGACCCGGGCCGTGCTACTACTACATTTTTTACGTTACTCTTGTCTTATTTGTTTAATCTGATTGTATCCACTGTTTGTTAATGTATTCAGCATCATTGTGCCCAAAATGAATTTCCCCCCAGGGACACTAAAGTGTATCGTATTGTATCGTATTTTGTATACTCTGTGATGTCACTGATTTGAGTATTAAAAAATACAAATTTCAACTCAATAAAAAGAAAAGAAACGTAAGCCAATAATGTCATCAGTACTTTAAACTGAAGTGCCAGCACCAAAGTGATGATGAGTGATACAAGACACAGGCTACTGGGGGCTTTGGCGTCTGTACAACATAATGACTCGAAGCCAGTGGCAGTGTTTGCGGTTTCACTGTTCAATGGCCTGTTACACACTTAATGAGGCTTGAAACAGACTGAAGTTTTGGTAAATGGATTTGTGATATCATATTAGATTTAGATTTCACAGTTTGGGACTTTATGGTGAGGTGAAGGTGTGCAGGTTTGGGAGTTGTTTAAAGGCTGAAAGCAATGTAACAAGTAATGTAACAGTTAACGTTTGCAGCTTACTAATTGATAAAGTAATGCATACTTATAAATGAGTAATGCAATGAAAAATCCATTACAGTTGTCAGTTGCCGCTGGCAAGGACGGAGCCTACGTGGGGGCGCACACTCTACCAGGTGAGCTACAGGCCATAGCAAATCTGTTTTTTAAGTGGAAATTTAGAGTGAGAGCTAGATTTAATACAACAATTATATAAAGACCATGCCCTTTAGGTTGCAGAGCAGCATAACATCTAGAGACAAAGTAGGCTACCTTGTAGTGGTGTTTCTTGCAAATTTTCTTCAAGGTGTCCACATGCTTCACCACGTCTTGGATCCACTGTTTGTCAGCAGGCACACAGAGTTTCTTGCCGCGCCTGGTCACAAAACTGCAAGAACACCAAAACCCCAAGGTCAGAAAGAGAATGTGATAACTTGCATCGTGTCCCATCTACTGATTAAAAAAACATCATCCACTTTGCACAACCTAAACTTACATCATGGCATCAACAGAGCAGCCATGTCCGCTGATCTGTCGACGATAGTCTACAACTCTAGATTTTTCAATTGGTCTGTTGCTGACACTCAGGCAGCAGTCCATAGGTATCTGCGCCAATGTCACTGAAAGACAGAGAAGATCAGATTAGTTCACAACCACCTTTTGATGCCCAGAGAGAGTTTCATACTCAAACGGTGCACAAGTTCTTTTGTGCACACATCCAGAACAGGTTATGCTGTTCTGGATGTGTGTGGGTGAATGATGGGGTGTGGCAGGCTTGTACTTTGAACTGTGAGGTTTTATAACAGGAACACAATACAATACACAATACACAATACAATACTGGCTAAAACTTTAAAATAGGTCTCTTATATTTATTTGGAGTGGCTCGCGTGAAACAGGAGGCCGAGATCTCCCAAGATCTACAGTGAGTTTTCTTCATGTGTTCCTTTTGAAAATACCTTATTTTTTTTGTATTTCAAAATAGTTTGATAAATCATTTTAAAGCAACTGGAAATGTAACTTGTGCACTCTTGCAATGAAGTATAAAAACGATTTCTAGCTCTTTGAATGTTGACATGATAAAAATTCTAGTGAAAAAACCGTAGCAGCTATAGTACAATACAATAAAAGTACAATAAAATAAAATAAACATGAGCCAAACTCTTGAAAGTGGAGTCGACTCCCGGGAGGAAAATCATGGAGGAAATCGGATGTAAATACTACTACTACAGGATGTAGTCATGTCCTCTCTGAGTGATAAAATGCAGGATACACACACACACACACACACACACATCACACCTAAACACTCCCACACACAATGCTGTGTCATCTTTGTTGCAACAAAAGTTGCCTCATTGACTTTACCTGACTGGGATTTCCAGCAGTTAATCGTTAACTTTCACCTATTAATATAAAAGTAGGAGCAGGGAAAACCAGCAGCACTCCCTCACCACAGCCTAACATGTTTACTTTGCTCCTTCACACTGATAACTCATATTCAGACATAACAAAATGATTTAAAGACATTTTTAATTTCCCTGTTGTTAAGTGCTGCACAGATTTCAGTATTAAAGAGGTTAATTTACTTTACTCGACAGTTATTGTACGTAATATTTAATTTACATCATATCTTATACATTATACTTTATCTTTATTTACTCTATAATGTCATTCTGTTTTTTCATATTGTAATTCCACTACTGCTACGGCTACTTTTATGTCCTCTGAAAGTTTTTTTTCATGGTATTTCCATATCTGGTTTAAGACTCTAATGATAGAGGGTGTCATATGCTGTACAGACAACAAACTATAAACCTCTCTCAGACACAATTGTTATATTTCTTACTGGAGAAATAAGAAGAACTCAAAGAAATTGATGAGAGTAAGTTTTAAGGTGAGGTGAATTTCAAAGACTTTACAAACAACTAAACTCTAAATGCAAATGTGGAAAGATGAATTTTCAAGTCAAGTGAAGGACCACAGATGTGTATTTAAACCTCTAATGTATCCTCATTGAGGAATTTCCTCTTTTTTCTGCTCACTTTGTAAACTTTGTAAACCACTGCTTCCAGTGGAGCTGTTCCAAGTGGATTTTAAGAGAGAAATGACATCATTTTGTCTTTTTCAGTTAAAAAAAGATTGGTTTGGAAATGACTTATTTCACAAGATTAAAGATAAAGGCATTACTGTTGCAGTTTGATGATAATCCAGGGAGGATCACTGGAAAGGAAACTCACCTGTGCAGCAGCAGGTGATGAAGAGGATGCAGAAGAAGAGCTTGGCGTCACCCCACGGAGCCATGTCTGGTTGCTGAGCTGGCGAGGTCGTCTCTTCGTCTCTCTGGAGGCTGATTGGCTGAGCCTGTTCTTCCTTTCAGCACCTGCAGTGGCAAATTAGGTGAGGTGACTGACTCTGTCTGGTTTGGCTGCTCTTTTATGCTGTGAGCAGTGTCCACTCAGTTTCACTTTTCATTTTGCCGGCCCCACCTCCTCTTCCTCTGGCCCCCCGGTCATTCCACTCATCATGAACTGAGAAGCTCAACGATTTTAAAACCTACTTCCTAACCCCTCTCCCAGCAGGAATACAAAAAAAAAACTCTTCTTGTATATATTTAGCAGATCAATTTTCAATTCCCAGCACTCCTTTGACCTTCTTACTCTAAGGTAACAGGAACAGTTTGTCAGGCTACCTTACGGACAAAAGAACACTTCTCTAATTTCTGAACAAATACCAGCAGTTAGTGATTTAACCCTGACACCACTGATCAACTGATCTACACTGATGTTTACTTTATTTTAAGCTGCGAAACGAAAACATAATCATCATTTTGGCGTATGGCTCAGACTCTGTTACTCAAATTTATACTTTGTATTGCAGAAAAGTCTTAAAAATTAATAAAACCATGATTTTGTTTTTATGTGCTTTTTGGCATATTTTTGGCTTCAACTGTAAACATTTTTGAAGACAAAACTGTCAATGTGAGAAGGACGGAGTTTAAATCTTGCATTATATGATAAACAAGTGTTCAGTGCTGTTTTATGGAAGTCATATGGAAAAGATATCACAATCAATGTTCACACTGAAAAAAGCAGAGATATTAAAACAACCACAAATAAGATACTGTATAGTGGACTTTAACTATTTTCAGTAGGAAATACTCTTATTGATAAAAAATAAAGAATTCCATAGACTTGCAATGTCATTGTGGAATGGATTTCTACTGTTTCGTGTACTCTGTATTGGAAAAAAAAACTTTAATAAATAAAGCATGAAGAAAAAAAAAGAAGAAAAAATTCCATTTGTTTTACTGCATACTGAACTAAACAATACTGTTCTTTGACTCACTTGTTAATAAAATCTGCTTCTTCTTTCAGCTGCAAATACAATTGACCTCCCCATAGTTTAGTGTTGGTATTATATTAGATATTACACACAGTAAGCTAAATGATTAGACAAAACACCATAGTAATCCCTGCACAAAACAAACATCCCCTGAGAAGTAAGTAATCTGCACACTTGTGTCTCCAAATGTCAAGGTTTACTATAAAGTCAGACATTTGCAGATAGGGGTTTCCAAAAACCACGAACAATGGTGTGAAGTCTCTTACTGATAATACGAAGACAAAACAGCTCAGAAGACAGTAAATTCAAGATAATGTTTTTCAAAGGTTTGAGTTCCCATAAGTTGATTTTGCTGCTGGCCATTGTGAAACTAAATGCTGTGACATTTCCCACCTTGCTTCAAGAGCAGTCTATGTGACCATAACATCCCCTGTTTTGCTTCATGTTTCCTGTGCCCTCTACTGTCAAGAAAACTAAAACCAAATATATAATCTTAAATATTATAAAGGAAAAAAACTAATTCTTGTGAATCCCATACCACTCCTTAAGGGACGCCTTGAGAGAAGCAAATTAACCCCGATGATCCCTGTAAGATCTGTTATCTGTGCTGTTGTGTGAACTTTTTTACTCTAATTTTTGTGGGGTTTTTTTTACATATTCCTAACCCATGTATTAAAAATAATGTTTCGCCAAAAGTGTTTAGCAAGAAACGCCATTGCTGCCTGGATGTTAAAGGTCCAGTGTGTAATGTGTTTAGTTTAGTTGTTCATTACCAAAATCTGTGTTGCCCGTTCACAAACTTGTCGTTTTTCATGAATATGTACCACCACCATCAATTCCAATTATTCTTTTTGGCTTGAAATTTTACATTTGCGTTTGCATGAACTGGGGTAGACGCTCCATATTCATGCGCCATCTTGAAATACGTTAGCCGGTAAGGGTTAAATCCCTAACAGGACATACTGCTCCGCCTTTAGCGTTTTCGCTGTCACATGATAAACTCACAGGTGCTGCTAATGCTGCTAATGGGTATCGTAGCTTCCCGGCCCCGGCAAGTTTGAAGAAGGAAACGTGGAGGACCACACGTGTTCAAAATCCAAAATTCAGGAACAGGAGTCTTCTTCTTCGCCCAGAAAAAGAAAAAGGATATTGAAATGTGCAAGAGACCGGCTTTTTGAAGCGTGAAGGCTACCGTAGCTGTAATACGTACTTTGAACTGCGTGGTGTGAGAGAGTTGATTGCGATATATGATCTTAACGCTAGATGGGAGAAATTCCCACACATTGGACCTTTAAGTAGTAATGTTTTCTGTGTAAAAAGTATATTTTTATACTGCACGGAAGTCAAGGGAAGGCCGTTGGTGGACATTGGGTGTACAAAGCGCAGGACGTTGACAGCAAAGACAGCTTTATGCATCCTGAGTCCTGTGTATGGTGAATTTATTTAATTGAATTCATTAATTGAAAGCTCCGTTTACACGAAGGGAAGACGCAGATATTTTCCTGCGGTTTGGCCTCTCATTTACACGAAAACCCTGTTTTTACCACAGAAAACTATTATTTCTAAAAACTCCGGCCAAAGTGGAGATTTTGGAAAACGTCGTTTGCGTGTAAACTGAGACAAACGGAGGTTTAGGCAGCCGAGGAAGTGAGGAAGAGAAGAGAGAGGAAGTGATTCGTTGCTGTTGTTGCTATTTTCGGGATTCTGATTGGCTAACGTGTGCTTGAGCTTCTCGTTACACTGCCACCTACAGGTTTGGCATGCTCTTGACAGCATTGACGGCATATATACACGGGTACATGTAAACGAACACTTTTTTGAAAACTGACAGCTGTGCACAATGTTTAAATGTTAATAAAGTAAAGCATTTTGTCTTTTGCTTCAAGTGGCTTCGAGATTTCTTCAGCAGCATTTTGCTACTACCGTAAAGAAAAGTAATCTCAGTTCTTATATAATTAAATAAAAAATTAATTAAATTAAAAAGAACTTTTTTCTTGTATTAACAACATACTTTATGTTCATGCTATATATATATATTACAATTTACCAGCAATTTTAATTTCCTCTAAAAAGTTTCTTATAATTACAAGATAAGTTGGTTTATCACTTTCATGTTGTTATAAAGATAAGACACTGCACCCTTAGCAGAAAACGTCACTGAAACTTGTTAAGAAAAAGATTATCACACAAATGCCGGTATGATCACATTACATTAGATTAGATTGCATGTTAATCTGGTAAATCTATACCCTCTGTTAGTAAAAACAGCAAACACATCCAAGCCCAAAGTAATAACAAACACTTGTGTTATTACACAATTTTCCTTTGTTATGTTATTCCCATGTGAAAGATGTGTGAAACCACTCTGATAAAACATTGCTTCCAGTGAAGCTAATACCACCACATTTGTCTGTAAAGAGCAACTTTCTCTTCCCACTTACTGAGAAAGTTGACAACTGTGGTTTTTTGTGTTGACATACAAGTAACCATTGTTTCATATGTATGCTGTCAGATTAACTTCTATGACTGACCTTATTACACCATGTTTGGTTGTTCAGTCATGCACTGTAAGTCCCAATGGAGCATTTACAGAGAAACTTTCATTTTCTTGTAAATCACTAGTTGGATGTTTGCCATATCTGTCTGTTGAGTTTACTTTCAGGGACTTTCCCTGCTGAAGCAGTTACGGGAAAATGAAAAAAGTTGATGGCTGTAAAACAGATGAAAATCCAGACAGCAGTAGTTGTCAAGTGTTTCAGGAGTGAGCCTATCATTACATACTGTACCCACATCCTCGTCTGACAAGAAAAGACATGTTTTACCTTCCCTAAGGTGTCTTTGAATACTGTAATGCAATCTTTTTGTCTATAATAATCGCTGTGCTAACATACCAAATGTGCAGTCTTGTGAACATCGAGGTCAGAGAAGTTCAATGGTCATGCAGCTGAATTAAAGAAATCTATTTTTTAAATGTTTTTTTTTATTGAAATACACGTGAAATTAAAGCAATAGTGCGTAGTTTCAGTCGCCCCCATGAGGAATTCTAAGTAATGACAACAACACTGTTGGCACGTCCCCCCATCGCCCCCCCCTCCCCGCCCACCCATACTCAGGGAGTTGTGTCTTATTGCTGGTCTGTGGTGTGGTGTGACCTAACGTAGCCCCATGTGCATTGTGGGAAACTCCACAGGATGCTCTTGTCCATTGGGAGCCTTGTTCTTTGGCCTTGGCTGCAGTTTGTGGCTGTGTGCTCTCTCCTGTCATAAAAAGGTCAAAATGTCAAATGAAGTTAGAAGGACTTCCTGTTCCTAGCTTTCAATAACAGCTTATTCTCAAAAGTTTTAATACTAACAGTTACTCATCACTCACAATATTCAGAAATAAGTAAACAACCCCAAATTGTCACGAATCATGTGAGTGTTTGTTTTGTTTGTCTTTATCTGTAGTGTGCTTGTTGTTTTCTATCTATTCTGTGTGTGTGTGTGTGTGTGTGTGTGTGTGTGTGTGTGTGTGTGTGTGTGTGCGCGTCTCCCTCTTTCTCTGCCCCGGTGGTCGGTTTGGGGGTGTGCCTGGCCTGGGTCTTCCACACACCTGGCGCTGATCCAATCCCCACACTTGAACCTCATACGCTCGTCGAAAGCAGTACTTACAGGCCCGTAGACGGGGGGGGGTTTGGGGGGTTCGAAAGACTCCCCTCCCCCCTCACTGCCAAAGGTCCATAGTTTAAATCCGTTCTTTTTATTGTTGTAATAAACAAGTGTCTTTTAAATACATACCTGCAAACTCAGAAGGGCTGAAAAAGGAGACTGTTAAACGACAAAAACAACAACTGGATGGGAAAAGGGTATTTTACAATAACTTTGAATACACCACGAAGCTGGCGAGGCGATCGGCTGAGTCTGTGTTGTTTTTCAGACGGCAACTACAGACTGTTGTTGGAATCCTCTACAGTGAAATACAGACAAACTTGTACACCGTTTAGCTGTCAGTATTTTAACGATAGGCTAACGTTACCTGCTGCCAAGTGTAGTGTTGACTAGCGTGACATGCGGCGATGTTTCAGTTGCCACTAACGTCCGTTTTGGAACATCAGAGAGAGGTGCAGGCATTTAAGTGGCACCAAAATCCGCGTTGCTATTCGGTCCGGTAGATACCAGTCGTTAAGGCACCGGTGCCGTATTAGCATTCACATTGAACTAACATTGTAGGCTAACAACACAATTTGCTGATTTTAGCTGACAAGCCGACAAGCTTGCTTTCCATTATAACGTTAACATTAAACATGTTAACAACATTAGCGAAAACACTTATATTGTTGGCAGATAACAGCACTTACCTCAAAACTAATGTCAGTGTTTGTTTTTGGCCAAATGACTTGTGTGACGTATTACCAAAGATGTTTTATTGTGAAGAAGACCGCTGTAGGTTTTTGAAATTATACATATAATTGTACACCCCCCTCCCCCCCCCCCCCCCCCATCCCACCCAAATAATTGGGTGACATTGTCACGTGGATGACATTTTCCCATTCTAAACGGCGAATTTTCGCCAAAAAGCGAGTAGTTTGCAGGTATGTAAATAACGCTGGCTAATAATTCAAATCCCCCCCAAATAAAAATGATCTAAACCAAACCGAAGCCCCTATCTTACACCCCTTCTGTGAATGTGTTAACTGGCACATGACATGTAGCAATCTAACGTCAAATGTATCAAAAATCCACACAACTAACTTTATGCACTCATAGCAAAATCTGTGAGGCCAAGGACATCAAAATGAAGTATTTCAACCTCATAATTAAATACAAAATGAGGGAAAACTGCAAAAAGGTCCACTTTTTGAAAAGACAAAGAAATGAAGTGTAAATACATTCATGTATACCTATATTCCCACACCAGGAGTTGAACCACAGGACACTTGGGTGAAAACTAGGAATCCTAACCGCTAGACAATATGAGACCATGAACATGCTCCCAGTCAGTCTCTCTGTTTGTCCTCTTCAGCCACGCTCTCTAATCTCCAGATCCTTTCATTGCCATCGTCCATCCATTCACCAGTGCTCTCGGAATTTCCCTCCATACACCTGACTATGCCCCGCCCACCTGTTTACCTGCATCTCATTCCCTTATCACCAGCCTCTCAGTTCCTATTTGTCATGCTGCTTTCTTGCCATTTGATTTTGCTCAGGAGCTTCTGTTACTGTGCCTTTTACCTGGACTTGTGCCTGCCTGTCTGCCTATCTGTACCTGCCAGTAAGCCTACAGTATATTCCTTCAATAAATCACAGAACTGATCCTGTCAGCCTGCCTTCATCTGCATTTGGATCCTATCCCAGTTACTTATTCACAGCATTGTGACAAAGCTTAAATATGTATAACTGTATATACTATTTTGGATGTTAGAACTAAGAACATGAGTAACATAGTGCTGCTGAAAAAGTTCATGCATCTATTTAAAGGGTCGTAAAATCTGAAAGATTTAACGTTTGTTTTATATTTTCATACTTGTTAGAGAAACTCTGCAGTGGATGCAGTCATGTGTTTCAGTTTAAATGAAAGGCGGCAACTAGAGATTACAAAAAATTACACTTTATTTTAGAATCACTCAACATAATAACATAGATTTGAGAAACAAATTATCTCAACATTTTGTACAAATATCACAAAAACAGCAAACTGTAGATACACTGAAATTTTAGAACATGATCATAAAAAGATAACACAGATTGTCAAACATTTAGTAAAGAATTTCACAAGCACCTTATAGTCTTACGATAACAATAAAAAAAATGTTACTGTTAGTTCACAGCTTTACCCTTTAGGTAAGTCAAAAGAAATCTATTTCTATAGCACATTTTACTCACAGGATTTAAAAAAAATGGAAAGAGAAGAGCCACAAATGAGAAGAAACAAATACTGGCTAGATTTTCTACAGCACAGTGTGACCATTCTGAGACGGAACAGGAATGGAAGTGATTCTGACGTCTTCAGCCATCTTTTCCCAGAGTCCTCTCCTCTTTATACCTGCAGATATAAGCCAGTGAAATGTTGAACAATTAAAGTGAAGCTCTTTGTGCAATGATTTCCACAGTATACTGTAAGAAAAATGAAAAAGGTGCAAGAAACATTTTAGGTGTACAGGCGCACAATGTCTGTTTTTCAACCTCAGCAAAAAAAAAAAAAAACATAATTTACCTGATTTTACTGAGATCTTTTCTGATCCAGATGTTTAATGTGACTTCTCACCCACGCTTTATCACGGGGGTGAGAGACGCACAGTATCCTTCCAACCTTTGTAATGAACCTGTAAAAGTAGACGAGAGACAAGAGAAGTGAGATCACTGCAGACTACAGAACTGGAAAATATAACTTTCTAAATATAACTGTTTATTTTTCAATAGGGTCACAGTTGTAACGAAAATAAGAGGAACAAGCTACTGTGATCATTCAGCAAAGGATCTGTAAAAAGAACTTTTCTTTGCCTAGATATATGTCAATATTTTACAGCTTTTACTTACGCAGTAGCGCTGATTCCACATCCTTTTCCACCTTCCTGAATGGTGTAGCTTTTAAGGATTGTGAGCGGCAACGGCTTCTCAGCAACCTCCAGACAACAGTCCATCACAATCTCAGCTGCAGGAAGATGAAGAAACAAATTCATCAGAGAGAGTAGATGAGTCAGAAAATGTAGACCTAAAACATCTCATGCACCCGCACTGAAAGCATTCAGAAATATGAATGTTTCACTTCTAATGCAAATCTTACCTGATGCAAACCTAACACAGATGACACCCAGCAAGAGGAGAACTGCAATTCGAGAAGCCATGTCTCTGTTTCTTCGTAGCTCTTAGTTAAGGTTGGCTGCTTCAGTCTCTTCAGGAGTGTGAAGGTGTTGCTGTGAGGAGGAGAGCTGCAGGTGCATTTATACAGCTTTGTAGAGAAAGTGAAAGTGTGATCGGTGCTCATTGACTGGAAATTGGGGAAAAGTTGGCACCAGACTTATGCGTGCCTGGTCAACTGTCTCTTCACTCCTCCTCTCTGTTTTATTTTGTGCCAAAATGTTACTGCTTGTCTGTTCAGATGCTTCCCAGAGGTGGATCTTTATCAGGGCATTTGTGTTTCATGAGAAATACCTTTCACACTTCATACAATCCATACTTGCATTACAATGAGATCAGTCCATTCATACGCACAAACATAAATCAGTAAATTCTGTGTTTGTTATGTTCTATCGAGCAAAGTGCTTGCTTGCATTCTGGGTTTCCTTCAAACATTTCCACTTTCAGTGAAAATAAATATAATATAATACATAGCCTACAGGGCACAATAAGTATGTAGTATGGAATTGGGACACAACACTTGATAAAGTTAGAAAAACATTGCAGCTGTTAATAACTATGCAATGTCTCAAAAGGTAAAATTGTCCTTGTGAAATGCTGCAGGAGAATTACATTCGAAGTTGAAGCACTTACTGAGTCTTGTTTGCTTGTAATACATTTCTGTGCATTGAACTCTTCTGGCAACAGCAGGAAAAAGAGTATAGTTCAAGCAGAGCTTGATTCACTGCTTCCTCCATGCTCCACCATCAGTAACATCTAGTCATATTCATACAGATGTAGAGTGCTGCCATTATTACGGTGTTTGGTGTTTTAAGGCCCCAACGTCGTCTTCCTGGTAGCGCTGCATGGAAGGTACTAGGGTTAGGCAAGGGTTAGGGTTAAGGTTAGGGTTAAGGGTTAGGTGCCTTGAAGTCGACGGTAGGGGCTTAAAACACCATCGAGCCATTATTACATGACACTTTCGACTGTTACTCTGTTGATGTTCTCATGTCCAGTTTTTGGTTTGGATTTACTTTATTGTCATTGCACAAAGTACAGCTACTGGGACAAAATTGGTATAAATAAACAGATGTATAACTATGTTCCCATACAGCGAGTTGAATCCAGGCCCCCCGGGTGTAAACTAGAAATCCTAATCGCTAGACCATATGGGACCCCTTGTGTAATGCATTTTAAAAGATTCTCAGTCTGTCTCTCCATCCAACCCGCTCTAGCTACATCCCTATTCCCCAGAAGCCTTCATTGCCATTTTTTCAGTCATCAACCAGGTGACCTATGACTTTTCCTCTTTTCACCTGTCTGCCCCACCCATCTACACACCTGCTCCCACTTTCCTCATCAGCCCTGCAGTTCAACCCAGTTCCATTCATTTCTTGCCGGGCTAGTTGTTATGCTGCTTTCTTTCCATGTGCTTTTTTTCTTTGGGGCTTCTGTTACTCTGCCCCTTTACCTGGGTTAGTACCTGCCTGCTTACCTGGACCTTCCTTCCTATCCACCAGTAAGCCTATAATCTTACAATAAACTATTTCCAATATTAGAATTAAGAACATGAATAACATAGTGCTGCTGAAAAAGTGTATGCATCTTTTTTAAAAGGTTGAACATTTAGAGAGATTCATGTTTTAAATTTTCATATTTGCTACAGAAACTCTGTGGATGCAGTCATGTGTTTCAGTTTAAATGAAAGGTGGCTACTAGAGGTTACAAAAATATCACTTTATTTTAGAATCACTCAACAATGGTTTTGACACACACAAATCATCTCAACATTTTGTAAAAGTATAAAAGAAAATGGCAAACTGTAAACACACAAAAGATAAACACAGATTGCCAAAAATTTAGTGAAGTATTTCACAAGCACATTAGTCTTCTGCTTAAAAAACAGAAGGATGTCACTGTAAGTTCCAGGCTTTACCATTTAGGCAAGTCAAGGCATATCTTTCTATTTCTATAGTACATTTTACTCCCAGGATAATAAAAGGGAAAGGGTTAGTGTTACTGTACATTTAGCTTCTGTTTCATCATCATAAATAAGAAACATTGATTCCCCAATGATCTTACATAGCTAGATTTTCTCAAACTACAGCACATCTACACATCTTTCTCATTCTACAGCACAGTTTGACCATTCTGAGACTGAACAGGAATGGAAGTGATTCCGACGTCTGTAGCTCTCAGTTTAGAGTCGGGCCCCCTTGTTCTTCAGCCATCTTTTCCCAGAGTCCTCTCCTCTTTATACCTGCAGAAAGACAGTGCAGAGATAAGCCAGTGCAATGTTGAAGCATTGAATTTAAACTCTTTGTGCAATGATTTTCACAGTATACTATAATGAAAATGAAAAGTTGCACAAATCCATTTAGCTGTACAGGCGTGCAATCTTTGTTTTTAAAGCTCAGCAAAAGAAAACAATTTACCTGATTTTACTGAGATCTTTTCTGATCCAGATGTTTAATGTGACTTCTCACCCACGCTTTATCACGGGGGTGGGAGACGCACAGTATCCTTCCAACCTTTGTAATGAACCTGTGAAAGTAGACGAGAGACAAGAGAAGTGAGATCAGACTGCAGACTACAGAACTGGAAAATAAGTTTAGTTTTTTTTCCAATAGGCTCACTGTTGTAACGAAAATAAGAGATTTTACTTACGCAGTAGCGCTGATTCCACATCCTTTTCCACCTTCCTGAATGGTGTAGCTTTTAAGGATTGTGAGCGGCAACGGCTTCTCAGCAACCTCCAGACAACAGTCCATCACAATCTCAGCTGCAGGAAGATGAAGAAACAAATTCATCAGAGAGAGTAGATGAGTCAGAAAATGTAGACCTAAAACATCCCATGCACCTGCACTGAAAGCATTCATAAATATGAATGTTTCACTTCTAATGCAAATCTTACCTGATGCAAACCCAACACAGATGACACCCAGCAAGAGGAGAACTGCAATTCGAGAAGCCATGTCTCTGTTTCTTCGTAGCTCTTAGTTAAGGTTGGCTGCTTCAGTCTCTTCAGGAGTGTGAAGGTGTTGCTGTGAGGAGGAGAGCTGCAGGTGCATTTATACAGCTTTGTAGAGAAAGTGAAAGTGTGATCGGTGCTCATTGACTGGAAATGGGGGAAAAGTTGGCACCAGACTCACGCGTGCCTCGCCAATTACCTCTTTACTCCCCCTCTTTCTTTTGTTTTGTGCTAAAATGTTCCTGCGTGTTCTTTAGATGCTTGCCAGGGCAATTGTGTTTCATGAGAAATTCCATTTATTCGCACAAGCATAAATCAGCAAATACTGTAATTCTTTTTACGTTGTGCTATGCATTAGCTACCACTATTTTGTGCCAGCATTCAAAATCTTTACGCCTCACTATTTTAAAATCCAGTGAATTGCTTGCTTGGTTTCTGTGTTTCCCTCAAACATTTCCACTTGTCATTAAAAAATGAGTCTTACAGTTGCAGTGACATGTATATAATACATGGCTTACATGACACAATTAGTATGTAGTATGGAATTGGGACACAACACTTGATAAAGTTAGAAGAACTTTGCGGCAGTTGATAACTATGTCTCAAATGTTAAATTTAGCTTGTGAAATGCTGCATGAGAGTTACTTGAAGTTATTTTGAAGTTGAAGCACCTAATGAACCAAAGTGGGTAATGAGCCGTTTGTGAGTTTAAGCAAAATCATTGAGAGTAAATTAAGTCATAAAGGGCTGTTTGACAGCAAGGTAAAGCGGTGGAAATAGTGTGAACATAAAATACATTTTGTCTGTGTGTGTGTGTGTGTGTGTGTGTGTGTGTGTGTGTGTGTGTGTGTGTGTGTGTGTGTGTGTGTGTGTGTGTGTTTTAGGTGGCTAAAATAGGTTTAGCTGCTGCCCCCGTCCACAGCAGAACAGATCTACTGAAGGTAATACACTGACTGTGGAGAGGTACCTCATACAACAAAAACTATGCCTTTGGCGTGGGAAGTGGAACGTACTGTAAACGATACTTGATCTGAATCTTCTTTCTCCAATGTGGTGCCAGTGTGGTTTGGGGATTTTTCATGGAATGCGAATGGGCAACACCACTTACAGTAGGTATGTCTGAAAGACAAAATGCAAACTCTGTGAGAGTTTATGTGTGTACATGCATCCAAGTACTAGATTACAATCTCCAAGTGTGGGAGCTGTTAAGCAACAGGACACAAACTTTTCCCGCAAGGGGTTTTGCCAAAGTGATGCAACCGTAAACAACGCTGTGAGGGAGCGGGCATGTGAGGATAAACTTATTGCAGGAAGTTTGTCTACTAATTTGGGTTGATTTCCTATCAGTATTACAGTTATGGTCTGTTTCCACTGTCTACACAATGTGCAGTGGTCCAAGATGAATTTACATCCTTTAATTAAAGGAATAGTTTTGAAAATTATATGTATTTTCTTTGAGAAAAGCACATTAGAAGATGCATATGATACATTACAATAGCTACAATCACCATTTAAAAACACCAATGCATCAAAATGACTGTAACGGGTTGCACGTAGTGATCAACACAAAGAATCGCCAACTCTGCAATTCCCTTCATTCAGTTTTGTCTTTCAGCTCATTATTTTTGTTTTCCGGCCCACAACTTCACTGTTTCTCTCTCACTGCTTTATAAGCCTTCTTCTTATCAGAGATTATTAAAAAAAAAGTGAAATTATAGTTCCAATGCGTTTCATTCATTCTGGCCAGCACAATGTTCTCATTAGCAGAACTTTAGCAGCTGAGAACCAGATATTTTCTTAAGGAGTTTGGGGAAACAAAAAATTAATCTATGTTTGTCATTATATCGAACTATTCCTTTGGCGAACAAAGTGGTGATCCTTTACCACTAATAATAGTCATTTTGTCATGTTGATTTAAGAAAACAAAACACTTTTACTTCCTGATATTCTCATGACTGTAATGCTGACCTTCTCTACGGAACTTTCACACATGCTGTACATATCCACATTTACAGTATATACCAGTATGGGTTTATTTATCCATTCTGTTCAGGAGGAAGCCACAGTTAAAGAAAAGTAGAAATGGCAATACATAGAAATTACTCACAAACAAGTCAGTTCTTCTTTCACGCGTGACTTCAACAATAAAGTTGTTTCACAGTTGAGGAGCTCCCCCCTCACCACCACCACCACCACCACCACTGGAGGTCTCTATTGTAAAAACTGCTGAGAGATCAACTTGCACATCATAAAGTAAAATGACAATCAAGCTATAACTACAAAATGCTCTGACTGGAAGAAGCTCTTTTGGCTGTATCTTGGCATGAAATGTTGGGACCATCACTACCCACGTCCTTAAGTCATTTAGAGATATTACATTACAAAACTAAATCATTACCAGATACGAAGAAGATCTTTTCAGTTTATTTTATGAAAGGGGACAGTGCAAATTAATAAAACACATGATTTCCCATGGGTCAAAAAAGCCAGAATTAGCCAAAAGGCTATTTTTCATCTGTAGTCCCCTTGCCCTCGATGTTAAAAAAAAGAATCTTTGAAACATTACTTCTAAAATACAGTGAGGAAAATAAGTATTTGAACACCCTGCTATTTTGCAAGTTCTCCCACTTGGAAATCATGGAGGGGTCTGAAATTGTCATCGTAGGTGCATGTCCACTGTGAGAGACATAATCTAAAAACAAAAATCCAGAAATCACAATGTATGATTTTTTAACTATTTATTTGTATGATACAGCTGCAAATAAGTATTTGAACACCTGTCTATCAGCTAGAATTCTGACCCTCAAAGACCTGTTAGTCTGCCTTTAAAATGTCCACCTCCACTCCATTTATTATCCTAAATTAGATGTACCTGTTTGAGGTCGTTAGCTGCATAAAGACACCTGTCCACCCCATACAATAAGTAAGAATCCAACTACTAACATGGCGAAGACCAAAGAGCTGTCCAAAGACACTAGAGACAAAATTGTACACCTCCACAAGGCTGGAAAGGGCTACAGGGAAATTGCCAAGCAGCTTGGTGAAAAAAGGTCCACTGTTGGAGCAATCATTAGAAAATGGAAGAAGCTAAACATGACTGTCAATCTCCCTCAGACTGGGGCTCCATGCAAGATCTCACCTCGTGGGGTCTCAATGATCCTAAGAAAGGTGTGAAATCAGCCCAGGACTACACGGGAGGAGCTGGTCAATGACCTGAAAAGAGCTGGGACCACCGTTTCCAAGGTTACTGTTGGTAATACACTAAGACGTCATGGTTTGAAATCATGCATGGCACGGAAGGTTCCCCTGCTTAAACCAGCACATGTCAAGGCCCGTCTTAAGTTTGCCAATGACCATTTGGATGATCCAGAGGAGTCATGGGAGAAAGTCATGTGGTCAGATGAGACCAAAATATAACTTTTTGGTCATAATTCCACTAACAGTGTTTGGAGGAAGAAGAATGATGAGTACCATCCCAAGAACACCATCCCTACTGTGAAGCATGGGGGTGGTAGCATCATGCTTTGGGGGTGTTTTTCTGCACATGGGACAGGGCGACTGCACTGTATTAAGGAGAGGATGACCGGGGCCATGTATTGCGAGATTTTGGGGAACAACCTGCTTCCCTCAGTTAGAGCATTGAAGATGGGTCGAGGCTGGGTCTTCCAACATGACAATGACCCGAAGCACACAGCCAGGATAACCAAGGAGTGGCTCTGTAAGAAGCATATCAAGGTTCTGGCGTGGCCTAGCCAGTCTCCAGACCTAAACCCAATAGAGAATCTTTGGAGGGAGCTCAAACTCCGTGTTTCTCAGCGACAGCCCAGAAACCTGACTGATCTAGAGAAGATCTGTGTGGAGGAGTGGGCCAAACTCCCTCCTGCAGTGTGTGCAAACCTGGTGAAAAACTACAGGAAACGTTTGACCTCTGTAATTGCAAACAAAGGCTACTGTACCAAATATTAACATGGATTTTCTCAGGTGTTCAAATACTTATTTGCAGCTGTATCATACAAATAAATAGTTAAAAAATCATACATTGTGATTTCTGGATTTTTGTTTTTAGATTATGTCTCTCACAGTGGACATGCACCTACGATGACAATTTCAGACCCCTCCATGATTTCCAAGTGGGAGAACCTGCAAAATAGCAGGGTGTTCAAATACTTATTTTCCTCACTGTACATGTTTGCATGACAGCGATAAGTGCTCATTTAAACATCCATTTATATTTCTGTCATCTAGATACTCAGACAAATTGAAATAAAGACATAGCGGCAGGGTTTGAGACCTGCCATGCATCCAGCAGCCAGATGCTACCCTGAACAGACCGTTATGTCAACAAACACACACGAGGCAGTGTGATTGTAGATGAAGTGTAACGATGTGAAACTGGATGTTTTAGAGCGAAACTAAGTGGACCCTTGCATCGGAGCACATTAACTTACTTTACTTTGATGTGCAAAAAGTTCCTTTTTACTGGTCAGCTGTTTTGTTTTTTGACTCTGTTACTGATAAAACAGTTCATTCTTTTGTAGAATGAAGGGAATCATTTGCAATTATCCTCATTCCCTCAGAAATCTAGAAACAGGTGGATTTGTTGTGTTTCCACCAAATATGCATGAACCAATATCCACACAACAAATCCTGAATGAATTCGGGTCAGGTTTTGCCTTGTCTTTATTCCCTACACCTCTCCATTTGTATATGATATCACACCACCATCTACCCTTTCCTGTGGCCCTAGCAGCAATGATGAGTACATCTCTGACCTGTAAACTGAGATATTGAACCTGAGTGAGAATGTCTGGACACTATATTGCTTTTACATTCTTATTTTTTTTTATGTTTTTAAGTTCTATTTTATTTATTTGCAAAGCACCAAGAGGAATGCTATCCATTTCATTGTATCCTGTACAATGACAATAAATAATTATAATCTTCTTCATGGCCTTACCCATGAATTAATTTACTATTCACAACCTGAGGACAACCACCCCCACTGCTGGCACAGTCACTCCATGAATAACATTCTCACATTAAGGGAAAGGCAGGAATGGGGAGTGTAAACGAGTCTGGGGAACCACGTGATTTTCAAGAAACGAGAACAGCATTCATATCAGGGGTAAGATTCACTTTTAATTTTTTCGACGAGTGAACAAAAATATATAAATAAAATAAATACCCACCCAATTATTTCATAAGAAATCAAAACTCAGCTGAGAGGATTTCAATCAGTTCTGTTGCAGGGCTGAAATGAAAGCCAATAAGGGTAATTCATATTTTGAAATTGTGAAATGTTGTTCACAAATAGTTTCACAGCTTTCAGTTGTATTTCACCTTTTGTGTGCAGGTGAAAAATAAATTGCTTGCATGTATTTAAATGTGAAAATATGTGATACAGAGATACAAAATGATTTTTATATCCTGTTTGAATTTCGCCATGAATTACAGGTTCGTCAATTGAAAAGATAACTTTGCAAGTCAAGAAAGTCAGTTTGTCATAATACTGTTAAAGTATACTCAGCAAAAATATTTATATTAAATATTATATAAATATGTATATTTTAAGCAAACTTAACATATACAAATAGTTGTATGAACATTAAAAGATTTAACAACTAAGACATAAACTGAACAATTTTCACAGACATGTGACTAACAGAAATGGAATAATGTGTCCCTGAACAGCATCAAGTACTGCAGTGCATCTTCTCCTCATGTTCTGCACCAGACTGGCCAGTTCTTGCAGTTGTTTTTGCCATCCTGTACCTGTCCCGCAGGTGTGATATTTGGATGTACCGATCCTATGCAGGTGTTGTTACACGTGGTCTGCCACTGCGAGGACAATCAGCTGTGCTTCCTGTCTCCCTGTAGCGGTCTTAGGCGTCTCACAGTAGGGACATTGTAATGTATTGCCCTGGCCGCATCGGCTGTCCTCATGCCTCCTCGCACCATGCCTAAGGCACGTTCACACAGATTAGCAGGGACCCCGGGCCTCTTTATTTTGGTGTTTTTCAGAGCCAGTAGAAAGGTCTCTTTACTTTCCTAATTTTCTTATAACTGTGACCTTAATTGCCTACCGCCCTTAAGCTGTTATTGTCTTTTCGACCGTTCAACAGGTGCATGTTAATTCATTGTTCATGGTTCATTGAACAAGCATGGAAAACATTGTTTAAACCCTTTACAATGAAGATCTCTAAAGTTTTGATTTTTACAAAAGTATCTTTAAAATACAGTGTCCTGGAAAAGGGTCGTTTCAGCAGTTTATATGACTGTAAAAATACATAATTAAAAAGGCGACGCACCCAAAGGTTGCGTGACATCATAACTTCTTTATTTTAGACTGTCGACATACAGATTATCAAAAAAAGACCATCAGAATCAATCAATGCAGATAAAGCATTGAAAAAGCAAAACAAAAAGCAGTGCCAAACAGAAAAAGCCTAACGTAAACTGAAGTGAAAATAAATATGCGAGTGTGTGACAATGAAGTCATTTATCCTATTGGAGGGCAGACGTTGGTATTCTCTGTACAAACAGGCAAGAGGTGCTTCTCATGTCGCTTAAATTGCCTCCTCGACTCCACAAAATACTAATTTGTGCCCACTAAAAATTACATTATGTGCTACATTAAGATGTTGCATTAAAGAGTCTGACTGCTGCTGGAATGAAGGGTCTGCGGTAGCGCTCCTTCTTGCTACAGATGAACATTTAAAAACCTCATTTATCAACAGTGCATAGAAAATGTTCTAAATTCTGTCTTACGAATGTTAGTATGTGCTTAAGTACAAAAAAAACTGTATTTATTAAACGTGCGCAAGCCAATCGTACGCACATCAGTAAGTATTGAATCAACCAACAAATATTGTTTGGTTCAATCAGTGCAGGAGGAATTACAAACAAAAGATTTTTGGGGAAGCAGTTCCTACTTAGAAGCCACTCTGTGCCCTCCCCAAGCAGATCAGCGCGATCTTTGAGCACATTGTTTGCTGAGTCTTCCCATAAGCCATTGCACTATATTTCAAACATTTGTCACAGCACAGTCTTTTATAGGATTTGACACCAATTGGGCAACTTGTCTGTTTAAAACTAGACAAATGATTGAGTGTTTTCTAATAAAAGGAAACACAGGACATATGTGGATGTTGATTACGTAATGCATACTGTGACACTCTTAAATGTTTTTATTTGTAGTATCGCTATTCTACCACTAGATTCTGTTTGTAAGCATGGCCAGAGCTGTGCTTATATTTACGCACATTCCTAAGTGTAAGTACAAGCTGGTAAATTCCACACTTTGCGAGGCAATGTTGTTATGCATTACATGCGCACACATCTGTGCGTATGCACGGTTGATAAATGAGGCCCCACAACGTGGCATCATGACTTCACGTAAACATACACGCCACCTACCTAAAGCCAAGTGGCGTGTTATCTGTACGCATTTTGAGCTATCCGCGTGTATGTCTACGCTGTATACAGCGGACGGCAGTCTGCTGTATACAGCGTAAACATACACGCCACTTTCTAAAGCCACGTGGCGTGTTATCGCGAGGCTACGGTTGGTTTTAACATCACATGCGGGGGGAAAAGAAAAACCGGTTGGGATTAGGAAAAGAATGACTGGGTTGGGTTTAGGAAAAGAAAAACATGGTAAGGAAACAACGCGCGTGGAAAACGAAGGAAACATCACACGATCCCCGCTCTCCTGTGTGAAAGTCCTGTGTTTTACCCATCCACCACCCTGACCAACCTCCTTTCATACTACTCGCTACGGCATCAATTCACACGCAAACTCAAGGTAATGTAAGTCAATGGAGGCCAAACGGCGTTGATGAACAGGATGAAAAGCGAGTGTGCGTCTTCATAACATGCCAACAACGGCATACCAATTGGCGTGTCATAGATACGCCACTTCATGAGATCAGTCTGGGCCCCAGGAATTCCTGTTAGACACCGTCGCTGACTATCCCACAATTAAGCACCATATGCTAGGTTTCAACCTAGGAATGTCATTTGAGAAAATCCTTCTCCACAAGTGCTGTAATTATGTGACAGCTCAGTCGTGTGAGTTCAAATAGAAAACTACGTGTCTGTATGCCCTCTTATGTGCCTTTGCAATAGTGCGGGTCCTCACCTGTGTGGGTTCTTCTAATGTGCACGTTCAATTTATCGCTACGTCTGAAATTTTCCCCACATGTTTTACATGAATACGGCTTCTCGCCTGTGTGGATTCTCATGTGTTTTGTCAAGACACTATTACATGTGAAACCTTTCCCACACGTTACACAAATATGCGGCTTCTCGCCTGTGTGGGTTGTTGTATGATACTTCAATGAAGACGGCCGATTGAAATCCTTCCCACACGTTTTGCAAGTATAAGGCCTCTCACCCGTGTGGATTCTCGTATGCCGTATCATTGCTGAATTGTCACTGAATCTTTTCCCGCAGGTCTTGCAAAGGTACGGCTTCTCACCTGTGTGGGTTCTCATGTGGACTTTCAAGTCACCATTACATTTGAAACTTTTCCCGCACGTTTTACAAGTATACGGCTTCTCACCTGTGTGGATTCTCATGTGGACGTTCAAGACGCTATTCAATTTGAAACTTTTCCCGCATGTTTTGCAAGTGAACGGCCTCTCACCCGTGTGGACTCTCATATGCCGTATCAATACTGAATTGTCACAGAATATTTTCCCGCAGGTATTGCAAAGGTAAGGCTTCTCCCCTGTGTGGGTTCTTGTGTGGACTTTAAAGTCACTATTATATTTGAAACATTTCCCGCACGTTTTACAAGTATATGGCTTCTCGCCTGTGTGGATTCTCTTGTGGAGTTTCAAGTGACTACTACATGTGAAATCTTTCCCGCATGTTTTGCAAGTATACGGCTTCTCACCTGTGTGGATTCTCATGTGGATTGTCAAATGACCAACATTTCTGAAAGCTCTCCCGCATGTTTTGCAAGTATACGACTTCTCCCCTGTGTGGATTCTCATGTGGAGTTTCACTGCTGAAGTGGCTCTGAATCTTTTCCCGCAGGTCTTGCAAAGGTACGGCTTCTCACCTGTGTGGGTTCTCATGTGGACATTCAATTCATAGCTAGTTCCGAAATCTTTCCCACATGTTTTGCAAGTATAGGGCCTCTCACCTGTGTGGGTTCTCATGTGTCTTTGCAATCGTGAATGATACTTAAACTCTTTTCCACATACATCACATTTACCCGTGTGAGTATTACGGTGACTCTCTGACAAGTTAGAGTTGTTCACATTGCTACTGTGACCTCTGCTTCTGTGATGTCTCTTGTTTGGTTCTGGCTCTGCATTTCTAGTTGATCCTGAGTCTTCTCCTCCTTTCTGATCTTGGCTCTCAGCTTCATGAGAGTTGTGAGAGAGGAGCTGGTGGTCACTGTTGGCTTCTGATACCACAGAGCTTTTAACCCAAATGTAGTTTAGAGGATTTTCCTCCACTGCAATCTGAGTCTCGTCCATACTGAAGTTCAGAGTCTGACCTTCACTGCGGTCACTTTTCTCATAAGTAGGAGTCAACGTGAAGGCATCGGTCTCCTGCTTCAGTACAAGCTGCTCTCCCTCCTGACTGACGCAGAGTTCCTCCTGTTCCTCTTTAATCTGTGGAGGCTGTGGCTCCTCTTGGTCCAGACTGGAGTTCCTCTCCTGAATACAGAGCCTCTGCTGGTCAGGGAGAACCTCCTCCTCCTTATAGACACGTGGCTGTGGGAGCTCTGGAGGGACAGAGAACAAAATTAATAGGATACTACTGTGATGGTAGAAAAATTGCAGCAGAAAAAAACCAAAACCTATGTCTTTAAACCAGGGGTTTTCATCGGGTTTTTTTTAAACCAAGGACCCCTTAACTGAAAGAGACGGAGCAGGGACCCCCTACTACATATATTGTCTAAAATGAAGTTGCATATTAAACTGGGACTACAATAACACGTAGGGCGGCCTAAAGCCTTTATACATACCTTTTTTGCATAGAATACTGAGCTATTCAAATAGCCTAATAATTGTTTGCATGGTTTTATAAATCATGTTTTAATGTTACACATACATGTGGCACAGTGAATCCTTAGGATTAACTGTATCTGTGGGTGGCTACATTAGTGACTACCTTACCTATAGGCCAGTAAGCAATGTCGATTTATTTTTGCTTATAATATGTGAGTGAATGTGTATGTTGTACTGTAATGTCTTGTCTTTTGAACTGTCCAGTCCTACCGAGGACCCTCCCGAAAATGAGATGACATATCTCAAGAGGTATTCCTCGTACAATAAATTAATAAATACATGTTGGATTCATGTTAAGACTTTTAAATTTTGAAAAACTTTAAACCCCATGCAGTGTCTCTGAGGACCCCCTTGGGGTCCTGGACCCCATGTTGAAGATCCCTGCTTTAAACCATTAGGATCATATATATTCATGGAAAGGAGCCAGTTGAGGTGGTTTGGGCATCTGGTAAGGATGCCCCCTGGTCGCCTCCCTAGGGAGGTGTTCCAGGCATGTCCAGCTGAGAGGAGGCCTCGGGGAAGACCCAGGACTAGGTGGAGATACTATAGCTGCACCCTGGCCTGGGAACGCCTCGGGATCCCCCAGTCAGAGCTGGTAACAGTTTTCGGCGATTGATTACAACCTGAAAGTAAGCGCTTATGGCGCTTTTCCATTACATGGTACCTGCTCGACTCGCCTCGACTCTACTCGCCTTTTTTGGTTTTCCATTATGAAAAAAAGTACCTGGTACCTGCTAACAGGTACTTTTTTTAGTACCACCTCCGTCGAGGTTCCAAGCGAGCTGAGGCGAGCCGAAAAGGTGACGTGAAAGCGACAGACGGGGGTGTCCTGAACAAACCCGCTATTTTTAAATAGTTTAGCCATCTGTGTTTTCTTTTGCTGCCTCCAGCTTCATTTGAAGCAAAATGTGTCTTCTGGCTGTGGCAACAACACACCTTCCACGTTCTGTGTGTGTGTCGCGTTAGGTCACGGCAGTTTAATGCGAAGCCGCTTGTTTTACAGTTCTGCGGAGGCTATAGGCAGAGCTTTCGCCGTAGCCTACGTACACACACACACACACACACACACACACACGGCCGGCTTGACGCACACACCATCGCACAAGTATAAACATCAGGCCACAGCTCTGCGTGGAGCCTCCACAGAACTGTAAAACTTGTGCGCTGGTGTGTGTCGAGCCGGCTTAAGATGACCAGCCACGCTGAGGCGGTACTAAAATCTGCAATGGAAAACGGACGCACAGTGTGTCGAGTCGAGGCGAGTCGAGTCGAGGCGAGTCGAGCAGGTACCATGTAATGGAAAAACGCCATTAGACAAAAGCATCAAAACCTTAACTTTTGTAACCAAGTCTTAAACAAAGAGGTCAAAAGTACAAACCCATTTTCTGCTTTGCACTTTGTTTGCACTTCTGCAACACACTTCTTGCATAACACTACACACCGGTTCTTACATTGGACACAAACTCTAGCAATCATTGGGAAAACACTTCTATTAAAAATGCAAAACACTATCTGAAATTGGGGAAATGTCACTTTGTGTGCCGCCATTAGTCTGCAAAGAGTGCTCCATCACCATGCCACTCTAGGTCCCTACTTGACCCCTTACTCCCCATTCCCCAATTGATGAATTTGGCTTGGCATTGGAAAGTGTACGACTGCCAACCACATGCCTGTTCTGCAAGCAATGGAAGAGGCATGCAGAGACATTGAGGTGGGGTCAGTCAGGGTTGGATACAGCATGCAAGGCCATATTTCCCCCGTTGCCTGGCCAGGGATGATATTGCTTGTGATGTGAATGAGGTGATGTGGCCAGACCCAACAGAAGGTGGGACAATAAACCATCCATCCCATGATTTACAAAACAATTTTTTAATTACCATTGCACTGTAATTGTACTGCAATTATTTTAATTGTATGTTTACAGTAACAAATTGTATTGATTACTGTATGGTTATTCTACTTTTCTTTGTGTTTTGTTGTAAAATGCTGCAATGGGAAAAAATAAACTATATATTTTTTTTTCTGATGCCTTTCTATTTGTGCGTTCATTGAAATGTAATTAGATGTTCTGTACTGGAACAATCTTTCACAGAAGCCTGTATGAGAAAATAAGTATACAAAGTAGTAAAGTATTTTTGTATACATTACATCAGTGTGTTGTTGCTGCTCTGAACGAGAGTAATTCGAGCATGTGTTTATCAGTGGGTTGCAAAAAAGGACGTTTTGATTGCAGTTCTTGACAAGTGTTGTGTCTTATTTGGCTTGTGTGAACTCTTTGACACAATGATCCACATTCCGCAACAAATGTGTAAGCAATCGGCAAAAACTGTAATGTGGCTGGGGAAAGGGAAGTTTGGGGTCCCTTGCTGGAGCTGTTGCCCCCATGGTCTTTTTTAATAAAAATACCATCTTTTACACACCTATTCTGAGTACATTCATTTCAGGTTTCCAAACGATATCCAACAGTCTGCGCTGACGACCGAGCTCTTCCTCGTACTCGACGAGAGTTTTTACAAAAACTCCGAATATTTCTTCAGCAGCAGCAGTTAGTCGCTCGTTGACAAACCGTCTTAAATGCTGATATGCCGACATTGTTGCTTAAATACAAATGGAATATGTATATTTATAAAATGATACGACTAAAATGTCGTTCTATAGCTAAATCAATACGTGCATGCAGCTAAAGGTGCACTTGTATTGTTTACTTCTGCCAAGTGTCACACTGTTAAGTTCCGACAGTGGATTTACGGCAGCTTTTCGTTCCGCTTCTAACTGATTTCATTTAATAATTCTATTCTAAACGTTATATAGCCTATATTAATAATCTGCCAAGTACACTTTTGCATATACATGGAATATAATGCTTCATTCCACCAGGGAATGTTGTACTATTTAATAAAGTACTGATCTGACCTCACAGATTATGATTACTTAGAAGTATGCAGGTTATTTCACCACCTCTAAATTTCGCTAATTACATTATAGACATTAAATCTCGTTTTTATAATTCGTGCAACACCGAAGTGTAAAAACAACTTGTATGGCAGGTTATGCTACCCCCGGGGTCAAAACAAAAGGAGTGGTGTCAATTTTTTCAAGCTAGTCAAGCATTCACATTTTTCCAAATTTTTACAGTTAGTTAGTATCAGTTTTCAGCTCATGCAGTCTCAGTTAAAATGGTAACCAGAATGGTATAAAGGTGCATCTCTCCGATCCTGCTGAAATGTAGCTTTCGGGAATTTTTCAAGGACAGTGGAAGACCCAACAAGTTATGTCATGAAAACTGAACAGCATGCAAGATGTATTTCTGGGATGAAGCAGGCCTGCTGGGCACACTCAGAGTGAAAGCACAGTAGATAATATCTAGTTATGCATCTGTGAAGCTCTCACACTATTTTGGGCATTTGATCAGAGGACATGCAAAAATTTAATCTGTGATGGCTAATCATCCAACATCAAGGATGCCACAATACATATCTCCCTTTGAAAACAAATAGGTTTTATTCTAAAATGCAATATCTCCTTGTGTTGACCTCGGGTCACATTGACCCGTTTTAAATTTTTTGTTTTATATCAGAAAATATGGGACATAGAAATAAGCGCTGAAAATGTGTAGAAGAAAAATTAAAAAAATGTAAAACGTTGGAAAAAGCAAAAACAAATTGTGAAAAAAAGGCGTCAAAAATTTCAGAAAAAAAAGTGTTTTTTTCAAGGTTGAAGGGAAGAAAACACAAGGGTTAAATGTTCTATAGGCTACCTTTTTAATCATTTTTCAAAAACATTTTATACACGGAGGTCTCCATACTCCAGATGACGATGATGGTGAATGTTGTATGTGGAAATGAAACTCTACATGTCTTTTTAGTTGGAAGTGTGATGGACTTGCTCTGATGGGTTTTGTTATTTGTTCAAACTCTGAGTCACTACTGTAGAGGAACTACATTTCTCATAGCGGTTAACCTACACAGTTGTTGTCTGTTGTTGACAAGTTGTTGAGAAATCCACTGATTACAGACATTCCGCAATTAAACACAGGCCCAACATTTTTTATTATTATATTTGGCATTGTCACGTGATTGACAAAAGTGCCATGCAAACCTCTAAAGTTTCGTTTTCTGTCATTGTTTATCAATGTTGCACATTTACAGTAAGCTTCGTGTTTAGACCTGTTTTAGAGGTTTGAAGTGCAGCCAGTGGTGCCTGGTATCATTTACTGGAGTTGTTTTGTGTTAACTCAATCATCTCCAGGGTGGGACATTTCTACCAACCACCAGCTAAATATTGGTCAGTTGTAGCTGTAGCTAACAGTGCTGCAGCACATTCAGTCCTGACTTGATTTTGTGTCCTTTCTTGAGAACGTGTTGTACTTGTTGTTACATACTGTAAACTTGCCTTGGTCTTGGTCACGACTAAATAATCAAGGCTGCTGCATGCTTTTATCTAACTGTTAAATATAGATCTTTTTCACGGCAGACACGTTGACATGTCATAGTAGGAAAAGCACAGGTGTATTCAAAACCATTAATGATGGCTGTATTCCACTTAGGAGAGGCCCTGGTATTGTGCATGCTGACTCACTGAAATAGCTTACTAGGACACTTGATGGAATTGGCTTGCGAGTTGGAAAAACCAAATTCTGGTCAGGCCAATCACATTGTGTATAGAGTCGGTGGGCGGGTTTAACAAAAGGACGGCAGAGTTGCGACGGTTCCCTACTTGAAAACAAAGAACGGGGGCGACTTCTAGCTCACCCAGTAAGAGCGTTTGCCCCATGTTGGCTGAGTCCTGCAGCGGCGCGGGTTCCAATCTGACCTGCTGCCCTTTGCTGCGTGTCATACCCCATCTCTTTCCCCCTTTCATGTCTATCCACTGTCTCTACACAATAAAGGGAAAAGCCCCAAAAAATAATCTCTAAAAAAAAAAGAACATGGCTGTTGCTGCTGGCGAACAGCGATCTATCGAATCGACTTTAGCCGCGACTCTGGAAGACTTGGAGTTAAGCACTGAAGTCGAGTAAATAAATGTTCACATTTCAATTAAATGTAGCCCATTTTTAACATGTCTAGATGTCTTTTGACATGCAAATATTGAAAACTATGTAAACTGGGATGAGACGTTAAAATGAAATAGTTTTTTCTGTGATTTTGTTGCCCACTATGTGTGTCTATTTATTGCTATATATAAATATGCTTTATCCAAACCATATTTTGATATTATATTCTTCATGCTTAGGAAGTAAGGAATCGAAAGTTAAGAGACTACATTTCTTTGCTTTTCATTCAGTGAGAAACCTGGACTGTGCAACCATTAATAAACTCCATCCCCATCTGCCAATATAAGGTAGATTTTCAGGTCATGACATGCACTGACATAATTTGATTATTGAGCAATAATAGTATCTCCCACTATGAAAACTTCCCCGGGCCGAACCTTAAAACAACACAATAGATTAATTGTATAGGCTGGGGTGCACAGAAGATGACAAAAGGTCCAACTGACAAGAGTCTCTACATTTCCACTGGGATGGGTAGAAAATTGAACCACAATGTGTCACTTCCCCTGCTTATTTCAAGACAATAAACCAGTTACAACCTACTTAGAAACTGTTTACTTTTTTTTGTGATTTACATTTTTTATTTTATTATTTAAACGAAACACAAAACATACAGCTCACAACTTTACACATCCCCCCCCCACACACACACACACACACACACACCATCACCCCACATGCAGCAGGCCTTGGTCGTCAACTTAGGTAACCATCAAGAGAATACAATAAAATAACGCATAGTAGCAATACGTCTTTGGCAGCCCCAGGCCCCCTCTATTAACAGGTCTTTATCTTTATGTAGCCAGGGTTTTTTACCATTCCAAATAAATGTCTTTGTTATTCTATTGAACCATTTAAAATATAACAGGGGAAACTCCAGATGAAGAGATTGGATGAGGTAGAAACTGTCTGCTTTTAAAGAAAGACAGTCATAAAACTACTAGGGTATGACAACAAAGTATCAGTATCACTGGCTAAGTGCAGTGTGGTTTATATTGCTCAAACCAAACCACTGACAAAGGGGCTTTGATTGAATGTGTCTTCATGTGAAAAAGGAGTACTGCTGTCACCTAGTGTTTCATTCTTGATATCACAATGTTATTGAGTCAAATTATTAAGATCTCTGGTGGAGGTAAATTTAGCAAGTGGCCCCTTGCTAGGAAACTCCCAGAAACGCAATGAAACCTTGTCAAAAATCAGAATCAGAAAGGGCTTTATTGCCAAGTACGTTGCACATACAAGGAATTTGTCATGGTGTTGTTGGTGCATGTCACACATTCAAATATAAGGATAACCAATATAAATATAAACATATACACACAGAATGTATTAATAACGATAAAATAAAGTAAATAAATAGTAAAATAAGTTAAATAGTAGTAAAAAGGAATGCTACAGCAGAGTAGGTACAGTGGCATGAGGAGCCAGAGGTGGGGTGTGGAGAGAGTCAGGGGGGTTCCGGGCCTTGTTAATAATACATTAATACATTTACATTTAAGGTTCAGGTTGAAATGTTATTGTGCAATAAATAAAATGAAAAGTATTAAGTCTTAAGTGTAATCTGGATTACTTAACATATTGAAAATAAACCCAGCAAAATGGATATGGATCTATAATATATATAGGCTATATATTAAACCTCTCCGGGAACCATCACCTTATTGTGGTGGAGAGGTTTGTGTGTCCCTATGAACCTGAGGGCTGTGTTGTCTGGAGCTTTGTGCTCCTGGTGGGGTCTCCCAAGGCAAAGTGGTCTCAGGTGAGGGGCCAGACAAAGAATGGTTCACAAACCCTATGAGTGATCGAGGCAGAGATGGAGTGACCCTGCCCGGAGGAAGCCCGGGGCCCCCGTCTGGAGCCAGGCCCAGACGGAGGGCTCGTTGGCGAGCGTCTGGTGGCCGGGTTTGCCACGGAGCCCGGTCGGGCACAGCCCGAAAAAGCTACGTGGCATCCATCTCTCCAGCCCATGGGCCCACCACCTGTGGGAGGAACCGCTGGGGTCGGGTGCGTTGTCACACGGGTGGCAGTGAAGGTCAGGGGCTATAACGTCTATAACGAACACCATGTTCGAACATAGGGATGCTCATAAGTGTACCTGGTACCAGAGCACCCTAGGCCAAAGGTCAATGATCGATTTTATAATCGTTTCATCTGATCTGAGGCCGTATGTTTTGGACACTCGGGTGAAGAGAGGGGCGGAGCTGTCAACCGATCACCATCTGGTGGTGAGTTGGGTCAGGGGGTGGGGGAAGACTCTGGACAGACCTGGTAAGCCCAAACGGGTAGTGCGGGTAAATTGGGAACGTTTGGAGGAGGCCCCTGTCCGACAGACTTTCAACTCACACCTCCGGCGGAGCTTTTCGTGCATCCCTGTGGAGGCTGGGGGCATTGAACCCGAGTGGACAATGTTCAAAGTTTCCATTGCTGAAGCTGCGGCGAAGAGCTGTGGTCTTAGGGTCTTAGGTGCCTCAAGGGGCGGTAACCCACGAACACCGGTGGTCAGGGAAGCCGTCCAACTGAAGAAGGAGTCTTTCCGGGTTATGTTATCCCGGAGGACTCCGGAGGCAGTTGCAATGTACCGAAGGGCCCGAAGGGCTGCAGCCTCTGCCGTGAAAGAGGCAAAGCAGCGGGTGTGGGAGAAGTTCGGAGAAGACATGGAGGACTTTCAATCGGCACCAAGGTGCTTCTGGAAAACCATTCGCCACCTCAGGAGGGGGAAGCGGGAACCATCCAAGCTGTGTACAGTAAGGATGGGACGCTGTTGACCTCAACTGAGGAGGTAATAGGGCGGTGGAAGGAGCACTTTGAGGAACTCCTAAATCCGACTAATACGCCCTCTATGGTAGAGGCAGAGCTGGAGGATGATGGGGGATTGTCGTCAATTTCCCTGGTGGAAGTTGCTGAGGTAGTTAAACAACTCCACACTGGCAAAGCCCCAGGGATTGATGAGATCCGTCCGGAAATGCTTAAAGCTCTGGGTGTGGAGGGGTTGTCTTGGTTGACACGCCTCTTCAACATTGCGTGGGAGTCTGGGACGGTGCCTAAGGAGTGGCAGACCGGGGTGGTGGTTCCCCTTTTCAAAAAGGGGGACCAGAGGGTGTGTGCCAATTACAGGGGTATCACACTTCTCAGCCTCCCCGGTAAAGTCTACTCCAAGGTGCTGGAAAGGAGGGCTCGGTCGATAGTCGAACCTCAGGTTGAAGAGGATCAATGCGGATTCCGTCCTGGTCGTGGAACAACGGACCAGCTCTTTACTCTCGCAAGGATCCTGGAGGGAGCCTGGGAGTATGCCCAACCGGTCTACATGCGCTTTGTGGATCTGGAGAAGGCGTATGACCGGGTACCCCGGGAGATACTGTGGGAGGTGCTGCGGGAGTATGGGGTGAGGGGATCCCTTCTCAGGGCCATCCAATCTCTGTACGACCAAAGCGAGAGCTGTGTCCGGGTTCTCGGCAGTAAGTCGGACTTGTTTCAGGTGAGAGTTGGCCTCCGCCAGGGCTGCGCTTTGTCACCAATCCTGTTTGTAGTATTTATGGACAGGATATCGAGGCGTAGTCGGGGTGGAGAGGGGTTGCAGTTCGGTGGGCTGGGGATCTCATCGCTGCTTTTTGCAGATGATGTGGTCCTGATGGCATCATCGGCCTGTGACCTTCAGCACTCACTGGATTGGTTCGCAGCCGAGTGTGAAGCGGCTGGGATGAGGATCAGCACCTCTAAATCGGAGGCCATGGTTCTCAGCAGGAAACCGATGGAGTGCCTTCTCCAGGTAGGGAATGAGTCCTTAACCCAAGTGAAGGAGTTCAAGTACCTTGGGGTCTTGTTCGTGAGTGAGGGGACAATGGAGCAGGAAATTGGCCGGAGAATCAGCGCAGCGGGTGCGGTATTACATTCAATTTATCGCACCGTTGTGACGAAAAGAGAGCTGAGCCAGAAGGCAAAGCTCTCAATCTACCGGTCAGTTTTCTTTCCTACCCTCACCTATGGTCATGGAGGCTGGGTCATGACCGAAAGAACAAGATCCAGGGTACAAGCGGCCAAAATGGGTTTCCTCAGGAGGGTTGGCGTCTCCCTTAGAGATAGGGTGAGAAGCTCAGTCATCCGTGAGGAGCTCAGAGTAGAGCCGCTGCTCCTTCGCGTTGAAAGGAGCCAGTTGAGGTGGTTCGGGCATCTTGTAAGGATGCCCCCTGGGCGCCTCCCTAGGGAGGTGTTCCAGGCACGTCCAGCTGGGAGGAGGCCTCGGGGAAGACCCAGGACAAGGTGGAGGGATTATATCTCTAACCTGGCCTGGGAATGCCTCGGGATCCCCCAGTCGGAGCTGGTTAATGTGGCTCGGGAAAGGGAAGTTTGGGGTCCCCCAAAGCTGCTACCCCCGCGACCCGATACCGGATAAGCGGACGAAGATGGATGGATATATATTAAATTCCAATGGCTTTTACAGCTGATCGATGGGTATACTGTAAACTGCCAGAAAAATAGGTGGTTAGCCTATACAACCTCACCCAATTTAAATATAATTTGCTTAATCTAACGTTTCTGGAATCATGACACTAAGGTTTTGCAAATCGGCCGTGGGTTCGAATCCGACCCACAGCCCTTTGCTGCAGGTCGTCACCATAGACAGTATATAAGAATGGACCAACAGATCCCGTTGCTCTGGACGGAGACCAGCAAAGGCCATTAGAAGCACTTTTCTGGCGAGCGCTGAGCGTTACTGCGCAGCCTCCAACTGAGAGAGACGACGTAAATGTGACGTAAAAGTCTTCTGGTAGCTGTGAGAAATCTCAATCATTCCCAATCTTGCAGAGACGGAGAGCGTAGGTATATGTAAGGAGATAACGTGGACACAGGCTAATTATTGCTAACTAAAATGCTAGTTAACATTAGTAATTAAACTTAAACAGCTAATGTAAGTCGAAACTGTCTGCGAGCTTCTCCTGTACTATACAGTAATTCTTCTACTATGTGACAGTAAGTCACGTGGTTATGACACAATCGTTAGCCTATTTTTACAAAAACGTCTGCTACGGAGCCATAACGTGAGGTACAAGGTAATGGAGCCTTTTATACATTGTCGTGTTTCTTTAGAAAAAAACAACGGACAAATAGAGTCTTTAAACGCTTCAGATGTAAAGTTATTCGCTGTCAAAGTGACGTCAAAATGACGTCAAAATGAATGGCAGTCAATGGAATTCTAACGGGAGGTGATGGCTTATTAGCATCAAAATGGCGCCATAGGAGGTACGGGTTGTGAGGAGACGCTTACCCGCTTGGTCATCACCCCACTCTCCTTCCCCTTTCCTGTCTTCAAGCTGTCCTGTCAATAAAGGCCATGCAAGCCCAAAAAAATTATCTTTAAAAAAAGACCATACAGTATTTCACTATGTATATGTTCATTTCACTGTGTGTGTGTGTGTGTGTGTGTGTACACACACACACACACACACATTATAATTTGATCAACATGAAAAATAAATTGATGACGTAGGAAACAGCAGACCATTGTACATAATCATTTGCATGTTTGTGTCAAAGCATTTGAAATTGGTTCAAAAGAATGACAAATTGCTTTTATGGTGTGCACAAGTGACGAGATCAGGGTAGTTATGACAATTTTAATTCTGATCTGAGTAGTATACCAAAGCGACTCGGAAAATGTCTTAACAGCCACCTCTGGGCACTCACTGTGGAACTAACATTTTTCCTTGATTTGTGAGATTACGATTGTTTCCAAGAAATACAGGTGCTAACAAAAATATCCGTAATAGTGATATAAAGGGAAACTACTTATCAGTATGCATTCTTGTATGCCTTAGCAAAGTTATGGTTTCTCACCACTGTGGATTCTCATGTGGGCTTTTAAAACACTATTAGATTTAAATCCTTTTCCACATGTTTTACAAATATACTGCTTCTCACCTGTATGGATTCTCATGTGGACATTCAATTCATCGCTACGTCTGAAATCTTTCCCACATGTTTTACAAGTATGTGGTTTCTCACCTGTGTGGATTCTCATATGCCTTATCAATGCTGTAGCATTACATAATTTTTTTCCACAGGTCTTGCAAAGGTACGGCTTCTCGCCTGTGTGGACTCTCATGTGGGCTTTCAAGTCACCACTACATTTGAAACCTTCCCCACATGTTTTACAAGTATACGGCTTCTCACCTGTGTGGATTCTCATGTGGACGTTCAAATCTGATGTACGTCGGAAATCTTTCCCGCATGTTTTACAAATATACAGCTTCTCATTTGTGTGGATTCTTATATGATCCTTCAATGTTGACATCTGATTGAAATCTTTCCCACATGTTTTGCAAGTATAGGGCCTCTCACCTGTGTGGGTTCTCATGTGTCTTTGCAATCGTGAATGATACTTAAACACTTTTCCACATACATCGCATTTAGAAGCCTTTTTACCCGTGTGAGTATTACGGTGACTCTCTGACAAGTTAGAGTTGTTCACATTGCTACTGTGACCTCTGCTTCTGTGATGTCTCTTGTTTGGTTCTGGCTCTGCATTTCTAGTTGATCCTGAGTCTTCTCCTCCTTTCTGATCTTGGCTCTCAGCTTCATGAGAGTTGTGAGAGAGGAGCTGGTGGTCACTGTTGGCTTCTGATACCACAGAGCTTTTAACCCAAATGTAGTTTAGAGGATTTTCCTCCACTGCAATCTGAGTCTCGTCCATACTGAAGTTCAGAGTCTGACCTTCACTGCGGTCACTTTCCTCATAAGTAGGAGTCAACGTGAAGGCATCGGTCTCCTGCTTCAGTACAAGCTGCTCTCCCTCCTGACTGACGCAGAGTTCCTCCTGTTCCTCTTTAATCTGTGGAGGCTCTGGCTCCTCTTGGTCCAGACTGGAGTTCCTCTCCTGAATACAGAGCTGCTGCTGGTCAGGGAGAACCTCCTCCTCCTTACAGACACGTGGCTGTGGGAGCTCTGGAGGGACAGAGAACAAAAGGAATAGGATACTACTAGAAAAACGGACAACTGGGCAGAAAAATACAACACGTCTTTAAACCGTTAGGATCCTATATGCGTCATACTCCTCTGTTAGTTTTTAAAGACCATCAATGTTTTACACACCTATTCTGAGTACATTTATTTTGGGTTTACAAACGATATCCAACAGTCTGCGCTGACGACCGATCTCTTCCTCGTACTCTGAATATTTCTTCAGCAGCAGCAGTTAGTCGCTCGTTGACAAACTGTCTTAAATACTGAATGAATCCTGAGGATGTGCTATGTAAGTTTCGTAACTAAGCTTTAAAGGGACACTTAACCAGACTGAAAATACATGATAAATGCTGGCTGGTCAGTTTACAGTTTATGTTTGTTAACAGTTAAGCTAAACTGAAAGAACATGAGCAATACGGTCTGTTCAGCTCATAGTCTGCTTATTGCTCCAACTAAATTGGTCTGTTTTTCACACAGCTTAGTCCAGAAATTGTTTGAAGGAGTTTATAATATTGTCCATGTTTAACATAAGAATTCAATAGACCTGTTTCAATTAACCGGTGATTTGAGACAGGAGGTGTAGTTTTGAGCTGGAGTTTTGCGCAAACTGCGTTTGATGTGGTCACGCATCTTACAAATAGGAGAGGGGGTCTGCGGTCTCAGAGGGTTAGGGGATTTATTTTACTTCTTATGTTTTTGTCAGACCTTGCTCAGAGCTAACAGTTCAACCTTTGCTACAGATTTGTCAGCAAAATCCGGTAGGGTACTCGAGACGCGTATGCGTTTCAATTTTGAAGATGGCTGAGCTTTCAAGGAAAAACATAGAAGTGGCACTTATACAAGAGTCACACTTGTATAAGTGCCACTTAAAAAGAGATGTAAATCATCTACAAAATAAATACTTTAAGGTTGCTGTTTCATCTAGTGACGACACCAAAACCAAAGGCTCCATTGTGCTGTTGTCACAGAGATGCACACTCACTGTAGACAAAAGTAGTAAGGACTCTTCAGGCAGGATATCATATATATGTACTACAATAAGGAGTAGGAAAATAGCCTTAGTTTCAGTATACACACTAGCTACATATGATAAAAGCTTTTTCCCGCACCTAACCAATGAATTGCTTTCTCTCAATGAATATTCACTAATTATAGGGGGAGACATGAATGTGGTACTGGATTTAAATCAGGATAGATCAGGGGTCAACCACACGAAAGCCCAAATGAATATTCACTAATTATAGGGGGAGACATGAATGTGGTACTTGATTTAAATCAGGATAGATCAGGGGTCAGCCACACGAAAGCCCAAATGAATATTCACTAATTATAGGGGGAGACATGAATGTGGTACTTGATTTAAATCAGGATAGATCAGGGGTCAGCCACACGAAAGCCCAAAAACATGTCTCGGACATGTTCAACGCAGTTGTGGAATCCCACAATCTTACAGACATATGGAGGATGCACAATCCTACTAGCAAGGATTACACATTTTTCTCCACACGTCCCCTCACCCACTCCTGCATTGATTATTTTTTGTGCTCCGGTGAACTTAAGGCAATGTTCCACACGATAGCAATAGAACCAGCAATCCTGTCTGATCACAATGCGCTGATAACCACATTCTGTTGTGATGTTAGGAGAAAGGTCTAGGAGAAGGCAATTTAATAATTCCCTTCTCCAAAACACAGATTTTGATAGAGAGTTTAGAGCCAAAATGGGGGAGTTTATAACAATCAATACTGACTGAGTTTCGGACCCGGCGTATATCTGGCAAGCCACTAAAGGATTTATTAGAGATTTCACATCTTCCTTTGCAGCAAATTTGAAGAAAAAGAGAGAGGCAAGGATTGCGGAGTTGGAAAAGCGTAAATCGTTAGAGCAGTCTCTAAAGACGTGCTTTTCTAAATCTACACATACTCTTTTAGTCACAAATCGAGCAGAGCTAAATGATTTGCTAAAAAGGAGAGCTGAATTCATAATGCACAGAGTGAGGCAAAATTACTATTTTAATGGTTGTAAACCAAGTAAAATTCTAGCTCTGAAATTAAAACAAAGCGAGTCCAGTGCTACTATCAACAGCATCCGCACGGACCGAGGTAACTCACCGAATCCTAAAGATATCACCCCACTTTCCAATCCTTTTATTCAAAATTGTATGAATCCTCCTGTAATCAGGATCCGACACAGTGCCAAAAGTTCAGTGCCTGAAAGAGCTAAACCTGCCTCTTCTCGACCCAGAGGAGGCCAAAGAACTGGGTCAACCAATTACGTTAGAGGAACTTAAATCAGCATTAAAAACAGCTAAGAAAGGGAAAACACCGGGGTTGGATGAAATTCCATCAGAACTTCTGCTACAATACTTTGACATACTAGGACCTACCATTTTACAAACGTTAACCTTGGCTATAGAACGGGGCACCTTTCATCAACAAACCAACACTGCACTAATTTCGCTCATACACAAAAAGGGCAAAGATCCTACGGAGTGCGCGAACTACAGGCCCATCAGCCTCATTAGAACTGATATTAAGCTTTATTCCAAAGTCTTGGCACTACGCCTAGAACACTTCATTGAGAAGCTAGTCCACCCCGACTAATCAGGGTCAACCCCGACCAAAGCGGCAAGCTGCAGACAATATAGGCAGATTATGCATGTAACAGAAGAAGCCAAAAACCTTCCAACAACGGCAACAGTTTTGTCACTGGACACGTAAAAGGCTTTTGACCGCCTAGAGTGGAACTACTTGTGGCAAGTAATGGAGAGGCTTGGTTTGGGAGCCAAATTCATTGACATGGTACGTACTTTATATGCGAATCCCACAGCCATAGTCTCAACCAATGGCCTGCATTCACAGCCATTCCCCATCGCACAGTGCTCAAGACTGGGATGCCCGCTATCTCCCATGCTATTTGCGAGCTCTCTTGAACCGTTAGGCCAGGCCATAAGGCAAAATAAAATCTGTAATGTCCAGATTAAATCCAATAACAACTCAATATCGTTATTTTCAGATTATATTTTGCTGTACATATCTGACCTTGAGGACTCTGTTCCAAAAATTCTTAAGATCTTTAATGAATTTGGCTCAATCTCCGGCTATAAAATCAATTGGAATAAATCTAATCTTCTTCTGTTGAACAACAGACAGGTGACATCAGCTAATAGTGACACAATACCAACCCAAAGCAAATTACATATTTGGGCATCACCATTCACGCATCCCTACAGCGAGTTGTCCAGGACAACTATGAACCTATACTAAGTAGTGTTCAAAGGGCTCTAGCCAATTGGTCTGCGCTGCCAGCATCGCTATGGTCCAGGATTGCTGTTGTTAAAATGAACATAGTTCCTCGTGTGAATTTCTTAAGTACAAAGATCCCCTTACCCCCACCAATAAATTTCTGGAAGAAACTTCATACCGTAATTCGGCAGTATATTTGGAATAATAAAGAACCCAGGCTAAAATACTCTACCTTGCAATGTACCGTAAACTTGGGAGGCCTGGCCCTCCCTAACCTTAAAGTGTACCACAGAGCCTTTCAGTTACGGGCCCTCAGATTGTGGATGGAGCCCTCATCTACAGTTCCATGGAGAGACATAGAGCAAAACCTCACTGGAAGTCTAAGACTGCAAGACCTTGCCTTCACAGGTGTGTGTCCAAAAAAAGTGTATGCTAGCCTATGGCCCTATTATCACCAACACATTGACCAACTTTAAACAGGTGGAGGAGCAACTATGCTAAACCAATAAGTGGCATTTGAACACCCCAATTTGGCACAACATACACTTAATGTCTGGTAACAAACCTTTTGTTTATAACCAGTGGAGTGACAGAGGTATCTATACTCTAGACCAGTTATTCAATGATGAAGGTATGTTAAGTTTTGAAGACCTGAGAGCTATCTTTGAGGTGCCTAGGACATCCTTCTTCCTTTATCTTCGCTTAAGATCAGCCCTAAAATGTTAGGGAGTACCATGGGGGAACAGTCTTGAGATGCACCCAATCATTAAATAGTATGTTGATTCTCCTGTGAGAGGATTAGTGTCCAGGATTTATGCTAAACTGATGCAAGTGTCTGTAGGAGAACTCCCAATAGTAAAGAAATGGGAGCGAGAGCTGAGCCTGGAGGGAAACGTAATTAATTGGGAGACAGTTTGGGACAACATTTTCCACTGTTCCAAGGACCCAAATCACCAGTATATCCACTTCAACATATGCCATAGGACATATTGGACACCTCAGAAGAGATACGTCTCTAGAGCCATTCCAACTCCCTATTGCACGTTCTGTCAACCTGAACAAACTGGAACTTTCCTGCACATGGTCTGGGAGTGTGAACAGGTGCATGAGTTTTGAATTATAACAACATCAATAATATCTGATGTGATAGGATGTCGAATTCCTACTGACCTGATTGTTTCGTTACTTAATGACGGCTCTAAATTACATCTGCTTGGGAGACAAAAGAAAGTTTGGTTAGCTGGATCAACCGCGACCAAGAAAATGATAGCGCATCGCTGGCTCTCCCCCCCACTCGCTGTGTATAAAACAGTGGATGGCGTATTTTCTAAACATAGTTATGCTGGAGCTCTCTACAGCAAGGATTAACAAAGCCAAATCATCAACTATAGACCCGTGGAAAGGTGCAGCAGCACAGATATAAATTGGCAGTACCAAACATAGACTTTTTTTTGGCACCTATAGCACATTGTGCATCACCACAAGCCTGTAAACATAGAGGCTTCAATGAGTAAAGAAAATAAAGTACCTACTGGCCGTTTAAGTACAGTAGGCTACCAAAAAAAGTGACATATAACACAACAAACTAAATATGGCCCTGATACAGGCTCTATCTGAACTCCTTGAACATGTCTTAACATAATTAAAACATGTCAATGTCAAATGCTTTCAATAAATGAATTGGAGGAAAAAAAAAAAAATCAAAGTAATTTCAAAATTAAATTGCGAACAGGGGAGAATCGAGATCGTGATTTTATAACGATTTATCGTGCAGGCCTAGCTACGACTACAATATCGTCTTTGAGAATATTTACAACATGCATGCAGCTAAAGCGGCTACACGTGCTTTTATGATGGTTACACTTGTAATTGAATTGTTGGCACTGGATTATCTAAAATAGTCATTAACCGGAAACTAATTTAATAATGCATTAATCATTTATTAAGAAAATGTCCGATGTAAACGGAAGCATCGCTGCACGGGACACTACGTTACCGTTAGCTAGTAACTGGATTAAACACAATGGTTAAAATGCTGACAGTTTACGTTAAGCGGTGTAAAGTGTGACTGTATTTCCCTGTAGAGGATTCCAACACCGGGACCTAACAGTCTGACTGCAGCTGCGGTTGTCGGAAAAACAACACACAGACTGTGCGTTCACTTGAAACTCGCCAGCCTTGTGGTGCATTTTAAATTATAGTAAAATATCCTTTTCCCATCTGGGGCTTGTTTTGTCATTTACCAGCAATTTACTGGTGAAATAAGTCATTGTTATAAGTTATTGTTATTACATTATTAATCAGTCATTTCATTTTGACCATATGGCCTTAGCAATAAACAAGCTGTTCTTTAATGTCACCAACTGTCATTTTGTGCTCCTTTTTTATATATATTTCAGTTCAGGCATCATATAGGCACTGGCACCGTTTTAAAAGTAGTGATTTAGCACCGGTATCAGAAAAAAACCAAACAATACCCAACCCTACTTATATGGTAATATAAAACTGTGATGCCAGTCACTCTCAAATGTAAAATCTGACATCTCAAAAAGATGTCTAGGAGGCAACAAAATGTGATGACAAAGACTGAAAATGCACAAGACTGCACTTTCTCTGTATGGCATCTATCAATTTCAACAGTACTAAGTTGCACGTTACTGTATGTGGGACAATGATTGCAAGAGATTGGACAACATTCACAATTACCACTTTCCTTTTGTATTTTAATTTGTTGACAGACCATGTCATTGTGATACATACAAAAATAAATAAATAAAGACAAGACTGATTTACAGCACTTACATTGTCAGAATTGGTGTTGTGCTCTGTGTGTGTGTGTGTGTGTATATATGCTTGCCAAGTGAAGTCTCATGAGATGCACCTTTGAGCCATTTAGGTGGTAACAGGTTGATCATTAGTTGATCTAACACTTCACATTCCCCTTTATTAGTGAAAGTCAAGAGAGAAATTCGTCAATTCAGGACACATTTACACAAAAGTGTATAAATGTATATAAAATACGATTGACAGATTATGGCAACTGGTTCAATAATTTTCCATGTAATTACTCAGGCATTACAATAATGCCGAGATGGTGTGTGTGTGTGTGTCTGTGTTTGTGGGGGGGGGGGGGGGCTGGGTACCCTATTCGATTGCACCGAGTGAATTGTCTCCTTAGTATCGAGTATCATAAAATGTTTTGTCATTCAATACCAAATTTCAATACCTACGGAGTAAATTTCCTCAGCGTCAGTGAGCCAATAAGCGTGCCGCATGCTTCTACCAAGATCTGATAATGCTGCTGATTGGCTGTCTCACATTACACGTCTTATAGAGACACGCAGGAAAAACTACGTTACGCACAGAGACAGGGCTTGTCTAGTAGGAGCTGAAAAATGACAATAAAAAGGATTTGGGCAATAATGGTTAATGTTGAAATTTCTTTTAGTTCAAATTGATTTCATAAAATTGGTATAGAAAAAAAGTACCGTTCAGGAACCGGTATCAAAGTCACAGTATTGGCATCGGTACAGGTATCGAATACTCTGAAATCTTTCCCATGTTTGACGAGCATACAGCTTCTCACCATGTGTGGGTTCTCAGGTGGGTTTTTAAAGCGCTATTCAGTTTAAATCCTATTCCACAAAATCTACAAGTATACGGCGTCTCACCAGTGTGGATTTTCATGTGGATATTCAAATCACCAATACGTCTGTAATGTTTCCCACAAGTTTCACAAGTATACGGCTTCTCACCTGTGTGGGTTCTCATGTGGATATTTAAATCAGCGCTTTGTCTGAAATCTTTCCCGCATGTTTTACAAGTATACGGCTTCTCACCTGTGTGGATTCTCATGTGGAGTTTTAATTGCTCGCTACGTATGAAATCTTTCCCACATGTTTTACAAATATACGGCTTCTCACCTGTGTGGATTCTCATGTGGCCTTTCAAGGAACTTTTACCTATATATCCTTTCCCACATGTTTTACAAATATACGACTTCTCACCTGTGTGGGTTTTCATGTGGACATTTAAATAATCTCTACGTAAAAAATCTTTCCCACATGTTTTACAAACATACGGCTTCTCATTTGTGTGGATTGTTACATGATCCTTCAATGTTGACATCTGAGTGAAATCCTTCCCACATGTTTTGCAAGTATAAGGCCTCTCACCTGTGTGGGTTCTCATGTGTCTCCGCAACATTGAATTATACTTAAATTCTTTTCCACATACATCACATTTAGAAGATGTTTTACTTGCGTGAGCATCACGGTGAATCTCTGAGAGGTTAGGGTTGTTCACATTGCTACTGTGACCTCTGCTTCTGTGATGTCTCTTGTTTGGATTTTCCTCCACTGCAATCTGAGTCTCGTCCATACTGAAGTTCAGAGTCTGACCTTCACTGCGGTCACTTTCCTCATAAGTAGGAGTCAACGTGAAGGCATCGGTCTCCTGCTTCAGTACAAGCTGCTCTCCCTCCTGACTGACGCAGAGTTCCTCCTGTTCCTCTTTAATCTGTGGAGGCTCTGGCTCCTCTTGGTCCAGACTGGAGTTCCTCTCCTGAATACAGAGCTGCTGCTGGTCAGGGAGAACCTCCTCCTCCTTACAGACACGTGGCTGTGGGAGCTCTGGAGGGACAGAGAACAAAAGGAATAGGATACTACTAGAAAAACGGACAACTGGGCAGAAAAATACAACACGTCTTTAAACCATTAGGATCCTATATGCGTCATACTCTGTTAGTTTTTAAAGACCATTAAGGTTTTACACACCTATTCTGAGTACATTTATTTTGGGTTTACAGACGATATCCAACAGTCTGCGCTGACGACCGATCTCTTCCTCGTACTCGACGATAGTTTTTTCAGAAACTCTGAATATTTCTTCAGCAGCAGCAGTTAGTCGCTCGTTGACATTGAACTGAAGACGTTTTATTTCAACTGAAATAATTATCTGCACTACGAATAGACCTGCACGATTTGGGGGAAAATATGAATCACGATTTTGTTAGCTTAGAATTGATATCACGATTCTCTGCCACGATTGTTTTCTCATGAAGTGTGTTTATTGCACACATGAACCATGACATAAAAAAAAATTGGCAGTACCAAACATAGATTTATTTTTTGGCACCTATAGCACATTGTGCATCACCACAAGCCTGTAAAAACATAGAGGCTTCAATGAGTAAAGAAAATAAAGTACATACTGGCCGTTTAAGTACAGTAGGCTACCAAAAATAGTGACATATAACACATTGAACTAAATATGACCCTGATACAGGCTCTATCTGAACTCCTTGAACATGTCTTAACATAATTAAAACATGTAAATGTCAAATGCTTTCAATAAATTAATTGGAGAAAAAAAAAATCAAAGTCATTTAAAAATTAAATTGCGAACAGGGGTGAATCGAGATCACGATTTTATAACCATTTATCGTGCAGGCCTAGCTACAACTACAATATCGTCTTTGAGCACATTTACAACGTGCATGCAGCTAAAGCGGCTACACGTGCTTGTATTGTTTACCTCCGCCGTGTACACCCTGTTGAGTTCCGAGTCAAACAGTGGAAGTGTAGCTTTTAGTTCTGCTTTCAACCGATAGCCTTTTATTCAAAATGTGTGTTTAACATCAGTAGCAAGAATGTGTACATCTATCTCGCTTCATTCTAAGGGATTTTTGATATTATTTAGTAAACTTCTAATAACTACCAGCAATCTTTTTTTGTTAATTCGCAGATCATTTTATTTTTAAAAAATAAACAGTGGTGAAAGTATTGACTATTTCAGAAGAAATGTGTAATAATACACAGTGCATCAAAATGTTAGTTCAGTAAAATGACAGATCAGCAAAATGTAGCCTAGTAAAAGTAAGAGACAATACATTAATCCGTCAGTGTCGTAACTTTTTATTTTTATATCCGTAAAGTGTAACATAGGGATGGTTACACTTACAATTGTTGGCATTGGATTCTCTGAATAGTCATTAACCAGAAACTAATTTAATAATGAATTAATCATTTATTAAGAAAAAAATGCCATAAATTTGGCCAGATACATAAGGGAGGTAGTGTATTAAAAATTGTATAAAAAAAGAAGAAATAAAAGAAAGAAAAAAAAGAAGAAATTTTGACATAAAATAGGATTTCTTATATGTAGGGTTGGGTACTGAAACGCGGTGCCAATAGGGCACCGGTTCTGATGTAAACGGTAGTAACGAGACCGAATGAGAACGAACATTTTGGTTCTTCATTTCGGTGCCTGACTTTTTTTTCCCCCAGAAGCATCGCTGCACGGGACGCTACGTTACCATTAGCTAGTAGCTGGATTAAACACAATGGTTAAAATGTGATGACAAAGATTGAAAATGCACAAGACTGCACTTTTTCTATATGGCTGTATTCTGTATAATATATCAATTTCAACAGTACTAAATTGCATGTTACTGTATGTGGGACAATGATTGCAAGAGACTGGACAACATTCACAATTACAACTTTCCTTTTGCATTTTAATTTGTTGACAGACCATGTCATTGTGATACATAAAAAAGAAAACGACAAGACAGATTTACAGCACTTCCATCGTCAGAATTGGTGTTGTGCTCTGTGTGTGTGTGTGTGTGTGTGTGTGTGTGTGTGTGTGTGTGTGTGTGTGTGTGTGTATGTGTGTGGGGTTGGGGGGGGGTGGTGGTGCTGGGTACCCTATTCGATACTTTTTAGGCACCGAGCGAATTGCCTCCTTAGTATCAAGTATCGTAAAATGCCTGGTCATTCAATACCAAATTTCATCAGCGTCAGTGAGCCAATAAGCGTGCCGCATGCTTCTACCAAGATCTGATAATGCTGCTGATTGGCTGTCTCACATTATACGTCTTAGAGACACGCAGGAAAAACTACGTTACGCACAGAGACAGGGCTTGTCTAGTAGGAGCTGAAAAATGACAATGAAAAAGATTTGTGCAATAATGGTTAATGTTGAAATTTCTTTTTGTTAAAATTGATTTCATAAAATTGGTATAGAAAAAAAGTACCGTTCAGGAACCGGTATCAAAGTCACAGTATTGGCATCGGTACAGGTATCGAATACTCTGAAATCTTTCCCATGTTTGACGAGCATACAGCTTCTCACCATGTGTGGGTTCTCAGGTGGGTTTTTAAAGCGCTATTCAGTTTAAATCCTATTCCACAAAATCTACAAGTATACGGCGTCTCACCAGTGTGGATTTTCATGTGGATATTCAAATCACCAATACGTCTGTAATGTTTCCCACAAGTTTCACAAGTATACGGCTTCTCACCTGTGTGGATTCTCATGTGGAGTTTTAATTGCTCGCTACGTATGAAATCTTTCCCACATGTTTTACAAATATAAGGCTTCTCACCTGTGTGGATTCTCATGTGGCCTTTCAAGGAACTTTTACTTATAAATCCTTTCCCACATGTTTTACAAATATACGGCTTCTCACCTGTGTGGGTTTTCATGTGGACATTTAAA